>CAMZMU010000109.1:33342509-33919678 GCA_947311845.1 Poa pratensis | reverse complement strand
AGGAATGGTCAGTACTGGGAAGAATCTGAGCAATGCATTCCAGAGCATCAAAAACATGATTCACAAGCACAGATTGGCACATACGGAGAGACCACATGATATGTAACCCCAACTTATTTGTCTTTTTCATTAATACTAGGCAATAGCAACGAGACTTGTCTTGAGCTACACTGTCTTATACCACCAAGGCACAAACATTACCTGCTCATTGTCAATCCTGGAAAGAATCTCACAAGTTGCATTCCACAACATTAAGACACGATTCACCAGCATAGCAGGGACACATGACACTGAGCCAGAGCAACAAGAGGATGTGATAATGCCAACTTATTTTTCTTTTTCTTAATACTAGGCAGTAGCCGCAAGACTTGTCTTGAGCTACAATGGGTCTTATACGACGACGAACATCACCAGCTAAATAAGAGGAACATAACTTGCCACGCCTATAACTTATCACAATGTAACCTACTATCAAAATACTCACTCTCACAAACGCTAATGTGACTGGGAGATTCAGGGAAAACAGAGATCATCTCTTGGGCACGGGCTGGATGAATTGCCCGGGAAAAACCCAAGAGGATGATCCCCTCCCTCCCAACGCACAGGATTACTCACCAACATTTTTTCAATAAGCTTAAACCTCTCTTAATTCACACGAGAAGTTCACCGTCTGCAGGAAGTCGTCCATGCCACGGCCAAAGTCGCAGCGGGCATCTCCAGGAAGTCCTCGTCCAGGTCGATGTCGATATCCTCCAGCGCCTCGTCGGCGAAGTCGCCGAGCAGCAGGTCCTGTTCGCCGTCCAATGTAAGCGGCATATCAGAGACATCCAAGGCGTCGAGGCCGGCACGGAAGTCCATCGGGTCAATATCCGGGAGCTGGAGCCACGGAGGAGGTCTGGTAGAACTCTGGGTCGTCAGGCAGCTGCACGGCCTCGGTGGTGGACGACACCGTGGTGGCGGGGACTGGAGTCGGCTCAGGCGATGACAGGGGCTCAGCGCAGCTGGCGGCTTGGTTGCATCGAGGACAGAGGACGGCGACGGGTGGGCGAACGGAGCGCCGACGTGGAGGACGACGAGGAGGCAGTCGGCGTGGAAGCGGCCGACGACGAGCAGCAGGGGAGGCCTTTTAGCCTTTGGTTCGCCACGGCGGCGCCTCTTCTCCTCGATGAAGTTCCGGAGAGGCCGACTGGTAGGCGGCGGAGGCCAGGTCAGCAGTGTCGAGGTGCCAAGCCACTCCCTCTTGCCGGTGAACGGGTTGCGGATCTCGGCCGCCCACTTGCCCCACTTCCGGAGGCGCACTCCACGTAGCCTTCAGCGCTGCTCGTGCAGGCGAGGGGCAGTGGAAGCAGTAGCCGTCGTCGGAGTGATCGGCTTGGCGCACACCTTGGCCGGCGCCTTGCCAAGGAACAGCTCGTAGCAGCGCTTGGTGGAAGAAGGCGCGGGGGCCTGCTCGTCGTCAGTGTCCGAGTCCGTAGCGTCGGGGTCCTCGTACAGGACACGCACGCGGCGCCTCGGCTGGACAGCAGGCGCCGGCACCTGCTGCGGCTGCGGCTTGGAGGTCTCCTGCTGCGGATGCGGATTGGAGAAGGCAGAAGCAGAGAGTTTAACCCCAAACCCAGTGAGCATCTTGGTCTTGGGCTTCTTGGTAGCCAGAGCCTTCTTGAGGCGAATCTGGTGCGGGCTCAGGTGGCCATGGCTCGCTCTTCTTCTTCTTCTAACACGGTGACTAAAATCTTCTCTGACAAAACTGAAGGGGAAAACTCAACTCTAATGGAAGAAGGGGACTCTTTTTTTTCTCTGTCTTGGGTGCAAAAATTGGACGAATCACTGGGAATCCGTCAGTCAGTCTCCCCGTAAGAACCTACACGGCCTTATGTGGAGGAATCCGGAATACTTCACCCCGAACCCGTCCCTGCAGAGAGACATAGAGGAGGAATCCATCAAAACCTCGTGCAAAACCCACCAAGAACCTCCCAGATCTGGGCCGGAAAAGCCGGACAGGTGAAAAAGATGAGAAATTGATGGGGGAAAAGGGGAGAGGCGTACGGACCTGAGCATCGACGAGGACTTGTTCCAGCCGTGGAGCCGCTGGTGCATAGATCGGGGGGCGCAGGCGAGGGGCTCGTGGAGGAGGACGACGGCGGCGGCGAGGAGTAGGGCTACCACCAGATCGGCAAAGGGGCAAGAAGACATATACGAGGGATGGTGCGCGTGGGTCGTCGTCTTCTTCCCCGACGGCGGTGACGGTGGCGGCGTCGTCGTCGTCGCCTCCGGCCGGCCCTCTCAGCTCGCCTAAAACCCCGACCCAAAGCGGCGAGAGGAGCAAAAGGGGTTGGGCTGGTCTCCTCCTCCGATATTTAATCCCCTCCCAGTGCTGCCCTCCAAGCCCACGATTCACGCTTTCCATCTTTGCCCCTTTCGCTGACATGTTGGCCCATCAACACTCGGACCCGCACGTCAGTCTAATACGCAGCTTATGGAAGATAAGGAAAGCTTGACATTCTGCCGCTGTACGTACTAGAGACCGTACGCAGTTTCTGCTACCATCTCGCAGACAGGTGGGCCCATAGTGCTCCGACCCCACAGTCAGAAAGCAACCGTACTGCTGAATAAGTCCGGCCCCACGCCGTCACGCGTACCATCCTCGTTGGGCCCACCGGTCAGCGATGCTCCCAGATTTCGGTAAGAAACGCGATCGGTGGGGGTAGGTTTCTTCTTTATTTACGGGGGGCGTGAACGGGAGAGGCGGCGGGGCGCAATGATAAATGCTTCACCTACACGACTACCCGTCTCTGTCAATGACATGCGGGCCCGGACGTACTTTCCTTCCCACCGACTGGACACTGCTCGACAGTGACCCAGATCCAGTCTAGCTAGCTACGTGGATGGGCATTGTGCGGCTGGGAATAATTAGTTTTCGGAAACGGCCGTGGAAAATAATTTCAAGCGAATAAATAATAAATTGAGTGAATAAATTCCGTAGTACTGCTGGAATGGTAACTGAAACGAGGCCCCGCCGTCATTTGGGTGGCGGTTGTGGAAATGTTCAGCTGCCTTGACTTGACTGCCAAGGTTAATTAAGGAGAGGGAAATTTCGTTTGGGTTGTTGGAGGGCAGGAAAATCTTTTCTGTTTTGGTAAAAAGTACTGTAAATGGTAAGATTTGGTCCTTGTCCCTTTTAAACACGCAGTCATCATATGACACGTAAGATTATGTTTTGTGCGGCCTGTCTCTTTCCCACGGTTGACATTTTGAGATCACTATTTTGTGATTTATTTTCCTTGATTGATGACTAAGAAAATTGGTAGGTGCTCCAGGGATTCCAAGGTTCATGGTACAATGATTTCGGTTCGTCTTATTTTTTCAGTAACAAAACACGTTCTGTGAATTAATAATGCCGTAAATGCAATAAGAATTCGGTGCGAACGCGCAGGTGTTCTGGCTCCTGACAACTAGCACAACTCGTGATAAACACAAAGGAATATTAAGATCTCCTGATATCTTTCCATTACGCGGGATCAATTACAGATACGTTCTGTGAGTCTGGACCGTGCGCCCATCTGGCCGTCTCGTGTTTTCCTTTTTAGCAGGAAAATTCATTGCACGATACCATTCATTGTGTTTCCATATGGGGAGTCGTTTTATTTGGAAATAAATGGTGATCCAGACATGGAAATATATTAGTCTCATTAAATACCTACCATCTAAATGTGATTACATCGGCGTCCCCTAGGTCGTGGACCCAACCCTAGCTCCCCGACCCCATCCCCTAGGGCGCCGCCGCCGCCGACCTCGCCTCCGGCGTCTCTCCCGCCGCCGCGCGGCTCCCCCTCCTCCTTCCCTCCCCCCACCCGCCGCGGCCGCGCCGCCCCGCGGCGGCCGGCGCGGCTCCAGCTCCTCTTCTCCCGTCCACACACACAGCCTCTCCCCTGTCGCCGCCGTCGGCGCACCAGCCGAGCGCAGCTCGGGCTGGGGCCGACGGCGGCGGCTGTCCTCTCCCCGCGTCGTAGGAGGCCTCGCGGGGCGGCTCCTCTACGGCGGCGGCGCACCTCGGTCGGCGGCAGCCCGGCTCCGGTCGGGGGTAACAGAACGACGGCGGCGGCCTTCTGCGGGGCGGCGCGGTGCTGCGGGCGACGACGTGCAGCGGAGATCGCCGGCCGGCCCATGCGGCCCAGATCTGGGCCCGTCGGGCCCATCTGGGTCAGGGCGGGCCGGCTTGACCTGCGGTGCGTTTTGCAGATGAAGGGGAGGTGGAGGATGCAGGTGCAGCGACGACTGTGGCCGACCTTGTTGCAGCGTGACGGCGAGCTTCACGGGCCCGGATCCCCCCGGATCTGGGCCCGGCCGGACTCTATTAGGACTGGTATGCCCCCGTGTGGGCTTTACGGGCCCGCTGGGCTCGGCCGGACCTCACGGAGACTGGTGTGCTATGCTGTCGCGTCCGATCGACTACCGTCTTTGGCGGTGGAGATTGTTCCCTCCCGCTCGGCTGCGGTACTGCTGACCCCGGTTCATACACCTCACCTCCGTCTTGCAGACCTCGTGACGGCTACTTCGGTGAGACGACGATGGTGGTGACTTCGGTTCCGTTGGCGCATGGTGGTGGGCGGCTAGTCTGGTGGTTTCGAGGCTCGTCCTCGCGGGGCTCCTGTGTTACCGATTGTCCGGGGTTGTGGAAGGGGTTTTGGGAGAAATCCTTGTCAGTTTGTTCGACACCGACGCGGTGCCACCTCCAGGTGGCAACCTTCCTTCCTGAAGGGCGTCGAGGCTACCCTTCGCTTCCCTCCGTGCCGGGGAAACCCTAGTACCAGTGCCCTGGTCCGGGCAGCAGCATGGCGTCCCTTCTTGAAGGGGCTGCTTGGTACTCGTCGACTCGGTGCTAGGAGCGTGGTGGTACTCTGTTGGAGAGGGCGCAGCAGTTGCGGGTCACCATCGTTTAGTCGATCCGCCTATGTCTCCTTTTTGTTTCTTCTTCTTTTCTTTGGTGTATGTTTGCTGCCGCCCCAACATTACAAGTTGGTTGTACCGGGTGTTTGCTATTATTATAGCGGGGCTACGGCCTATTTCGTCTAAATGCGATTGAGCGCCAAGATTATATTTGGTAGTAATGCGCCAATATTATTGAGTTCTTATATACATATAAAATATGGAAACAATACAGAAAAAATAGCTACAAAGTAAGTGTATATTCTTATGTGAGGTAGGGTGGCGTGCGTTCGTTCATGTATTGTGTTTCGCAAAAAAAATGGTTATATTATTTCTCATATGTACGATGTATAAGTATGGTGTGATTCCATGACGGTAAAATCCAGATTACACCGCTTTGGCAAAGAACTTAGGTTTCAAAAAAAATGATATTTTAGAAGTTGAAAATTGTTGCGCTCGAAACGTGTCACATGAACATGTCCCCGTGTACCCGCGGCGTCGGGGGAGATATTCCGCAACTAACCCCGCGGGAGACCTACTTCCAGCGAGATATGTAAGACAGCAAGCATACGCTTTTTAGACCAGACGCCCTAGCCCCTCGGGAAGGCCCGTTAAAGGAAGCCGGCGACGATTGGTTGAACCCGGTCGGGCTTGGCCGCTCTGGGGTTCGATTGTTGATATTCGATGAACTTCAAAATGAGTCGCCGAATAACGGAAGCATGAACAAGAAAAAAGGAGTAAAAAGTAGAGTTGTATTGATATGTCGATTGTTTGCTTAATTTCAATCGGCCATCACCTCTCACATATATATGAGGCGGCTAGACTTTTCGTACAAGTAAAGAACTTCTACAAGGATTACAATTCGCGGCTAAGTTGGATTCTATCTCTAAAACTAGGCAGGTCTTGGTCGGCTTCGTACTGAACCCAGACCCAAGTGTCCTTTTCCGGCTCCTTTAGGGAGTCGTCGTTTGTCCTTCCATGTTGACCTCAAACTTGCCTTCCCTTCGCTCTGGAATCGACTTGACTTCTAGGTCCTTGGGCGTCTCGCGAGCCCCAAATTCAGCTGGCTGCCAAGTCCTTCTTGACCCACCATCGCTCAGATTTCTGGGTAGTCAGTTTTGCCTAGTACTTTTATTGCCAACTCCTTTTGAGTCGGCTCCTTTATTGACGACTCCTTTCTATCTGGAGAAATGGAGCTGATATCTAGCACAGGAATAGATGGTTCATCGAATGAGATAACTCCTTTAATGATGACTCCTTTAGTTAGGACTCCTTCAATGAGAACTCCTTTAGTGAGAGCTCCTTTTAGGGAGAACTCCTTTAGCGAGAACTCATTTAGCGAGAACTCCTTTTAGCGAGAAACTCCTTAGTGAGAACTCCTTATGTCATGACTCCCAGTTTTGCCGGATTTCCTGTACAGGTTCGCAGCTTGTCCTGCTTCTTGTCGCGGCCATAGAATTTGCATACTAACTCGGATAAAAATGACCCAACATCAAACTTGTTCGTCTCAACGAGACAAGCAACTCAACGCGGGCCAATTCTCAAAACAAGTCGCCCTTGATGATTTTTCGGGTCCTTTTCCTCTGAGGTGCTTTTCCGGGTTGCCAATCCTTCCCGTAGCGAGTCCTGAACCTAGAGCTGGCAACCTGGCAAAAATGGGTGCTAACAAAAATAAATCAAAAAATGCATGGTTACATTCATTCAAATGCAAGACCACATAAATGCACTTGTCAACGGTGTTTTAAAGTACGTGTGTCGTCTTTCGGATGAAGCATAAAACATGCATTCGTGGGAAGAACTAAAAGCAAACATGAAAACTCACCAATCATGTCTGACCATGTGTTTCAAGCAAAAAAAAATCACAAGATAAACTCATTATCGATTTATTTTATATAGGTCATGAATTATTATTTTTTCGAGATAACGTAGGAGCGCTGCATTTCAAATATAAGAGTAAAAATTTACAAACATTTTACAAAGGCGTTACATGTCATGAACACCCATAGCACAACCCCAATAAGCGCATGGGGATTATGAACCTTCTGCTTCAAATGCAACAAAATTTCTGCCAAGGCAGTTCAACTACATGCGGATATGTTCTGGGCTCCTGATGCATGTAAAATGCATACATGAACTTTGCACTATATTAATTATATTCCAGTCATATTTGCATCATATAAGGGTTATATCACTGTTTTATAATGATTTTGGGAATATTTGATATGTTTTCTATTTTTTATGGAATTAACCCTGCGCAGGCAGAAAACCCTATTTCTATATTTTAATGTTTCAGGGACCCAAACGACGTCCAAATGACCTGTAAATTTACGAGCATCAGTTTTTAGAAGGAACAAGACCAGGGAGCAAAGGAAGCGAACAAGCGGAGGCCCGAGGCCCAAAAGGGGGTGGCCCACGCGGCCAGGTACAGGGGCGCGTGGGACCCACCATTTTGGCCCTCGAGGCTCCGTTGCCGTCATTTTCCTCCACCGACTCCGTTTTGACCTAAAACCAACTATAAAAATAGTCCCCCGACGTTCTCTGAAAGGAGCGTCGCAGAAACACAGAAACACCAAAACAGAGACCTGGAGTTGCAGATTGGAGGGGGAAAACTCCGGCGGGGCGCTGCCGGCGTGGTCTCCATCTTCTCCAACGACTTCTCCACCGTCTCCATGATGAAGAGGGAGTAGTCCACCTCTGGACTATGGGTTTGTGGAAGTAACTTATGTATCTCTCTCTCTCGAGCTTCACTAATTAGTACCGTATGAGCTGCTGAACATGATTACGGTCATCTATGTAATACCTTTGTGGTGGATCTTTTTATGAGTTAATATATGTTTGAGATTGCAATGGTTTTGTTTCAGTTATGAAAGTAGATGCATATTATGTACCCCGTTCTTATTTACTTGTCATGATCAAGCATGTTTATGAGAGCGTGTGAGGGGGAACGTGTGCATTAGTTGGAGTAACGGGGGGTGGCTAGTGCAGTGAACGTGAGAGAAAGTTCTGCGATCCACTTGGGTATCTCTACCTTACTTTGTTGCCTCACTAGGGATAAAAAAAATACCATGCTACCGGAGATGTGGGTGTGACCATTGCCACTACTCCATGACTAGATCTAGCATGTTCTTATTTTAACTTCATGTCATGATACTTATTGCTATACTCTGAGTTATCTTAATTACTGAGGTGTTATGATTTAGTTCGCATCTTGGTGGAGTATAAGAGAGACTAATAACCAAAAGGTCTCTATGTTAGGACGTGATGCCCATATAATTATAACTTGTCATTAAACTGTTGTGTTGCAATCTCATATGTCAACTCTAGTGTTCCATTGTCTACCACTTTATTAAAGAGAGAGTGCATTTGTGAAACCATGAACCCCGGTCCATTTTTAATCATAAGAAACACCTTTCCAACCACTTTTACCATTTTCATTTTCTGCCATTTAAAAATCCGAAAATACAAAAACACTTTTACATCTTGCATTCATCATATAAAACCCAAAAATATCATTTATCATTGCTACCACCATCCTTGCATATTTATTTACCACCATTGCATATTTATTTCTTGTTTGCATTGCATATTATCTTGATATCATTCTCACACCTTGTGCTTGACAACCACTAGGTGAGGTTGAGGACCAAAACATTTACTTTGTTTTGTAGGTAACCAAAAGAAGGATAGGAAAGATAAATCTTCACTACTGATTCCCCGAGAGTTCGATATTAAACCCTCGAGTCACCCCTCGTGGGGAAAACACGTCTTCCACTTACTACACACTCTGCACTTGGAGTCTCAACCTAACCCATTTACTTTTCACGCAGGTAACTACGTGAAGGGCCATCAAGACTTTTTTGGCGCCGTTGCGGGGAATCATTGCTGAAAGGTTTATCCAAGGATATCTCACCAAGTCAACTTCATCACCAACTTGTGCTAACACCTAAGCTTGGGGAGGTTGCACCTACGTGAGCATCATCTTATCCATCTTTACCTTCAAAGCAATTTATCTTGTTTTGTCATTGTCTTACATATTTATTTTCAGTTTTGCATAAAAAATTAAAAAACACATAAAAACTTGCTAAAATGGGAGAAAGAACTAAGTTGTGTGATTACACAAACACTCCAAATGATCAATTTATTGCTAGGCCCATTGCCACACCTAAGATAAATGCTGAGAGTTATGAAGTAAGTCCTAGTTTGTTGAACTTGATAACTAGGGAACAATTTGGCGGTAGTGCTATGGAGGATGCCTCTATGCATCTTCATGATTTTGTTGAAATATGTGACATGCAGAAATTTAAAAATGTGGAAAGTGATATTCTAAAACTGAAGTTATTTCCTTTCTCACTTAGAGGAAAAGCTAAAGAGTGGCTGCATTCATTACCTATTGATAGCATTAAAACTTGGGATGATTTAAAAGAAGCTTTCATTAAGAAATACTATCCTCCTGTTAAAATTTTGCAAAATAGAAACAACATTCTTTCTTTTAGGCAAAATGAAAATGAACATGTTGCTATGGCTTGGGATAGGATTAAACTTATGCTTAGAACTTGTCCATCACATGGGGTCAACGAATGGACCATATTACACTCTTTTTACAATGGTCTAAATTACATGTCTAGAAATATTCTTGATTCTGCTGCTGGAGGTGCGTTTATGGGAAAAACTATAGTAGAAGCTAAGAACATATTGGAAGCATTTTGCAAAACTATAGTCAATGGCATACTGATAGAGCACCTAATCCTTCTAAGAAAGTGAACTCCATAGAAGAAACAAATGATTTGTCATCTAAAATGGATACTATTCTTGCTTTCATTAATAAACAAATATTGAAAATGTGCCTTTGCAAGAATTAGTTGGTAATAATCCTGAAAATATTGATGTCAACTTCATTAGGAACTATGGTAATAATGGGTATGGTAACAACAATTATAACTCTTATAATAAACCCCCATATGTGCCAAACAAATATGCCACTAGTAGTAATGTTTCTAGTGATTTGGAAAACACCATTAGATCATTTATATCTACTCAAAAGGAGCTTAATAAGGAATTTATATCTAGATCAGCTCACTAAGGAAGTTTCCTCATTAAAGAACACCATTATAGCTCAAAAACATGAGGAAACAATTAAATATTGTCAAGAGGTTATAAATAAATCTTGGGAACATATTCATGAGCAAGAGAGAATTGCTAAGGAAACTATTATGGTAGTGAAAGAGAGAAAGTTGAGGAAGTTAAAATGCTTAGTGAAGTCAAGGAACCATTGCTTGACTTAGAAATTGTAGCTTGCATGAATTAATATCTATCTTACAAAAATTTGCAAGTGATCCTTCTATTAATGTTAACCAAGCTGGTTTTGGTTCTTATATTGCTAATCATGTCTTGAAAGAAAAGATTGCTAGGTACAACCAAGAGGCTATGATACCACCTAAGCTTGGGGATATATGGATTCCCAAAGTCCTAGTAACCATTGGAAAAGAGACACACCATGCTATACTTGATCTAGGATCTAGTGTCTCTGTTTTATCTAAAGAACTATATGAAGTACTTGAATTGAAAAATCTTGAAAAATGCTCTATTGAACTTGCACTTGCTGATGATTCCATTAAACATGCTTTAGGAAAAGTAAGTGATGTTATGGTAGAGTTACATATGACATTTGTGCCTGTTGATTTTCTAATCATGGATATGGGGAATAAAACCTCTAGTCCAATTATTCTTGGAAGACCTTTTCTTCGTACTACAGGTGCTATCATTGATTCAAAAGAAGGGAATGTGAAGTTTCAGTTTCCACACAAGAAGTGCATGGAACACTTCCCAAGGAAGAGGGCACACATTCAAGCTCCCTCATGAGCTTCGTCCACAATAAACATCAAGTAAGAAGCCTAGCTATATGGCTATAAAGAAAGCGCTTTACGGGAGGCAACCCGGTTGTTTTTATTTGTGATTTTCTTTGTGTCCTCTTGCTGTAACAAGAGACTTAGTGTTTAGTTTAGTTTCTGGAATTTTTAATAAAGTGCCAAGTTTTACTCATTTTGGTTTGAAAAGTTGCTTATAGCGTTCGGAGATTTTATTCCTGCACGAATCTGTGCACGGTATGATTTTTAATTCTTATTCTGTAACTCCGAATGAGCTCATATTTGAACTGTAGTGCAACTTTTCATCCTCTGTATGCATGAATTTTTCGGAATTTTCCGACAAAGTTAAGTAGGGTAGAAAAATACGTTTAGCTGCTGCTGTTTTTCTGGACAGATTCTGTCCCATTTTGTTTGATGCATGCTTAGAACTTTTAACTTGAATCTTTTTGATCCAATTGAGTTTATGAGTAGGCATACAACATTATACACTTTCTGGACATTCATATGAATTTTTGTTCAAGGATTATATGCAGCAAGAAATCTATTTGTTTATCACTACTAATGCCCCACAGAAAAAGAAATGGGAGAAACGGTGTTTTGAAGTTTTTTCACAGGGATTAGAGGAGATGCACCAAGAGCTATCCAAGGATGGTGAAGACCATAAGCTTGGGGATGTGAAGACAACCCCACTGGACCTACACACTCTCGGTTTGCACACGTCTAACTTCTGTTTTTCGATCGAAACACTTTATCGCATAAACTTGGAGCGTCTTTTTGTTTGTTTAGGTTTGATTTTTATTTTGTGAGACCACCACACTATCATTTATATATGAGAGAGCTACTGGAAATTTGGGTTGAATTATGTTGGATGCTATTATAAGATTGGGAAAAGGGATGTTGAGTTGATTTTAAAAGATACATATAATTGCATGATTCATGAGCTTGTTAATGAGTAATAATTTGCAAATATTTTATCAAGAGCTATCTTTTATTCATGTTTTGATGCTAAATGTTATTTACCTTGTTTTAACATGGATTAGTTAGTTCTATGGACACTCATGCATGCATTTAGATGGTCAACTTTCTCCCTCTTGCTAGCCCAAAAATTCCAACAAGCAAAAACTTGTTTCCAACACCTTCAACCAAAGTTTTTCCAGTGAGTCCACCATATCTACCTATTAGCTTTATGCTATTCCGAGTATGTTTATCATGATATTTGTGTTATCTATACCTCTGAATGAAAATGCTTATGTTGTTGATTGTTATGGGAAAAGTTGGTTATATAGCTCTCTCGAACTTGATGCACACTTTACTTTCATTGCATAAATAAAACATGACCCATTGTGATTAAAATTATGATGTTGTGGCTTGACAAATGTCTTTGGTTGAGAGTTAGCTCATATGTGCTGTCACATGGCAAGCTTTCAACATTGCACTTCATCTCATTTAGTTGATATCATGTACTTTTGTTTATGGATGCTTACCATGGGTGAAATAAATGTGGAAATGAAGTGAGTTTAAATGAGTTTGTATAAATGGTTAGAGAGACGCCTGGGCCGCTAATCTAAGCCATGCATCATTCATGGTGGAAATTTACTTACATGCTATGGTGAACCTTCTGTGATACACCTTACAATAAAAAGCTATCTAATGGTAAATAAAAAGGGTGTTGAGATTGTTCATTGTGTTTGTTTGTCTTGTCATTTTGATATGGGCTTGTTCCATATCCTGGGACAAGAGGTACCCCAGTTGACGCTCTTAATGATACTATTATTACTTACAATGATATTTAACTTGAACTTGCTTTGTTTTCCAAGTTGAGTAACACATGGAGTAGGTACTTGTATTCAAGGGGCATGAGACTTTCAACCTGTACTTTGTCAAGCACACTACTCGTATTTGCTTTCACTTTAAACTTAATCATTCAAGATGCTATGATAGGGGAATGAGAGCTTGACACCAAGGATTACCATATTACAATCATTGACTTAAGTAGAGAAGTTCAGAAGTTAGATGAAACTTATTCATGCTTTACCTCTACTCATATATATCTTTCCAAAGTGTCCACCTTTTATATTCAGATTTTCATCAATACTCTATGACCATTGTAGGATGTTCTTACTTATTATTATGCATACATGTGGTCCATAGTACTTTTCTCTTATGTTACACTTTGTGAATTATCATTGAACATCCTTGCATTGAATACTTGATATCACTTCATAAACTATCTTGCATATTGCTACTCCTTTTAAGAATGAATCATTTGACTCTATGTAGCAATAGTAATCATCTTTGATATCCATTGATAGTATTAAATTGCAAAGTCCATGTTAGTTTTATCACCTTCATACTCGAGGACGAGTATAGGTTAAGCTTGGGGATGTTGATGCATGTAAAATGCATACATGAACTTTGCATTATTACTTATATTCCAGTCATATTTGCATCATATAAGGGTTATATCACTGTTTTATAATGATTTTGGGAATATTTGATATGTTTCCTATTTTTATGGAATTAACCCTGCGCAGGCAGAAAACCCTATTTCTATATTTTAATGTTTCAGGGACCCAAACGACGTCCAAATGACCTGGAAATTTACGAGCATCAGTTTTTGGAAGGAACAAGACTGGGAGCGAAGGAAGAACAAGCGGAGGCCCGAGGCCAAAAGGGGGCCCACGCGGCCAGGTACCTGGCCGCGTGGGACCCCCATTTGGCCTCGAGCTCCGTTGCCGTCGATCTTTCCTCCACCGACTCCGTTTTGACCTAAAACCCTATAAAAATAGTCCCCCGACGTTCTCTGGAAGGAGCGCCGCAGAAACACAGAAACACCGAAACAGAGACCTGGAGTTGCAGATTGGAGGGGGAAAACTCCGGCGGGGCGCTGCCGGCGTGGTCTCCATCTTCTCCAACGACTTCTCCACCGTCTCCATGATGAAGAGGGAGTAGTCCACCTCTGGACTATGGGTTTGTGGAAGTAACTTATGTATCTCTCTCTCTCGAGCTTCACTAATTAGTACCGTATGAGCTGCTGAACATGATTACGGTCATCTATGTAATACCTTTGTGGTGGATCTTTTTATGAGTTAATATATGTTTGAGATTGCAATGGTTTTGTTTCAGTTATGAAAGTAGATGCATATTATGTACCCCGTTCTTATTTACTTGTCATGATCAAGCATGTTTATGAGAGCGTGTGAGGGGGAACGTGTGCATTAGTTGGAGTAACGGGGGGTGGCTAGTGCAGTGAACGTGAGAGAAAGTTCTGCGATCCACTTGGGTATCTTACCTTACTTTGTTGCCTCACTAGGGATAAAAAGAAATACCATGCTACCGGAGATGTGGGTGTGACCATTGCCACTACTCCATGACTAGATCTAGCATGTTCTTATTTTAACTTCATGTCATGATACTTATTGCTATACTCTGAGTTATCTTAATTACTGAGGTGTTATGATTTAGTTCGCATCTTGGTGGAGTATAAGAGAGACTAATAACCAAAAGGTCTCTATGTTAGGACGTGATGCCCATATAATTATAACTTGTCATTAAACTGTTGTGTTGCAATCTCATATGTCAACTCTAGTGTTCCATTGTCTACCACTTTATTAAAGAGAGAGTGCATTTGTGAAACCATGAACCCCGGTCCATTTTTAATCATAAGAAACACCTTTCCAACCACTTTTACCACTTTTCCATTTTCTGCCATTTAAAAATCCGAAAATACAAAAACACTTTTACATCTTGCATTCATCATATAAAACCCAAAAATATCATTTATCATTGCTACCACCATCCTTGCATATTTATTTACCACCATTGCATATTTATTTCTTGTTTGCATTGCATATTATCTTGATATCATTCTCACACCTTGTGCTTGACAACCACTAGGTGAGGTTGAGGACCAAAACATTTACTTTGTTTTGTAGGTAACCAAAAGAAGGATAGGAAAGATAAATCTTCACTACTGATTCCCCGAGAGTTCGATATTAAACCCTCGAGTCACCCCTCGTGGGGAAAACACGTCTTCCACTTACTACACACTCTGCACTTGGAGTCTCAACCTAACCCATTTACTTTTCACGCAGGTAACTACGTGAAGGGCCATCAGTTCCCCATTGAATGCTCTGAGGTTTCTTTCTTTCCAAATGTGCCAAAGGGTATATTTCAAATGGCCAATTTGATCAAGAGATTTGACTGTCAATGGTTCCACCATCATGCGCTCCCACCGGGTTATTACCAACTCGGAGTGCATAGACATGGGGGAGGTGGCAATCGTGAACAATCATGCGAACCTCGATCGAGTAAGGGAAATCCTTGGAAATGTGCGGTTCCGTCTAATTGTGGGAGAGGAAAAGAGATGACAAATGGGGTACTGCGCCAGCCACAAATTGCAAGGTATTTTGTTGTGAGAATCTTCTGGAGGACGATCAAATGAAAGTCTTGCACTTGGGCACATCAATGGTTTTCTAGCACATGAACTGTCAAAATCTCGGGTGCCTTCCCGGGAATTGAACGTTTTAGGCCGAGGCATCAAAATATTCTCCCGAGGCGGTCCAACTCCAAGAGATGGTGTCGGCATGGGTGGGATCCATTGCGGGGTTATGTAAAAATTCCCAGCGGTCGAAAAGTTGTGAAGGTGTGCCAGGGCGAACAGGCCCTGCGTAGTGCGATTTTTCATTGTTGCATTATTTAATAATTTTAGGGCTCTGTCGCACAATGGAGAGCCCCCTATCCACCTATACTTCCAGAACTTGTCTTTGCGCCAGACCAAGGCTCAAAACCAGTCCACACGATTGCTTGGAAGTTCAAAACCAGACCAAGGACGATCATTATCCATCCATCAGAACCACGACCATCGAAGACACGATAGGACTCCCAACTTATTTGGAGCGCACACCACCTTCCAATTGCTTTAGTCCCCGTGGTTCCTGCACACATGATATTCTTCGCCCTTTGATCCCTATAGCCTTTTAATTGCTTTGGCAATTACTGGTTGGAAGTCCACCTTCTGCAAGCGTCGAAAGTGAAGCGGCAACCCAAGGTATTTTCCAGGCAAAGAGGCTATTTTTTGCAAGGAACACAGTTGTCAGGATGCCAAGCTAATTGTGATCGCACCGCATCAGAAACATCTCAGTCGTGTTCAAATTTGAATGAAGGCCTGTGGGGCTTCCAAAAGCCTACAGGATCTGGTGGATGGCAAAGATCTCATCCAGGTTAGGGTTGGCGAAGATGCGATTGTCGTCCACATAAAGAGAGATTCACATCTGGTTATAGTTGATCATGAGTTCATGAGCTTGTGTCTAAAGGATTCTATACTTGGTTAGCATTCAACAGATCAAGCTCTCATGCTCTCAAGAGTGAGAGGTAGAGATATTTAGGCATTTGTATCCATCAGTGCTTAGCATTGTACTGGATCATCGTTTGCATTAAAAGGAACACAGATACTTGTATCCGTTCTTGTCAGTTTTTATGCCAAGCAAAGCTACCAGGAAACTCTGGTCACAAATGAAGCTTGATGAATCCAACACACTGAGCACAGGAAAGCATAAAACAGAGACATACAATACATGTGTACACTCCTAGGAGGCATCACATGCATCTGTACACGCTAGATTACACTAAAATGCACCACATCAAATTAAATTGGCAAGCTAAGCATGCAAAGCACACATTTTATTGCACAGCTTTAGAGCTAAGCTCATCATAAGCTAGAATCCACAAGTTGGAGCAAATTATGCTCTTACAACAGGGGAAATACTCCACTATGGTGAAGGATTGAGCCCATAGATCACTCTACACGGCCATGAAGGTCATGAATGAGTAGATCTACACCATTCGCTAGACGACACAATTGTTAAAAACGAAGAAAATCTTCAGTAGACAGTGCACATAAACGAAAAAGGTCGTCTAGATCTTTTAGTGGCAACAAAGCCACTTATCCAAGCCAATTGAAGTAAGCTCATTGAACACAAGAAGCTAGAGAGGCTTGAATTTGAGCTTGACAGAAAAGAAATGAGACAGAGGGGAGATTACCTCGAGTCCAGGGCAGTAGCTCCAGAGACGACAGGGCAATACCTATGAAGCTCTAGAGGGTGCCTCTAGAAGAAGACGAGCACCACACCACAACAACCATGGCGGCACGAGCAGAGGAAGCTCGGAGCCCAGCCGCCCATGGAGAGCACGTAGGAGGTCGCTAGACACCTCCAGGAGGCGTTAAGCATGGAGCCGAGCACGAAGGCACGGTGGAGCCATCGGCGACGCAATCACCCAAACCCTAGATGGGGATTAGGGTTGCGCTTGGTCGAAGGAGGATAGGAAATGTAGATCGACGCATATAGGAAGGTGGACCAGAGTAAGACGCGTCGTTTGCAACACACGACCGCGGCCGGAGCCATCCGGAGGCGCGAGGCGACGGTGGCGGCGATTCAGTCGCGAGAGTGAGCACGGGAGTGAGACGAGACATCTTGTTAATAGTTTAGTCCCAGAAAATGCATACAAATGATATTAAACTATAATAAAAACATGCAACATTGATATAAAACAAGCATGGAACAATCAAAAATTATAAATACGTTGGAGACATGTCAGCATCCCCAAGCTTAATTCCTGCTCGTTCTCGAGTAGGTAAATGATAACGAACATTTCTCCCCGTTTTAGTTTTCCCCTATTATTTATTTTTTCACATTCCTTTTACGAACATTACGCACAGATAGCGAGTTCGAAATTACTTACTTATTTCTACTCCCTATTTATCCCCTACTATATCTTTTTCTTCTTATTCTACCTCCCTTACATGTTTATTTTTATGACTCTAGGACTGCTCGCTTACTTCCTATTTTTCCATTTTCCCCTACTCTATTTTCTAAACTTTTAATTTTACTTCCCCATAAATTTATTTTTGCGAACTTAAAATTTATTACTTACTTATTTGCAATTCCTACTATCTTAATTCCCCACTTCTCTAAATTCAAATTACCACTACTTTTATTTTTAACTCTTACTTCCCGTATATTTTTAAACTACTTCTTAACGGTCTACGTTAATTCCATTTGGATGCCTAAATTCGCCAAATAACATAACCTTCCAACACTTACTCCATACAAAAAACACTAAATATTTCCTACCTTTTAAACCCAATTATGCATCCCCCTCTCCTTTTCCCTCTATTATTCTCTTGACGGGTGCACTGAATTTGTTCCAAAAGTCATGTACTTGGTCACGTATAATGACATACATGTATGATCATAAGTACTAATTCAGATATCATATTGGCACATCGTATATTTAAATCACTCAGCTATAGCATAGGTGACTTTATGTAAATTGTAAGTTGTTCACATACAAAAAAGGATTTTGTTATCATGAACATCCTTCTCAACACCATTCAAATTCTGAATTGTTTTCTAAATAAGCATCCGCAACCAAAAATTATTTGTGAGGTGAACAGTACTAATTAATCTGAAGCTTCGCCTGTCGTTGGCATGTGTCACAGGATATTGCCCCTCTTGGCTCTTCTATTGCTGCGTCGGCTGGGTCTGTCCGTACTGGGCTTGACGGTGTGTTGTCTGGTTTCCTGTCCCTCGGCGACGCCGTCTTACCGTTCTTCCTGTCAGCCGTTGCTCCTATGGATTCCTCTAATTTTGATTTCTGTTTTTCTTGCTTTTCTTTCATTTCACTCTATTTAATTCTCTGCTTATGTAGTGCCTGTTTTGTTTTGATCTTTTATACAATACCTAATCCTATGATGCAAATGATGTTAGAAGAAAACTCAGCTATGTGGCAACAATTAGTCGGCTTTTTTTCTTTATCGAGATTCTACGAATGAGAATCTTCTTTTTCACAAATTAAATGGATAATCCAGCAACTTTTATGTTTTCTTCTTCACAAATTTACTACATACAAAATAATAAAATAGATAATATATAAATACATAATACAGAATTTTGATGCAATTACATTATTTGTGAACAATTCGACCTTCCGCAATTCATTTATGTTGTGTCACCACACGGACGCGGCGTGTCGCCGCACGAATTTCCCTAGTATTACATAGAGATTGCAGTTTCCGTAAATAAACATTATTTTTCATATAAAATACATAAACCATTGTAATTTTTTAGAGAATCAAATACAATTTCTCGTATAAATCTTGGCATGCTTGCTCTAATTAATTCATTGCATATTTCCATTAAGGGTTCATTTTTAGTGGTTCAAATACAATTTCTCATTTGAAACAATATTCAAGATTTGATTGTTTATGTCGGGCCTAGCAGAAATACTATAGATGGATCGAACTAAACTAATTTTGAATATTCACACGTGAAAGATAAGCGTTGATGAAATTTATCGAGCATGGACTTCATATTACATGCCAAAATATCATGTTAAAAATGAATTTCGTGATCACAACTAAACAATCCATGAAATGAAAATTGAAAACGATGAAGAAATTATAGCTACAAAGGGTCATTTTTTAAAACTATCTAAATATTTTAAGTACATTTTTATTATGGGTACAAATTCAAGGGTGCAACATTTTGACATTCGAACTTGAGAGATCTTTGATTTTTTTAACAAAATAAAAATGATATTTAAATATTTCAAGAAACATCCCCTTAGATACTTACAAAATTTTCTACATATGTATGAAATTGTATATAACAATTGACCTTTTCGGGCATCACAAAATCCTGGAATGCTTGCTCTAAAGAGGATGGAAATTCATTTAGATTTCTATTTTGTGTCGATAACATGATCAGAATTTAGCGGTACATGCTAAACAACTCCATGTATTCAAATTTCTATTTCTGATTTGTGAGGCTGAAATTTTGATGTTTTAGATTTTTGTTAAATAGCATATGGAGCTCGGAAGCTAAAAGGACATTTTGATAAAATCCACAACTAGTATTATCGAATGGCTCTTACCATAACATTTTCTTCTCATATTCGTCGAGCAGGAAATCCACAGTACAGTAGTCGTACAAGTACAGTAGTTGTACAGTACATTTCGAGGGAAATTAATTTTGTTGCTAGGACAGTGTCTAGTTTTCGCATGAGCAGCCAGGGAATCGAATTAATAAGGCGAATACTACTACTCTCTCCATTCTGGTTTATATGATGTGTTTGGCAAATCTTTGGCATCTAGGTGAATAGGGATTGGCCATGCAAAATCTATCTCCCCAATATTGCATCAAATTAGTACTCTCATATTTAATGCCAACATTAATTAGGGAAAGGCCAAACCCAATAGATTTTCATATTGTTCTTGGGAAATGCCAAAATCCAACATTAACTGCTCTTAGTTAATGCTAATTGTTGATTATTTTTGGAAAAATCTGGTTTTGGAATTACATCCAATAAACCGGAATGGAGGGAGTACCTGTAATGTTCCGTTGTGGCAACGTGACAAGCCCTACGTTTTGGTTCTGTATGGGCCTCTAGCTAGGTGCACTTTGCAGCAGTTGGCACGGCGAGATGCGTGCCCGAGTGGGCGGCCGCACGTAGCAACGGCCACTCCGGCGGGTCCCAGCTGCAGGTCCTTTGTCGGTAGGTGGTTGCGCGGGAATTGACTATTCTTTCCCGCCTTTTCTCTCCACGCCGTCTCCCGCCAAGATGGCCGGCCGGCCGGCACGTGCGAGGCGCGTGCGTGCGTGGTTTGTTTTAGGTTCACTGTAAGCTACGACGACGACTACGAGTATGGAGTACACAGTAGAGGCTCTTAAAATAGAGTATACACACAGTAGAGACTATCTGCGAAACATTTTAAAATTGCTACACAGTTGAGGCTTTCTGTGAAACATTTTCTATCTTTTTATTATTTTGTTGAGCTTGTGTCGGCGAACAGGCATGGGTGTGACGCACGAGCGTAGGCCAGGGGCTCACACGTATGCATGTATGTACACACGACCGTTGGCAGGGTGGCGGCATGCACGCCACGTGACCCGGGATCAGACGCGACGCACTTGGACGTCTAGCTACTCCATATCCCTGCTGACACCAGATTTATTTTTCTAGTCCATCCAGATCCCCTTTTCTGTCGCTCGACCACTCATCGCGCTGAGTGGTGGAAGCGTAGTGTGGACTGAGTATACTGTAGTATCTGAGCAGCTGTAAAAGTAAAACCCAGAAGGTGCGGATCAAATGTGCATGCCAACTTCCCGTAGTTACCGTTGGGCGCCTTGTTGCTTGATTTCGTGAAAGACGATCCCCGTGCAACGGATCGTGGTTCGTAGAAAAACTTCCGGCGAGGTGAACGCGTGGTGCAGTTTTTTACGCTTCGAAGAATAGTTTGACATTTTTACAACCGATTCGCAAAAAAAAAAAGGATTGGTTATAATATCGGCGTCCTCGAATTTCTGGTGATTTGGAAGAAACAGAGAAAATTGGCCCAGTAACGCTTTGATCTTGCGATGGGCCAATTCCCGGGCTCGCTGATTCGAGCCAGAATGACCCGCAAAACTGGCCTACTCTTTCGCAAATAGCTTCTTGC
The DNA here is from genome assembly GCA_947311845.1 of Poa pratensis. NCBI lineage: Eukaryota > Viridiplantae > Streptophyta > Magnoliopsida > Poales > Poaceae > Poa > Poa pratensis. The sequence continues at coordinate 33,898,390 of CAMZMU010000109.1, read as the reverse complement.
TTCGATTCTCCACAATTACTTTGCTCCGTGGACTTTTTGGTTCCTAAAAATTGAAAACGTAGAACTGAAAAAAAACGCAGAATTTGATATCTGAGTCCTGCTGTAAATGACTTGTGTTGAAAAGAAAATTTCAAAAAAAAAAAAAAAACTTGTGTTGAAAAGCTCACAATATGATTCAATCCATAAGAAGTACTCCCTCCGTATCAAATGTTTTAGCATGTTTACTCTAGATACATTTGGGCCCCAAACATGCTAAAAAATCTTATATTTTGATACGGAGGGAGTAGATTATTAATAATGACTTAACTAGAATAGCAAGTATTAAACTAATCATACAAATTAATAGACATGGTGAAAACAACCGATTTAAAGCAACAACTAGAAACATAAATCCACCAGGATATTAAGAAGGAAAGACAAATCACATACGGTGAAGCCGAAGACCGCTCGCGTTTGCGTTGCCGTTGTCACCCATGTTGCCAAAAATGTTGTCGTCGGGGAAAAAGTCATCGTTAGTGAAGATCCGTTGCCGTGGGCGTGCTCCCCAAAAATCTGAGCGCCTATGTCCCCATAAATAACATAGTGAACACCGGCCTAACTATAGCTTTCACTAATATACAGACTAGTTGAATTTTGTGTGGCGTCACGCCACGCCCTTAGTGACTTAGTATGTTTGTATTTTGATGTAAGTAAATAGCGTTTTTTAGTTTTTTTGATCTAATCTGTGAAATGTCGGTATATTTGCCCAAATGTTTGCTAAATTGGAAAGTTCAAACATGTTTTTATTTTCTCATGAGCATGTAGCATTTCTATCGAGCATTTTTTGTTGTACGTTGTACTTTATTACAGCGTTAATTGAAATTAGGAAAAGTGCATTTGAATTGTTCGCACATTTTGAGAAAATGGGAATATTCAAAAAAAAAATTATAGCATAAGTGGTTTGCAAGTATTTTTCTGTCTGTTTTGATATTTTGCTTGCATTTTTGCAGTGGATATATTCAGGGGCATCAATTTTTCGACGGTGCCAACATTTAATTTAAATTAGGAAAAGTGCATTTGAATTAGTCGCACATTATGTCAAAATTTGCATATTCAATGTTTTATTTGTAGCGTAAGTAGTTGGAGTGTATTTTTCTGTTTGTTTTGATGTGTTACCTAGTAGTTTGAAATTTTCAAATATTCACCAATTAAAAATGTTCCAACATTTTTTGCTCCCTGCAAAAAGTTGTGTTTTTTTTTTGTGAGCAGGCTGATATATTTTAGAGCATCAGCAATTTTTAAACAAATTGAAATGCTCAAAGATTGCTAATTTTAAATGTAAGTCTACAATGAGTGGAAATGCACATTTTTTCATTTGGATTTCGTAGGTAATTTTTTTTTTTAAATTCAACTTTATATAATTGGAGCAAGTGTATGTAGATTTTTTTCTAATTTTTTACCAAATTGAGATGTGTAAATATGTTTTCATGTTCGTATAATTTATTAGCATTTTTTTGTGATGTTTGTGGTCAAATATATTTTGGAAAATTTACAATTTAGAATGTATGTAAATTTAAATTCTTCTAGCGTTTACCAAATGATTAGGGTTGGAAGTCATATAAAAAATTTAAATACTCAAACTAAAATTGAGATGTGTAAATATGTTTTCATGTTCGTATAATTTATTAGCATTTTTTTTTGTGATGTTTGTGGTCAAATATATTTTGGAAAATTCACAATTTAGGATATATGTAAATTTAAATTCTTCTAGCGTTTACCAAATGATTAGGGTGGAAGTCATATAAAAAAATTTAAATACTCAAACTTGTAATTTGAGTTGGAATGGTCAAATATGGGTTCGAAATTTGTTTGTCATATTTATAAATACCCTGTGTTTGAAATACTTCATATTTCGAAAATTGCAAAAGGTTTAGAAATCAGCAAACAAGGAAAAAAGCAAAAAAGTCATATAAAAATTTTAAATACTCAACTTGTAATTTGAGTTGGAATGGTCAAATATGGGTTTGAAATTTGTTTGTCATATTTATAAATACCCTGTGTTCGAAATACTTTGTATTTGAAAAATTGCAAAAGGTTTAGAAATCAGAAAACAGGAAAAAAGGAAAAGAAAAAAAAAGAAGAAAAAAACGACGCAGCAGCCAGCCAGGCCGCCTGCGTGGCGGCCCAACTGGCCAGGCCAGGCCCGCTGGGCGCCGTGCTGACGTCACCGGCGGCTGGAGCTGCCGCGGCGGCGTGGAGCTCGCCGCCGGCGCACGACAGCGAAGCGGGACGCGCGAATGCGCGCATCCGGAGCGGCTCGACGCGGGAGGCCGTAGGTGGCGGCGCCGCCACGGTTTGGTCGCCGGAGCTTCGCCGGCGGCGAGAAAACGCGGCGGAGGGCTGCGGACACGGCGGACTTGATTCCGGCGTGGCGACGCCGTCCCGGCAAGCGTCCCTGGGCGAGGAGGGAGCGGAGGAGACGACGCATCCCGCCGTGTGCCCCGATGCGGGCGGGGAGGCCTGGCGCGGCGGCGACGGCGGCGACGGCACGGTCGCGCGCGAGAGAGGAGGGAGAGGGGATCTGTGCGTGTCGTTTTCAGTGAGGTCCCTGGGTTTTTCCGGTTTTACGTTTAGGTCCCTGGCCTCGTAGAAATGGAGGTTTGCCGTGCAATTTCTCGTCTTGCTTGTCGTTCTCCGTAAAACGCCGGCGCGTACTGAGACTGACAGGTGGGGCCACCCGGGTACTGTAGATGAACAGTACCTACTGTTGCTAAGCACAGTGACGCGAGCGCTCACAGGCCGCGATTCTGGCCGGCTTTCATATACTTAGTAATGAACTAATGTGAAACGTAACGCTCGAACCAGAAAAATTGACTTATTTCTGATGGGCCCTTTGGGCTGTTGGGTTGCCTAGCAGAGCCATGGGCGATTCCACAGTAGGAATCGCCCCAGCGATAGCGGGCATTCTCAACAGGCCATCCGAACTCTGATTCTGCTAGGGCTGTCAAGGCCTTAGAAAATAGGGTACCAAGGACGACTGCCAGTAGAATAGCTCTGTTCCCTAAAAAAAAGTAGAATAACTCTGTTAATCTTTTTAAAAAGTACTAGTATAGTTTTTTTCTCCCGCAAAACAAACTAAAAAAGAGTGTAGAACAGCTGAGTGTCCTCGCAAAAGAAGATGAAAGAAAGCAGAATAGTAAACTGTAAGCCACCGCGACCCACCCTTATCCCCTTGCTACAGTAGCCAGGGCGATTTTTGAGAGCTCGTCGTCGAATCCACCTCGCGCGGGGGCGATCCGTGGGATCCCTCCGTCTCTGGCGGCTGCTTCGGCAGCGGGAGGCTGGGGGATCCCCGGATCTCGCCTTGTACATAGGTAGGGTAGGGGGCGTTCCGGCCGGCGCGCTGTGGAGGTGGTGGCGCGGTCGGCGGTGGTTTTGGGGGCGGCGCTTCCCCTCTCGGCTGCGTGTGCAGCTGGGCGCTCGCCGTCGTCCTGGCGCTCGCGGAACTTCGGTTTCCTCGAGCGGGCCAGGCCCCTGCTTCAGATCGATGGGTCGGCGCCGTCGATCTGCTGCTCTGGGACTCCGGGTCCCCCAGCTTCGTCGTCGTCTCGCCGGCGCGTCCTCCAGCGGCGTGTGGAGTTGGGGAGGTGGTGTGTAGGAGGTTGAAGCGGCGTTCTGCGAAGGAATCTCTGCCGGGCTTCGTCGAGCTTGGTGGCCGTCGGAAGGTGGTGCTGAAGGTTGTTGAGGGCACTGGCCGTGCGTGTTCATCGTGCGAGGCTTCGTCACCGGGTGGCGGACGGCTTCTGCGGCCTTTTCCAATGTGGAGGTGCTCTCGGGCAGAGGAAGAAAGGCGGAGCGGCTTCTTCGTCTCCGGCGTCGTCGGCGGCGTTGTTCTTCGTTGCTATGCTTCCTGTATATGTTGGTTTGTACGGTGTGAGTCTTTGTACTCCTTTCTAGTATAATACATATGCAGTTCTCAAAAAAAAAAGAATAGTAAACTGTAAGTGTGATGCACTGTAGCCTGTAGGGCGAGTGCAATCACTCCATGCTCAACCAGCAACATCGGGCATGACACGCACTCATGGTGCCGACTGCCGACCCAGAGTCCAGAGCTGGGGCCTCCAGTCTCCACAGCTAGCACAGCAGCAGAACGGAAGGCTAGCCTGGCCCACGGCCGACCTGAACCTGAGGAAGGCAAAGGTGGTGGTGCATCGAATCGATGATGGATGGATCGGTGGTTCAATTCGGATCCAACGACCGCCACCATCCCACCCCACTGCTCCATGTGCCTCTCCTGCATCTGCATGCACCTACACGTGGATCGGCCACCAGTTTAGCGTAACTAACAACTGACTAACCGCCAGCAGTTCTCCTCGAGATCCCGCGAGCGGACAGATGCAGATTCAGATCTTCTCTGATCTGCACACCACCACACAGCCATTATCGGCTCCTTTCCGTCCTCCGTTAACTTGCGTTCGCAAACTCCTGTCATGCCGCTGCCGGCAGGGGCGGTGCGTACTGTGTGCCGCACAGCATGTGACGGTCTCTTTGTCGATGGATCCAGCCACCTGCTTCAACAAGGCACGGCCAGCATCCCCACTTCTACCGGAACTACTGCAGCTGTTCTGTGGCGCCATTGTTTAGAGCTGATACCTCAACCGACAGAAACAGAACAGGGCGACCAAGGAAGCTCGCCATTGTTTGTATATATCATTCGAGAGAGACCGTACATGCCAAATGATTCAGCAACATCATCACAGCACGGCAAAAAAAAACCACTTGCCAAAGAAAACTCGGCGCCGCCGAACGAAACGGCGTCCATTGATGAGTGGGATGGGTTCCCTTTCCAGGCCCGGCGTGATGCTCGAGGGACCCCGCCGTCCTCGCCGAGGGGCAACAGCCAGGGGCCATGGACTGGCCGACTGGATCGGCGTCGGCGTCGGCAGCACGCCGCGGGCGTTCAGATGCACATGCGCCGCGTCACGCAGTTCCGTGCCGAGATCATGCTCCAGGCCGCTTTTTTTTTTTTTTGAAAACTCAGGCTTTATTCACTCACACGTCGCCGCCTCTTCTTTCTCTCCATGCTTTGGTCTGAACCAAAAACTTGGCTCACTGCCAAAGTTGGCCTGCAGAGTTTTATTTCGTTTGGAGCAGACCGTGAGCGCAGCTTTTGGGATTGCGCGGCGGCGGTCGAGCCCTCGACGGCAAATCCGCTCCGGCAACGCAACGTTCCTTCTCCACCGCCCAACTTCCCTGCTCCAGAAAATAGTACTACCACTCGTGTGACATGAGGCCATGAGCTCAAAAATACTGTAGGAAATATCGTCGAACGACATTATTGCACGGCTTGACGTCGACCCGTCATGGAAGGAGGGAACAATCACGAAAGATCCGAGCGAGCGTGAGAACAAGCACCACGTCATGCTCGCTGCCCAGCCCAAATAATTAACACAAGAAGAAAAAAGTAAACAAAGCATGGTCAATTTCGAACTGTCGTGTTAACTTGTTTATCTTTCGTTCAAGTGCCATTGACAAAATTAGCCGTCGAGCAGCTTCGTCGAGAAATGCTACTCACTCCGTTCATAAAAGGATGTCACAAGTTTGTCCATTTGCATGTATCTACACACTCAAACATGTCTAGATACATGTAAATTTTGGACAAACTTGATACATCCTTTTATGAATTGAGAGAGTATTATAGTTTCATTCAAATTTGGCTGATTCAAATATACACAGCTTGGACCAACTGGTTGTAATAATATTTTTTGTGCGACAGGGAGTTTTGGACTCATTTTTATGCTGTTTCCACGAGAGTGTCGTGAGAAAATTCAGTGGCTTTGGGTTGCCTCACGAAGCCGGCAAACCCGAATATTTTTGTAATTTTTCTATGTACTTGTAAACCTGTACACAAAATATGCAGAACGCCTCTGCTTTACAGGTCAACCATTCCGGCCAGAACTATCCACTCCATACAACTGCATGATAGCCAACTATTTTTAAGATGAATCGGTGGATAATTGTGTGCCTTTCTTTTTTATAAAAGCATCAAGAGGGGAGCACTAGAAGCTTCTGATTTCCACCAATTTTTAGTGGACAGTTGAATCGCGGATGCTATTCTTTTCTTTCTCACATTTAGTTAGGTTTGTCATGTCGTTAGGTCAACGTCCAACGTGCAGACACCGTATCGTCTTAAACCATTTCCGTCCACGCCACAATTCCGGCATCTACTTTTGACCCGTGCACTCAATATTAGCATTTTCAGCAAGGCATAACATATCAAGAAATTTCCTGGCAGGTCAAAAAAAAAAATCCTGGGAAATTTAGAGGGAAAATTGTTTTATTCCTCAGATTTTGTTCATTATGTATATGAACATATGAAGATATTTCATGGCAAATTCAGGAGATTTTTTCTACAGATTTTTTTCATCATGCATATCAACATATCAAGAAATTTTGTTTGGAAATTCAGAGATAATTTTTCTACTTCAGTTTTTTTTCAGTATGCATATGAACATATGAAGAAATTTCCTGGGAAATTCAGAGAGATTTATTCTTCTTCAAATTTTTCATCATGCAATGCATGATTTTTTTCTTTTGCTTCTCCGGCTCCATCCATACATCCAAGAAGTGGAATATATAGTAAAACATTTTGCAGGTTTAACTTACTCCCACAACAGTCCGTTCATTTTAACCTTTCCTTCTAGAAACTTTACATCCATCCAAGGTTAAAACAGGGTAACGCTAAGGTTAGCCAACGGCAAAAAAAAGAAAAACGGCTAATCCTCCATCCATCCATCCATAACGATCAGACGGCCGGCATGGTCTCCTGGCGTAGCGCGTCGAGATCCGACGGCCCGAACGACTCGTCCCCGAACCCGAACAGTCCGGCGTCGAAGCCGTCGTCGCCCCACTCGGCGGCGGCCGCGGCAGCCGCCGCCGCAGCTTCAGGCGAGGACGTCACGTACCCGTACCCGGCCCCGTCGATCTCGTCCTCGAAGCCCCAGATCTGCGCGCCGAACGCGGCGGGCTCCTCGGCGTCCCATGCGCCCCCGGCGCCATCGTCGGAGGATGATGAGGATCCCGTGGCGGGCGGGAGGCCGAGCTCGTCGTCGGAGGCCTCGAGCAGGAACCCCAGCTCGGGCTGCGGCGGTCCGACGTCGAGGTCGAGCTCGCCGGCGGATATCTCCTCCTCGAGGCTCCCGCATGACGGAGGCGAGGTCGCCGGCCGCGGCCGCGTCGGTGTCGACGTCGTCCAGCATGTCGAGCAGGTCCTCCGGCCTCAGCCGCTTGGCCTCCGCCTCCGGAGTCTCACCGGTGGCGCCGGCGGTGAGGTCCTCCGCTTCCCTCGCCCTCTTGTTGCTGGCCGGGTAGGAAGAGCTCTCCATGAGAAAAGCTATTTGAGGCTTTTCCTTGTGTATTGTAGCTAGCTGTTCACGTACGCTTGGATGCGATGATGCAAACGCAGGGAGCGACGGTGGTGAGAAAGGAACGGTAATGGCAGCGCGGTGGTGGGAGTATGGAAAAGCGGTGCGTGTTGTGTTGTGCAGCGACGCCGAGTTGGGCGCCGGGTTATATAGCGCTGCGGCGGTGAAGCTTCTTTAGATAAGTGGATTATCGTAGGGGTGTTTCCGAAAAACAACAACAAAGAGAGAGCAACTCCCGCTCGCGGTTTGTGTGCTGTTGGGCGCGGCGCCGAACCGCTCGCACGGTACGACCGGGCCCGTGCACCATGTGCGTTCCTTTGCTTTTCCCTCCAACTCGCTAAACCGAGTCTAATTCCAGGGAGAGAGATCTGATTCGGGCGATGCCATGTGGAGATTTGGTGGCGTCATGGGCGTGTGGTGGAGGTGGAGGTGGTGGTGGTGGTGCCCCTTTGAACGGCAGACGCCTAAACTTGATTATCCGTTTTTTTTCTGCCACTGGAAAAATAAACTACTATATCCATCTGAAACTGATGCGTCATGGCCTGGTTGGTGGCCCTCGGACGTGGCTCGTTCTAGATTAGGAGCAAGTGTTTTGCATCTGCCTCTATAATATCTGTGACCGCGAGAGCTTGACTTTTTCTTTAGTTTTTTCTTAATCCTTGGAGACATGCTGAAAAAGAAATAATGCTGCATAAACAAAATCCTTGCAAGACACGTCCCAGGAAATAAGAGACTTCTCCTCCTATGCCTCCTTTCATAATATAAAAACAAGTGTTCCCTAAAAGAAAGTATAATATGAAGAAAACCAAACATTGAGGTGATGCTATGACCTCTGGCCTTTACTTTATCCAGAATAAACTCGTTCGAAAACCAACCTGATGCCTTTACTTGCGACCCATAAAGTGCCTGCCGCTAATACGGATGCTACTCTGACCATTTTTGTTTGGTCATGCACGACACGAGGTTTAATTAATTAATTATTTATTTAGAGCTTCCGATACTTGCAACTGTCGACATGTATACAGTGGGGATCTACCCGACTCAAATTAAACACCTACCTAAAAATGCCCAACCTCGCTAATTTCCTCGGCGAACAAATACGGGTGGGCCAGGGGAAAGGGCTACTTGCGATGGGAGAAAGAGCGCCAACTCAACCACCTTTTATTTGGGAACGAACAGCCACGCTCCCAAGCAAGCAAGCACCAAGCATGTGACTCCAACCGTCCAAGCGTTTCCTAAAAACGGACAACTCCAGGGCTGCTTTTGCAAACGTTAGGGCCACACATACCTAGACCTACCTCTGACTGGCTTCCTTTGCGAATACGTTTACTCACGGGGCCTTCACGGGAAAAAGAGCTTGCTAGGGACGTGGACATAAAAGTGCGTGGAGCGTGCGGGGTCGGGGAGGTTTGGATGGGGCCATCCGTCACGGGCGCGTCGCCTTTTCCCAGCCCTGGTTTTATTTTCCCGAGTTAATTTTCGGTTCTCGAGTCGCTATCTGCTGGGTTTCAGGCCCGGGATTGAGGAGTTTGGAGTCCGCGAGCCGAGCCGATACCGATTCTTCTCTCGTTCGGCGCGCGGCTGCGGCTGCTCGGGGAGCCGGCTCTTGTGACCAGTGGTGTGGATCGTATGGGTTCATGGTTGTAGTTGGTTTGGGTTGTTTTTACTCCAGCTTGTGGTATTTGACTTGGTAACAGGAGTATATATTTTTTACAAGCTGCACGTAGCAGCAGTACATAGTTTCCAACAACCGTACTTCAAAGATGGCTTGCGTAAAGTCTTCCACACTAGTAAAGCGTCGGAGAAAGAATTTGGTTCCCAAACATCAAATCGTGTACGCGTTATTATGCAGTGACCTCCGGGGACCGATAACAAACATGGACTATGTGTTGCAGGCTTGCAGCCACTGATCAAGTGCCACTTTTGTCCGGAGGAAGTACGGGTTGCTGCTGATTGTTAACTGACCAAGTAACAATGAAATTAAATTAGGTCGAACACTCGAAACCCCTCTCCCCCCGTGATATATATGCACCAACCAGCTAGGGATGAAAACGGAGCGGAAACTTTCCGACTTTTCCGCGGAAAAACGGAAACGGAACAAAAATACGGAAGTGAAACGGAATTTTGCAAAACGGAAACGGAAACGGAAACTTATATGCGGAAACGGAAACGGAAACGGAACAACGTATTCCGGCGGAACGACCACGGAACGGAAATTTCGTTTCCGGCAATACGGAACTTTCCGTTTTTTCCTACGTGGTGCTATCTGAATGTAGCAGGCCTAACAATTTTAGTGAGAACATCGAGGCAGAACCAAAGATCTAAACAAAAAAATTAAAATATATGAAGTGACCATGTTTAGGTCCTACGTACTTGCATACACTGGCGGAGGACCCTTCGGGCAGCCGCCTACCTTGATTTTGCCCAAAAAATCAAGTATAGGTATCCATCTCAGGCATCGGCAGATGCAGTTTGTTCTAGTTCGTCCGTGGTCAGTTTTTCTTTTCCAGAAAGTTCTTTTGGGGAAGAAAGGGGAAGAGAAGAGGTAGGCTTGTTACTGGGCTTTCCTTGGGACGAGTTGGACGAGCTTGGCGGCCTGCTGCGTCTATACCACTAGGACTTCGTTAGTTTACTTCGACCGAGCTAGAACACAGCTAATCCTAGAATGCAGGCAGGCAGCGACCAATGACGCGACGTGGCTCAGACGGCAGGAACCCGGTGTTTTCCTTAATCAGTTCATGAGTTTCTTTTGGCTTCTCAATGAATTGGGTTGTATATTAGCTCACTCCATATTTCCATACTGGCCATTTTGTGGAACCAAATACATCTTATTCTAATGGTGGGGGTTGGGAAACGGTAATAGTGCACTTTTGTGATTGGCAAATCAAATTTTCCTATGTCATTCGTCTTTTTTATTTACCCCTGTTTATAGGTCATGTACAAATACTGAGAAGATCATTCGTCCGACCTTACATTTTTTCCGTCCTCCGCCACGCTTGCATATTATCTCCATCTCAAGCATTCCCGGTTCGGTATTTCAGTGTTGCACTAGGTTTAGGAACGATAGTAGGTATTTTTTTTTTGCCAAAGTTGATCACTTAGAAACACTATATTACACTTTAATTTATTTCATCTTATTAAATTGATAAGTTTGTTGGTTTGCTTGAATTTTCCTGCTTTATTCAAGGGGTCGCTTGGTTTCGGCAAACATCTGCTTTCTGTTCCGTGTCCGCATCGTATTCAGTCTGTATCTGTTTCCGACAATATTTTTTTCTGTATTTGTTTCCGGAGTTTCTGTATTCGTTTCCGCTTCCGTAAAAAAATATGAAAACAAATGTGGCACCACCCAGTTCCGTTCGTATCCGCTCCGTTTTCATCCCTGCCAACCACCATGAAAGACCCATCCAAAGGGAAAAAGCACACAGGATCATTGGAAGATTACACTAACTCGGCTGCATAGCTGGAGCCTAGGATTAATTCACACATTTAATGAAGTACTCATTAAGTTTGAAAATTCATGAGGTATTTTTTACTATCATAATTCATAATTTGCTGAAGAAAAATGATTTCACTAGACCGACTAATTCACGTGCATCGGTTGGTCGCTGCATCCTCACGCTCGTCTTCTTTCCACCGCCTTGTTGTCCATCGATGTTTAGCTTGCCCTGCATCCTCCATCGCTACTGTCTACCGCCTCGTCGCGATAGAACCCTACCATGTGCCAGCTCCAATTTTGAGAGTAATACACGCAAGATGTTGATAGTTTGCTAGAAGTTTGTGTTTTCCTCTGATATGTCGATGTTGCTTGAGCGGTTTCAAAATATCACATGCATATGTTTGTTTTGTTGTATTAATTATTTAAAAATACCGTGAATCTTTTTTCAACGGTTTTTATTATATTTTCCTTAAAAAATGTTGCATAACCAATTTTCTCACTTTTTACTGTCTTCACTTTGTTCAATTGTTGCGAAACTATTTTGCAGGGTTATAACATCTTCATGAACATAAGTGTTGTCCAAACTTGTTACATAGCCAACAATTTGTTGTATTACTATTTTGAAATGCTACGAAGAATTGTTGCGAAACTATTATGCATTTTCTTTAAAATTTATGAATATATTGGGTAAATTGTCACTGAATGCAAACGATGGGCATCAAGCTCATGCAAGCACAATTAGCGGTATTGTGACGATGTTCACACGAGGGCCCTGCACATGAGGGCCCGGGCGGCTATGTGCACGAGAAAAAGATCAAAGGAACCGGGCAAAAGCGAGCCGGCATCAACCATATACAAATATTCACTCGGCATCCCCAATATTTTATTCACCGCAGCTGTAAATTCAGTTTATTCACTTGATGTAACAGGAAAAACACGCAGAGCTCCGCGCCCCTTGGCCGGCGGACCCCGCGTCCGCATCTGGCAGGACTCGACGTCCGTGACCGCAGGGCAAGCATGACCACAAGACAAGAAGGTGAACCTCCGCCCGACACTTCGAGTCACCCGGAGGCTCGGATGCTAGTGTCGGGGAATAAACCCCGGGTTACCAAAGTCCACGGCTCGACAAGAGAACAGAACAAGCAAGTCCCGCTGCCCGCTTCCGGCTCGCCGACTCCAGAGCCCGTCTCCGGCTCTAGGGTCTTCCGGGTCCAGGGTCTTCCGGCTCCGGGTCTCCGGCTCCAGGGTCTTCCGGCTCCAGGTCTTCAGGCTCCAGGGCCTTCCGGCTCCGGGTCTCCGGCTCCAGGGTCTTCCGGCTCCGGGTCTCCGGCTCCAGGGTCTTCCGGCTCCCCGACTCCGGGTCCCTCCAGCTTGCACATTGGATCCCCTTCCAGGTGACAAAGACTAAAAGACAAAGGTGGCCACCAGAGTCAAATAAGGCGGCTGCACGGTACCACACATGTCCTTGTGGGCCATCCCTTGTCCCTGGGCACCAATTTATAAGGTGCACCACGGGAGGCCACAAAGGAGGATGGCTCATGCTCTCACGTATCAGCTAGCTCCTCACCCGATCACTGGTACTAGCTAGCTCTTCTTTGAAGCAACCAAGTAGGCAGCTCAAGCTTTCTCTAGCTAAGAGCACGTACAGCTCGAGGAGCAAATATGTAACACCATATACTCCATCATAGACCATAGCTAGGCAGGACGTAGGGGTTTTACCTCCTCACGAGGGCCCTGAACCTAGGTACGTCTCGGTGTTAGCCGTGCTTGTGCCCAATCCCGTCGGAACGCCGTAGCCGCGCTGTCGCAACCACCTAAATAAGCCATCCTTTGGCATATGCCGTGCGAAATACCACGACAAAGAGAAAGGAGTGCATGCATAATTAAAGAAGACAATTAATAAAAATTGCGCCCTAATCCTTCTATTGTGTTTTGGGACTGCATGAAATTGGAATTGTGCCCTGTATACCCGGACGGAGGGAGTACATGCCTTTGTTCCTATGTGTATTCTTGATGTTGCAACCTTATTTAATAATTAGTTGCAAAGACTAGGTGTGATTGAATCATCTTGTTTTAATTTATTTTCATTTAATGGAAAAATAATTATATCACAATAACACTGGACCGATCAGTGTGTAATTACCCCTCCTATATGCATGTGTTGTATCTCACAACAATGGTAGGTCCATGTGTAAATTCCCAAGTTTTTCCTGCTTTCCCAGCTAAATATAGATACTACTAACTATAGCATTAAAGTCCAACAAAGCACTATCATGATCATATCACGATCATTGAATATGGGCTTGATTTGGTCCTTTCATTCACATGTATAAATATACTAGCCGAGATACACATTTTGAGGATCAGCGATGAGCAAATTTAGTAGGACACCACTATACAACCACACCCATATGTGTACTCATGAGGGATACGAAACAAGAACTTTGAGACTTGAGATGTATCGGGATAAATATTGCTGTATTACAATCGCATAGGAGGAGAACTACATCAACAGTTAGAACAATTTCGTGCTTAGCTACTTTAGAATTACAAGTCACATGATGTGCCAGAGAAGAACAATATCCTCTGGCTGGCCGATAGGCGGTTTTAGCTTTGGCAAAAATTGTGTAGTCCTCCTCAATCTCCGTGATGTATTAGGCCACACGTAGACGGCTCAAGCGTTAGGCATCTCGCACCTAAGGAGATTGGCGACGGAAGCTCGATCGTTTAATCTATACCATCAGATCTGGCCTGTAAGGTGGTGCACAGGGCCGTTAAGATGTGAACTAAACCTTTGACTTGGATGTGACTGGTGAACAAGGCACTTAGGTTCTAGGATAGTGCATCTCAACATTCAAAAGATTAAACACCACAACCATTTTTGTGTAAAGTCTTACTCCCTCCGTTTGGAAAAGGATGTCTTACATATATACAAATTTGGATGTATGTGTACACTAAAACATATCTACATACATCTAAATCTAGACAAATTAAGGACATCCTTTTCCGGACGGAGGGAGTACTATAAACTAAGCATGTGAAATACCTTTTGTTTTGGCACGTAAATTCGTAAACGCGTTATGCAGTGACTTTGTGGGACCAAAAACCAAACATAGACTAGGTACTGCGCTCCCTAAGTGCAAAATGTCAAGACCTACAATTTCGTATCACTTTACTTCGCGACGAGTCTTTGTTTCCCTTCGTCCGAAGAAAGTAGGACTAGAAGCAGACAACTTTTGCTAGTGACTTGTTAGCCGAGACATGAAACCAAATCCAAGTATCAATGCAATAAATTATGATTAACTTCCTTCTCCGTGGTAGAAGTAGAACCAACCGCAATGAAAGATACATCTAGAAAAAGAACCAAATGGAAGACTAGACTAATTCAACTGTATTCGCCGAAGCTAGCCCAGGACGTACTCCTTGACTCATAATAAAGAAAATACTTTCTAGGTTTGAAAATCGAGAACATATTCTAGCTACAAAATTCATAATTTGACAAACAATTAGTCCAACAAAATCGTGGATAAAAGTTGATAACATTGGATTTGAATCACCACCTTTTCATGGTTTCATGGATATTGTCTTGCGTCATCAAATTCTACAAAGTAAGCAACCGCAAAGTACGGAGTACGTTCAACTTTTAATTTCCATTTATGTAAGCAAGACAATGGCCATGTCCAACCGAACGCTATATCGTGGCTAGCTCGTTTACCAGGCTAGGTCAACCACACTTACATATATCGCGTACGTACGTACAATGGCAGTCGCTTTCCCGCGTGTCGCCGCGGCACATCCATTGTCACATTGTTAGTCAAGTCTACGCGACTAGCTCGAGCCCAGGAGGAAAATCATTTAGGAGAGGAAAAAACTCCCTCCCGGGTCCGAACCTGGGTACATCGGTGTCTGCGTACATGTTCTTCATTGCCTTGATCCTAACCTATTGGGCCGAGCCCTTACCGAACAAATAGACTCCTCTCTAATCATCGGAGTTAAGATTGTCGTGGGATTTGAAAACCATCCTTCGACAACTGCGATCAATCTTTTGCATTTTTTGTAAAATTTATGAATATCTTACAAAGATTGTCGCCGATGGAACCGATGGGCATCAAGCTTATGCAAGCACAATTCACGGTTTGTGACGATGTTCACACCAGGGCCATGCGCAAGAGAGTCCCCTACTTTCGTATACCATGGAAGTCTATTCAGGATCACTGGTCCGGTGTATCCATCCGGAAAGTTTGGCTGAAAATTCGAACCTTTAGACTGTGGCGATCCCTGCAAGAGTGATTAGTGTGAGTTCGAATTTGTAGACGCTAGAAGGTATAGAGGTGGTGGTTTGAAATGGAGGCGACAACACATCATGGAAGAGTCTTGGTGGTTACCGGACCTACTCTTGAGGGTAAAAACCTAAGATTTGGTTTTTATTGACTGTACCCAATAGCGACGATGCGTATGTCTCGTTCCCATTTGAAGTTTTTTTGTTTGGAGAACTTTCCTCACGCCCATATGTTGCTTAAGATGGTGGTTGCTGTGGTTGATGTCGTTACTGCACGTCTTTGTTGATTTTAGCATGGAATTTTAGTGTTATATTTTTTTAAACGAGTTCACTATGTGCATCCTCGATGTTTCTACTTGCTCGTAATATTGTGTTTTTAGAGGATGTGCATGATTGACATCATCTTGTATTAATATATTTTCCTTTATCGAGAAAATGAGTGTATCATAACAACACCGGATCGATCAATGTGTAATTAAGTCCCTCCTATGTGCATGTGTTGTATCTCACAACAATGGTAGGTCTACGCCAACAATGCACAATCATGATCGTACCACGACCATTAAATATGGGCTTGAGTTGGTCATTCATCCATGTGTATAAATATACCATCGTATAATTATATACACATTTTGAGAATCGGGGATGAGCAAGTTTAGTAAGACACCACTATACAACCACACCCATATGTGTATTCATGAGGGAGACGAGACAAGAACTTTGAGGCTTGAGATGTGTCGGGATAAATGTTACTCTATTACAATCTCATGGGAGGAGTACTGGATTAACAATTGGAGCAGACTTGAGTTTATCTACTTTAGAATTACAAGTCTCCTGATGAAGATGTAATGAACATTGTCCTCTGGCCGGCCGATAGGCGGCTTTAGATTTGGGAAAATGTGTACGGTTCTCCCCAATCACCGTGATGTATTAGGACACACGTAGACGCACTCAAGCATCTTGTACGTACGTGGATGGGTGACAGAACCTCGACCATTTGTGCCATACCGTCACATTGTAGTGTGGTGCACTGTTTTGGAGCCATTACAAGCTGTAAACTTTTGACCTTACTGTGGACACTTAGGTTTCAGAACAATGCACTTCAGCTTACAAATGATTGTACTCCACAATAGTTTGTGCGTAAAGTCTTCCGAACGAAGCATGTGAACGACTTTTGTTTTGCATGTCAATTCTCGTACGCGTTATGCAATGACTTAGGGTACCGAAAACCATACATGGACTAGACCTGCGCTCGCTAAGTGCAAAATGTAAATTAAAAAAAAAAGTTTCGTACCACTTTACTTTGCGATGAGTCTTTGTTTTCCTTGTTAGGAGAAAGTAGGATTAGAAACAGACAACTTTTGCTAGTGAGTTGTTACGGAGACATGGAATCAAACCCAAGTATCAATGTACTAAAATCGTGTTTAACTCCCTCCTCTCCTTGATAGAACTAACCACAATAAAAGATAGTTGCAGAAAAAGAACCAAATGAAAGACTAGGCTAAATAAACTGTATCCGAGAAGCCTAGGACGTACTGCTTGACTCACAATAAACAAAAATAATATCTAGATTTGAAAATCAAGAGCATATACTAACTACAAATTTCATACGTTGACAAAAAAAATTACTCCAGAAAAAAATCGTGGATAAAAGTTGATAACATTGGATTTGAATTCCCTCCTTTTCATGGTTTCATGGATAGTGTCAAAAATATAAAATAAGCATGGTGAGCAACCGAATTGTACGGAGTAAGCCTGAATGCATGCATGCTCAACCTTCTCCCTTTCTGTAAGCAAACCAATGGAGACATGTCCAACCGAACGGCATACCGTGGCTAGCTCGTTTACTGCGGGCTAGGTGAACCACACGTATATACTACACCGCGTACGTACGTAAAATGGCAGTCGCTTTCCCGCGTGTCGCCGCGGCAAATCCATTATCACTTTGTTAGTCAAGTCTACGGCCAATTAAAGATTCTCATCTTGGAATGGCACCAAGAGGCTACAATGTACGTCCGTCTCGAGCTAGTCGCATCGACCCGGCCGGCTAGTGTAGTGTAGCGTGTTCCATGGAACGGAGCCGATACTTTCCGTGCATGCTTTTCCCGTTGTGTTGGCCCTGCCTGCCCGTTCCGTCGCGATGTACGTCACCGACAGGGTTAGGGACGAAGAAGAAGAAGAAGAGTTCTCGTCGTGCACGCACTTCTTCCTGGCACGTACGTCGTCGTCCATCCATCGCTGTCGCGACCGTGTCCCCGGTTGCCGGCTGCTATCGCGTTTCCGGCAGCTTGCTTGAACTTAGACGTGTCTCCCTGTAGCTCCAAGTATGAGCACCATTCCTTTGCTGTTACTTATCCGGTAAGGTGCACACGCCGCCGTAGAAAAGGTCCGCGGCTACTTACCTGGAGTGGCGGATGAGCCGACGTGGTGCAAGTTCTAACCACGACTTGGAACTTGTACGATAATTCAAACGGTGCTACAAGTGGGGCCAAAGGAGACATGGCGTGCACCTTGGGTCGCGGAACGGGTCGGATCGGATCCAGATCCGCGCGCCAGGGTTAGGTATCCATACTTATCGCACCGGCCTCTGTCTCTCCTCTCGTCACGTGAAGAACCAGGCTCGATCGGCTACCCACGAGCCAGCCGAGCCGAGCGGAGCGCATCTCGACGTGTCGGCCCACGCGCCAGCGGCGTCCGTCACCGCCAGTACGTGCCCCACCGCGTACGCTGCCGTGTGGCCCCGGTTACTTCTAGTACGCCGCGCAGACCGCAGAGCGTCACGTGGGCCCCCCGCACTTTCATGGCCGCGGCGGTGCCTGCCGCCGTACTAAATTCCGGCCCGGGTTTCCCTTGTCGTGAAGGAGGAGCAGATGACGACTTTGCCCCTTCGAACGTACGCGTCGGGGTAACTTGGTGATTTCAGACGCAACGCGACGAGAGCAGCGTACCGTTCGGGCCCGGCATGGTGGGCACCGCAGGTGGACGGACGGTCGCTGCCCGTGCAGCTGTTGAGCTATTCCGCAACATGCCACTGTCGGATTGTACTAGTATTGTACTATATCATGGGCGACGCGGCAGCAGCTAATCACCGGTGCACGCACCCACGACGTGACGTGGCTCCCCATTAAACTAGGGGCTCCTAATCTAATCAGGAGGAGCGCTAGTGATAGATCAATAATGGAGATTATGAGCTAGTCGGTGGTCGAGTAGGGGACGGGGCGAGGTCCACGGGAGCCGGGTGCAGCTCACCTCGGACCTACCGCTCACAGCCGCTCCTCATTAAACAATGGAACACGGGCGGGGTCGTACTCGGGAGGAGGCAGACAGCAGGGGCAGTCCCGTCATTTCAGGCCCCAGCGGGCGGAAACGTGGGAACATCGCAGGCGGCCTGCGTCGTGGTGCTAGTACTCGCCCGGGACCACCTTCGTGATGTAATGAAGGTGGGTCCGGATTGTACGCAGGGCCCTGTGTCAGAGGTGCATGGTGGTGATGGGTTTGGTTTGGCGGGTGGTAGTCGATAGGGCGTCGTGCGCACATCCACGTCAGTCCTTGTGGACGGGACGGGAAGGACCACAAGAAGATGGGCAACCAACGTGCGATGGTACATTGTTGAATTATATGAACTTTTATACTAGTGGTGATTATTGTAAAAAAAAATGATTTCAATGTTAGAGAACCACATTTTTGATAGAGGAAAGTGCAACATCACCGAAATTGCAAGTATGAGGACTTGAAGTCGGGTGGGTGGGAAGGCATCAGCCCCTCCACACCACTAGGCCATGCCTTAGTCTGCTATTTTGATTATTGTGAAACTTTGCTTTATCGGTTCCGATAGCAGCGTCCGTTCCATATTGCTGCCGGACGGGCAAAGTGTGCTTTTTTTTCTCTGCCTTTTCGTAACTAAGAGCATCTCCACCGGCGGCTCCTAAAAATGGTCCGGCACCACCCAAAGTGGACAACATTTGGGTGGTGTTGGTCACCTGTCCGGCCATTCGAACGTCGCTTCCCCGACCGGCACCCCCCAAAACGAAAAAAACAAACGACACTTGACATTTTTAAAATTTCATACAAACTTCGTTATAGTTTACAAGGTTTGAACGAAATTTAACCATAGCCGGAAAGCTCGGCGTCCCTCCTCTAAACAAAGCCTACTCTAATCCTACTCCACCCGAGGCTATCCCAGTCGTTGCCGCCGCTGTCGTCTTCGTCGTACACTAGCGTGGAGGAGGGGGCTGCGCGGGAGGTAGAAGCGGCGTCCCGAACTCCTTTGCGCGAAGTGGAAGCGCCGCAGCTGCCGCTGCCGGAGGAAGCCTGTTGGGCCGTCAGCTCGATGGTCTTCATGAAACCTGGCGTCCCGGCGCAGTGAGCGCCATTATGTCGGAACGACCTCCTGCACGGCGTCATAATCGCAACTACCTTGGGCACCGATATGTGTCACTGGCAGGCGAGCTCCACCTGGACGCCTGGTCGGGGGTGCCGGGCAGAATTTGGGTCGGGCCAGACCGATTGGGGGTGCCGGTGGGGCGAAATTTGCTGTCCGGCACCCCAATGGGCCTTTGGGGGTGCTTTGGGGGCCGCCGGTGGAGATGCTCTAATCAATCTATTTATGCTTTCCATCTCTAAGACGGTTTTGTTCCCTCGCCGGCGTACGTGTTCAATCCGTGTCAACCTAAGAGCATCTCCACCGGCGCGCCCAACTGCGCTCCCAATAGGGCTATTGGGCGCGCCGACACGAAATCGGCCCCTAGCGGCACGCCCAATAGCCCAAAAGTTTTCGGCACGTTCCAATAGAGAGTCCGGCAACCCCGCTTCGCGCCTAGGTTATTGGGACGCAAGCGGGCATGCCGGCAATCGCGGAAACGCGCGCCTCCTCGATTCCTGATGGGCGGGGCCGACGCGTCAGCGACACAACGGTCGGGACGGATTTATTGTGGCCGGTTTGTGCGATTTAATGACGCAGCGGCTCCCCAGGCGGGCGCAGACGACGCGACGCGTCGAGCGCAGCACTGGAAGCTCAGGCGGTTGCACGCCTGCGTCGTCGTCGTCAATGTGCGTGGTAGATGAGCCGGTGGCGGCGTTAATGCGGCCATCGGCCTCCTCCGCTCCCCGCCGTCTTTAAAACGGCACACGGGGCGCCTCTCCTCTCCACACAACTTCCACCATATCCTGCCGGGCGCCCGCATGCCGCGACCAGAGAGGACCGAGGAGGAGGAACAGCGCCGAATGCTGGCGTCTGCTGACCGGCAAGCTCGGCGCTTGCGCGCCGCCATCGCCACCCCCGAGTGCCGCCAAGAGGAGGAGATGCAGCGTCGCCTACACAACGAGCGCCGCCGCCAAGAGGGTTTTCTTGCAGGTGTGGCGAGCTCTTCCCGTGTGGTGCAACTTGCGGCACCTCTGCCTCCTACCTTTCTGTCGGTCGAGGAGGTGGAGGACTACCGCCGCCACAACCTGCAGGTTTCAGAAGGGTGGGTGCTACCGGAAGGTTGGGTGCTTAAGCCCGTCAGGGTGCTGGTGGCGCCGCCGCTCAGTGGACGGGCCCGACGCGAGTACATCACGGCGCGGTGGAGGGACTTGCCGTGGGAGCAGCGCTGCGACCCCTTCTACTCCGTGTCGGCGCCTCACTGGGACGCCGTCATTGATGCGGAACACTAGGCGCGTCTCGGCTCCATCTTCCTCCCAAGTGGGATGAGGGAGCCACCACCGGAGTGGTTTCAATCGGACGACGAGCGTGCCCGCTCATCGTCCGGCGACGAGCTGCCCGATCTCCCCTTGCCACCACCGGCACCGGCACCCGCACCCCCGGTGGCACCGGCACCGGCTCCCGCACCGGAGGACGACGACGACGACTGGTCAGAGACTGAGTGGGAGGGAATGCAGGCTTCCATCGAGGCCTCCCTTCGCCGCCACTAGATCAAACCCCACCACACTCGGCGTCGGCGGCGACCCGACCAAGTTCCTCAAGGCCGGAGCCGACGCCGGTGAAACCAAAAGCCTCAGCGACGGCGGCGCAGATGAAACTTCCTCCTCGGTGGCCGGAGATCATTGAGGCATGCAAATCATGCCGCCGCCGGGAGAGTCGCCGTCCTCGACGCTGTCGTGTAGTGGGTTTCGTCGTCGCCGCTAGATGTAGGGTCTAGGGTTTAGTCCAAATTTCGGCTAAGTTTGTTAAATGTCGTTTGTCAAATTTCGGTTAAGTTTTTTAAATGTTTTCGAATTTAATCAAATATCGACGGTTTCGTTTTTATTTTGTTTTTTTGTTTCTGAAAAACCTATTGGGAGCGACCGGTGAGGCGCGGCGCTCCTAATAGGCGGCAACGCTTGCCGGCACGCCCAATAACGTCTGTCCGACAACATTGCGTGACGCTCTAATGGGCGCGCGGTGGAGACTCTAACCGTGTTTTGAGACTTATGTCGCCATTAATTTTCTAACACTTTCAGCTGCTCCTTTACGGCAATAGCTAGCCTTTCCCATTTGAAATCCGAATCCAATGCATGCGGTGCAGTACAGGGGTGCGCAAGTAGCAGTAGAAAGATGCCGCGGCCCACTCAGCCGCACGCGGGCACGGATAGAGAGCGCTGTCGTCAGAAAACAAGAACACCACGGCCGGCCCCGCACCGGCGACAAGTCGTACAGCGCCAACCGCGGCCGGGTGCACGCGCGCCCGCGCCAAGACGGAAGCCGGTTAGCCGTACTCGGACGGCACCAGCGGCGAGCCCAGCTCCATTCACCGTCACCATGATGTACTACAGCCGCGCAGGCGGGCTGCGACAAGGACTCTTCACCAGCCGGCCGGTTTGCCATGGCCACCTTGCCGCAGCGCGAGCCTATCTTGTGTTGCTCGGCAATTACCACGGGTAGCTAGGGCATGCGGCTCGTATGACCCGTCTTCTCAAGCGCGGGCGTGGTTTCTCAAGTGGTTTATGTACGAACAAGAACTAGAATTACTATCACTAGCTTCGAAATTAACCTTCATTCCAAGCATCAGAGGACGTGACTAAACAGTCGCCTGTTCTTGGTATCTTTGCTTTCAACATCGCCGTAGGAATCAAATCAAATCAAGCATGGGGCCATGGCCCGATGATGCTCCCGTCCCCTCCACCAGCGTAGCGGTCATATAATATCTCCACGCGCCACATTATTAGCTATACACGAGGTTTGCTACCAGATTTTAAAATGGAGTCAGACAAAAGTTCCAGATACACTCAAATCAAGGCTTGAAAACCGCTCTCCTGTATCATTTGCTGGCCGGGGCCCCGCTTGGAGCCGAAGCAAGCCTTCCCAGACGCGCCCCGTCGACAACTTTGATCGTTATCAGATGAGTCACACTCTACGTGCGAACGCTTTGGTACTTATGAGTTTGGTTAATTAGTTGCAAGGGGGTATCACCATTATTCATGCCATTGTTGTTTTTTGAGACGGACAACGGCGATTCGGAGTCAGCACCTGCCATGCCCATCTTTAATCGAGCTAGTAGGTTAGGAGTATGGCTCGCGTGAATGGGCATTATGTCAATAACATTTGGGGTATCTTAAGTTGTTGGACTTGCTTATGTCCTTAGTTATGGTTTTAATATTTAGTTTGGCATAACTAACCATGTTCTACTAGGCCAATGGAAAAACAGAAATGCCTGGGTTTTTCAAAACCATGAACAACAACTCACGGTGACAGCGATGATTAACAAGATTTGTGACGAGTTTGCCACTGGACAGTAGCTGGGAGGGGAGTTACTGGAGTCTTTACCGCCATAACCTGAGATTAGGCTTATTTTTCATTTTGGAGTTTGTGTTCTCTCTGCTCTCGTCGGCGTGACCTGAGCAGGATCTTGTAATTATCTCTGCCTTTTATAAAAGTAAAGTAAGCCTTGGCGTACTCTCAGGCCTATCCAATTTGTTGCCTTCTCCAAATATCACTAATGAAATATTCTGTTTGCACTCATCTGATTAGAATTCAGAGCATTAGCAGAAAAAGATCAGTGACAAAATAAATAAGTAACTGAAACTTCCAGCTACTTTTTTTAATCAAATTCCAAACTTTGTTCCGTTTACTGCTACAACTCAACACATTCACACAGCATGTTCTGTTTGCACTCTTCTTTGCTGCGGGCTAGAAATATTGCTACTCTAGCTACGAGATTAAAGTGATAATATGGTATGTTTTGTTAGATTCACTTCCATTTTACCTCTATTTGTCATGTCACCTTAGGATTCAAGAACATAGTTTGGACCTTAAGTGGTTTGTTATTTTCTTGATAGGTAAAGATGATTCTGTATCTATGCATGTGATTTGCATGTTCTTAAGACGACGATGACATCGAAGGGGTCTGTGGCGCCAACGGCGACATCTACACGGGACTGCGGCACCGACTCAGCGTTGTGGCAGCGGCGACGATGGCTTGGTTGCCAGTTGTTGTTAGTTTTGCTGAAATTTCATCTTTCCGGTATGTAATAGTGTGCGGTTGTAATTCTCTATATTTGTGAATATATATGCACCACTAGTATTCCACTTAGTAGTGGCGCACCTATTGATAAACATGCCACTGGTAAGTGCTACTAGTACCGCACAAAAATATGCGCACCACATATTTGTGCGCGACTGGTACCACTTACCAGTGGCGAGCTAGCGGTTTTTTGTGCGACACTAGCTGTTTTCCTACTAGTGGCCCGACGACGTTTCGATAGGAGCTACATTGACAGTTGAAATAACATCGCTCCATCCCCATTCCATCTTGCCTACGCTCTTTGTGGTGAGGTCGAGATGCTTGTGCGGGTTGTCTTCTGCACTCCATTAGGCGGCGATTTCATTGTGCCTTTGTGTTGCCGACGAGGCAGCAACTTCGGCAACATCTAGGGTTTCATTTCTTTTGCCTCGAGCCTGCTTCAAATTGATCATTTCCCCACTTTCAGATCGGTTTTGTCATCTAGGGAGCCGGTCTGGGGGGGGGGGGGGGGGGGGTCAGGGTGTGCGGCCGCCCCGGGCCCCAAAACCCAGGGGCTAGTTGGGCGTCTATGTGGTGCCTGGTCAGGGAGGCAAGGCATCGCACGAGAGGAATTAGCTCGATAAATCCAATCGGCGTTAGTTGTAATCGCCGCCCGTCGTCCAAGCCATCGTCGCTCGCTCCGGCTCACGGCGCTCTATCCGTCCACGCCATCGTCGCTGGCTCCCTCGACGACATCGTCAACGTGAGGTACTGAACTATTGAATACTAATCCATACGCGCTCGGCGCTCTGTCCGTCTTTCTCTCGAATTCTCGATCTCCCTCAGCGCTCTCTGCCTCTCTCATCACAGGCAGGAAGGAACACCAGTTATTCGCCTCGCAGATTTCAACTTCCAGGGCCTCCGATTGCAAGAACGCTCCCGGTATAATTTAGTAGTGTGTTCTGAATTTCTGATTCCGTAATCAAAAATCAATAGTTCAATACGCACTCCCGGTATAATTTAATTTTAACATTTGATGTATTTTTTTTCAGCATTGTGCTTGTGCATTACCATGTCGTCTAGGTCCAGGGCCAGAACATATGAGTCTGGTGCCGCTAAACGGAAAAGAGCAAAGCGTGTTGTCGAGTTGATAAAATCACAGAAAGGAGATATTCTCAAGTTTCTTAAGAGTAATCACAGAAAGGAGATATAAGTGACTCAGCATCGAGAAATGTTAGAACAAAATTTTAAGGTAATAAGTATAAATTATTTGGTATGCTCCTTCTTATAGACGCATTTATAAGATATTATCAACATTTGTTATAGACGCATTTATAGACGCATCGAGAAATGCTCGTCGGAAAGTCCGACGGGGTGGCATCCGCAGGCTGCGACAGCGACTCGCCACCCACCGGCCGCCGTTGCTATCTTTCGCCGCTCATCACGGCATGTGTTTTCGCGAGAGATATGCCCGAGTCTGCCTGATCTTGCTTGCAGAACTGAGAGACGCCGCCCGCCACCGGTGCAGTGCAAAACGTCCAGATCATGCTCGTGCACTTGTCACTACGCTCGCACAGATTGTCACAGACCGTATATGACTCGGACCCGTGTGAGGTGTTACAGTGCTAAATGCGTGTGAACACTTGATGCATTCGCCTCTACATGGGCTGGAATTAACTTCGCAAGGACTCATGGAAATATTTTAAACACACAATCCCTTGTTCATGTATCTTCCCGTTCGATTTCAGGGTGTCAATTCGAGGATGAGGGCTGATCCTCCAATCCCATTATTAGGGCATGTTAGACAAACCAGGGACCAGATTTTAAACGGAAACAAACAAAAGTTTCAGCGCAAGTTTCAGATATAACCAAATCAGGTGGATATAAAAAATGCCGTATGTCTGCCTGAAATGGTTGAGCCCGATTCGACTACAAAGAGTTAGGGTCTGGTAGTATTTTGTTTTTGTTTTTGGCAGCTATTAGGGCATGGTAGTATGTACCACGTTGGTTGGGAAAATGCATGTACATCACTAGTTGGTTTCGGTTTCAACGAGTTAGACAAAGATATGTTAGGATATCTAGTTGTGACATTACCTCATTCCAAAAAAATTATGCAATAGATATATTAGCCCCGCTGTAGAATGCGGGAGATTAACAAGGCAAGAAGCATTACAGTCTGTCGAAACAATAAAAGATAAAACTATAAAAGTAACTGTGGTGAAACAAAACACAGAGAGACATCTTTGATCCACTCTCTATCGTGCACCTGTATTATTCTTATTATCTTAACCAACATAAAGGTATACGACATTTGTGAAGTAGCTAGTGCAGGGAAAATATGAGGCAATATGATATAATCCAATGTTGTAAAACATACATGAAAGTCAGACATGTTCAAAGGTATTATCTGTTGATCACTGATTTTTTTTTGCACAGAGCAAAAATTTATTTCTTCACAAATATCTACGCATATGTAAAATATTTTAATATGTCCGTTGCCAATTTTCTTTTACTATTTTTTGAGTTTTTTACTATTTTTACAAATTTCCTACTCGGGCAGGAGCCTAGAAGCTCGAGAGCCAAAATGCATGCCCAAACATTTGATTTCTATCATATTAATAAGTGCCGTGGGTGTTGGAGAGATCAAAGGAACAAACAACTTGCTGGGCTCGAGTGGAGAAAATTATACCCAAACACAACCTACAGTTTGAGCTAGATATACCTGGGTTTTTCCGCGGCCAATTTGTCTGTCTCGCCTTTCTTTAAGATCAGTTTTGTCAAAGGTCACTTTGCAGTTTATCGGTGGCCAATTTGTCAGTCTTTCCTTTCTTTAGGATCAGTTTTCTCAACACCAGAACTTATATTTTAACTTCAGTTATGTTTTTGGGGGAGGAAACTAGTGAATCCTCTTGATCTTATTCACTTGAAGAACAGACAATAAATATCCACATTTTTTGTACAAAATAAAGAGTTAATGGCACCCGCGGTCACACAACTCGACGCCAATGTGCACTTAAGTCACACTTCTCCAGAATGTGATTATTTGGTCACACAACTCGACAAGTGCGTGCACGCAGGTCACTGGCCCCACTTGTCAGTCCGTTTTGGACGGTAAATTTTCAGAAAACCCCCTGGAGTAATATTAATTTTACAAAATGGTCCCCCTGGAGGACCATTTTGTAAAATTAGAATGACCATTTTGTAAAATTAGGAGGACCATTTTGTAAAATTAGAAGGACCATTTTGTAAAATTAATATTACTCCAGGGGGTTTTCTGAAAATTTACCGTCCAAAACGGACTGACAAGTGGGGCCAGTGACCTGCGTGCACGCACTTGTCGAGTTATGTGACCAAATAATCACATTCTGGAGAAGTGTGACTTAAGTGCACATCGACGACGAGTTGTGTAACCGCTGGTGCTATTAACTCCAAAATAAATATCCACATGAAAAGTCACGATGCTTCAAGAGCGGTTCAAACTTGGAAAAAATAACATGACCCGACTGCTTCCTTCTAAAAAACTTCTAAAAAACATGATCAGTCTGAATCAAACATATATACGTCTGACCGACTCTCGAGTCTGAACCAACAACAACAATCAAATAAATAAATCAAACGAGTTGCTCCATCAAAACTTGTCTTATCCACCGGCGAGACAGGGCTCCTCTTATCCTTTCCCTCCCCGACACTGTAGCTGAGGCGAAGAAAGAGGCGATTTTTTGGGCGATCTCCGCCGAGCCACCGCGTCCGTGCCGCTGAGGCGCGGGATTCCTCTCCTCCGCCGGCCGCTTCAGCGGCGGGAGGGTGAGGGATCCCCGTCTCCGGCCTGTACATACGGTAGGTTAGGGTGGAGTCCCCGGCGGCGCCTCGGAGGAGTTGGTGCGGGCGGTGGAGTTTTTGGTGTCGAGGCGATCTTCTCCGGCGGTGGTGCTCCTCGGGGCCTGTCGTCGTCGCGCTCGGCTTGTGGAGGCTCGAGGCCCGGCGTGGTGCTCGAGCCCTTCGTCTCCTGTCAGATCTCTGGCGTCGGCGGATCTGGCGGCGGGAAGAGAGGCCTCAAGACGGCGGCTTTGCAGGTATGTGGCAAGAAGGTGGAGGATCTGGGACGCTGCTCCCAGATCCGGTGCAGTTTGAGCTCGGGGGCCTCCCCGGCCGATGCTCGTTCATCGTCTCAAGTTCCAGCTCCCTGGAGATGGCGATTCCTGCGGCTCTTCAACGCCTCAGGGCTAGGAGTTCTTCTGCGCCACGGGCGATTGTTCTTCACGGCGGTTTTCTTCGTCGTCTCCGGCGATGCAGGGTTCCGCCGTTTGTCGTTCAAGAGGTTGAAGATGGAGAGTGCGAGTTGTGATGTCCTCTGTTTTCTCTGCTTCTTCGTGTGTATGCTTGTCTGTGTTCTGTAATCGCTTTCGTATGAATACAAGTATGTGCATTACAAAAAAAAAACTTGTCTTATCCTTCGACACTCCTGCTCTCTCGTGTATACAAGTCGCAATGCTCCTTCGAAGCCCGAATCGACGTGATCTTGGACGTCACACGCGGCACAACGTCTATCGCGTGCGCCTGAGAAGAAGACGCCTTGTACATACGTCCACATACTAGTACATCAAAGTGAGGAAGTTCGCAGAAGAAACAATTATACACAAGTTGTCGCTCTGGTTTTCTCTTGACAAAGCAACTTCCACGTCGGTTTTCTATGGACAAACCTGGCCATTAGAGATACATAGGTAGGGTGGGAAAGTGATAGGTTGTGAGGACAAACATCAGAAAGCCTTGCCTCTGCATCAAAATGATTCACACAACATTTTTTAATTATCAGTGATAGAAAGAAAAGAAACCACCAAGTCTTACAAATAAATACATCCGATCAGTCGAAAGCCACCGTCCAAGCGATAACTTGTTACACCTACAAGCTTGATAAAGGGGTTGCACCTGATCGGAGCCAAGTACTCTGACCTCACACACCAACATACATCATCTAATTCCGGAGGCTTCAACCAAGCCGCCCAACAGCGAGCCAACAGCACAATCCAATCCAACAGACCCTCAGCGTACACCACATGCGAACACTCAGAAGTCGCTGCCGCCATCTTTCACTAGCCCATCTTCAAGAAAGATCAATACAATGACCTTTTCATGCTTGCTGTCAGCGCCGCCATGACGCCAAACTGCGCCACCCTCCTGCGCGCGTCCATCTTCCGCATCCGCCGCCGATACTCCGCTGCAACAAGCCGCCGATGCCCACCGACACCGACGCGGTAGAAGCAACACCGCACCACGACTAGACCCCACTAACCAGAACTTGTTCAAAAACGATGCCCAAGAGGGAGAACGACACCTGAGAGTGTCGCCATTGTTCGATCCGGGCGACCCTGATCTAGGGTTCCCTCTAGAACATCTGGGGGGGGGGGGGGGGGGGGGGGGGGGGAGGGAGATCGCAGCGACGTCGCCTTCAACAAGGTAACGACGCCCACGGACGCCGCCATCGTTAGCACCGACCGAACGGAGCTTCGCCTCCCAGATCCACCGGGATCCACCCGCGTCATACCCCAAGGGAGCCAAGTTGTCGCGGGGGAGGAAGCTGCCTCCACGCCGACCGCCGCCATTCTGCCTCAAGGAGGTCGACCCCAAGAGGCCGCCCGCCGCGGCCAGCCCGCAGAGCCGCACTGGCCACCGCCCCCGCAAAACATCTTCCGCTTTCCACCTGCGCCGCCCCAGCGACAGCCCGCCTTCGCGCGTAGGGGACCGTCGGGGCTCACCCGCCTTCACCCCCCGTCTTTGACAGGCTGGGCATGGCCGCCAACGCCAGCGTCGGCAGTGACAGCGGCCGTGGGGAGGAGATCGGGTGAGGTTTGCTAGGGTTCGGGGAGGGCCTCCAGAGTTGCCCCTCACGAGGCGACCCGGGAGGAGTGAACCATCGTCAATAAAATGTACAAATGCACATATTTTCAAATAAGATTAATCTTTTCCGGCTTTAGGGCTAGTCTTGGACGGGAAACTCAAGCCGAGGCTGGATTAGATACTTGGCTTTTAGGTCAGGCTCGTTCTCGGACTGGTGCCGAGTCATACCAACCGCTAGATTTTATGTTCGCTTCTCTTATCACGAGCCATCGGTCATTCCATTAATTTTTTGATTGCCAGAACTCATGCTTTAACATCAATTTCATTTAGAGAAAATAAATAGAGAGTTTATATCACCAACATAACCAAATATAGAAAACAAAATTTCAAAGTCACCTTCGCGAATGTATCCATGTCAAAACTGGGAAATTTAGAAGAATTGGAATAAATATGAGTATAGAAATTAATATTTAGCACTTCCGACACAACAAAGATAATGCCTTCGCATTTGCGAGGGACACCATTCTAATTGACTTAACAAAATCAACACATTCACTGGAATTCCAATTTCAATTCAATGTCAGCCAAACACGCTGGGCATGAAATTTCAATTAAATTCAATTACTCCGACCCGAAACGGTAGTACCAAATGGTCCGCCTGAGTCAAACACACATTTGTCTAGCACCGAGCACACATCAGTGACCAAACAAAGGAGTGAAAGATCATCACACCGTACGCTTGACTGACTCTCGAGTCTGATTGAGCCAACAAGAGCAATCCCATACACAAATCAAACGAGTAGTCTCTATCATATTTAACCGAGCTCTTCCTTCAACACGCCTGCGAACACATGCACGCAAATTTCTCGATCCACACGGTCAGTTCTAGCAATCTCAGAGTCGGAAGAAATATAAACGCAAAGTAATCGTACATCCCTTTCGTGTATGAAAGTCGCAGTGTTCCTTCCTCTGGTCCGAGTGGACGTGATTGTTCCGCAATTAAGTTGATACGATGGATCACCACCACAGCAGCTTGCAGACATGATATTCCATAATTTCCCTTTTCTTTTCTGCGGTACAACAATCATGCTATGGATTAGCCCGTGGAATTATCTTTTTCTTACGTGAAGCTGTAGGCATGCCAAGTGCCAGAATCTACTCCAGTGTTCATGCTCCAATAATTTAAGCCACTGACGTGGACCGGCTTTGTCTTTCGCTAGCTAGTGGTCTATCTATCTAGAGGCAAACGAAAGCATTGCCACTTGTGGAAGAGAGGGACAAAGATAGGCAGCAGACGGCGTCAGGATTTTTCGGACCGGAACTGATCTGAATTGATCCGGTAAAAATGCATGCAATCATGCGTCGTGCGCATCTGTAGATAAGCCGAAGAAAAATGGAAAAAAAGTGCTAGTGCTCTAGATAAAAGTATCTGTCACTAGTAGAAAAAGGGTCATCCATCTTACGCATTAGTCCCCGCGGAATTTCGAACCGGGACTAAGGATTTTTCGGACCAGAACTGATCTGAATTGATCCGGTAAAAGTGCATGCAATCATGCGTCGTGCGCATCTGTAGATAAGCCGAAGAAAAATAGAAAAAGTGCTAGTGCTCTAGATAAAAGTATCTGTGGTGACAACACGGAACGACAGCACTAGTGAAACACCTAGAGAAGAAAAAGAGCGGCACAGATCGTAGATGCTGCCCCCCAGCTTCTGTAATTTAGTCATCTGGAAACCTAATTAAACAACCTTTTCTTAGTGGATCAGTCTGCTGTCGGATCATAGACGGAAAATTTTCCCGATAAAGCCTCGTCTAGATATGCATCAACGCTGATAGCATGAATTTTTCAAGCACCTGAAAGGAAAAACATAATATCTTAACATGTCTATTAGTACTTCAAAAGCAGTGGTATGTGCTTGCAAAGGCAGCCACCGGTTTTCCGAATGGGACGGATACCTACTTGGCCTACGTAAACGGACTCGTTGCCTAGAGATGCCATGTTTATGTTAACGTATGCTAATGAAACACAAGGCCGCGCGTACCGCGTACGTCATAGCTTAACCATGGATAGTTTCAACTTTACATCTAACCAGAGGAATATCTACACCTATTCGACCTGATCGAGTGTGTGAAAATTGTGTGAAGTTTACAATAAATCAACCATTCTTTTCGATGACTTTATTTTTCGTAAAAGAGAACAACTTGTTCCGGACAAACCATCACGTCAAAAGAGAACTTGTTCCAGACAAAACCATCGGTCCACAAAGTTGGCCACGTTGATTCGATCTTTACCTAAGAATAAGATAAGATCACTAGCCAAGACAATTAGCTCATCTAGAAGTCGGTAGCTAGCTAATGTCGGGAAAAATCTGCTTGGGGTAGGATGGTGACGTGGAGCTGTGTTCGACCATCCGGCATCATGACCTGGATCGGGTAGGTCGGTGGATCGCGACGATAGGCCGCTGACGACTCGGGGTCTCTGGTTTCTCCTTCCTTTGCCGCGTTGCCTGCCATATAGATTTGGGCGGGGATGACACGCAGGGTTGGCTGCTCGATGCTGTAGCAGCTTTCTTAGTCGAAGGAGTCGATTGAGCTGATCACGGCCGCCACGTGATGTGTGTCGCAGTCGACGCAATACGCCGCTTGACGAGTCGACGATGGTCGGTGTAGAACTCGTCGTCGATGCCAATGGAAACGCGGGTGCCACCGCCGCGGAGCGAATCACGTTCGTCAAGCGGAGCGTGCCCCACTAGTTGACATGGAATCAAAAGTCGTCGAAAATCAGATCCGTTCCGACGTGGAGATCCGCGAAGGCCAGGCGCATGGCCGGCGAGTGCGGGATGAAGCCTAAGGAGCCGAAGTGGATCGGTTTCCCCAGGCTTGGCGGGTTGCAGATCATCCTAGTTGGAGCCGCCGAAACCGCGAGTCCAGCGCCAGGACTTCCCACAGACGGCGCCAATTGACGTGGGGTTATCACAGCAAATCCCATGGTCATGGTACCTAGGGTTTCGTGAGGGGGAGGAGTATGGCGCTAGTGATCCCGTGGGCTGACAAGCAAGGATTTACCCAGTTTCAGTCCCCCGGAGGGTAATACCCTACTTTCTGCTTGTCTGGTTTATAGAAGGTGTACAATGGAGAACCCGACGATATGGGATCTCTCTAGGGTTTGGTGTATCAATGAAGGCTTACCCTATATCGACGGACCTCCCAGCCTTTATATAGTAGGCTGGCTCTCGGGAGTTCGCATCCGATTAGATTTACAAGTAAGGAAAGCCTACATCCATGGACTATGCTTGTCTTGGAACGTTACTCCTTGATCGATGGGCTTCCGTGCTGGGCCTTCTTTACGGGCCATACGTTGGCCACCCAGTGTATTGCAAGTTGGGTCGCACCAGGTATACCCACGGTCGGGTAACCAAAGGGTATGCCCACGTCAGATGATTAGTAGGTTGGTTGTACCCCCAACCCAACAGAGTTCAAAACCGAGGTTTGACACTGGTGTTTCTCATTTAGGCGGAATATTTTTCAGTGGGAGGCGATGTTCATGTCGATAGCGAGGCACGTGTGGTGACTTCGTCAATCTCAAGGCTCGATCCGCCGGCTCAGTCTCTCGGAGATGCTCATAGGGTAGGGTGTGTGTACGTGCGTTCATATGGGTGAGTGTGTGCACATGTTTGTGAGCGTCTGCATTTGTACTGTGTTTCGCCAAAAAAGCTAGCTAATGTCGGGGTGCTGATGTGCTTGAGTATGATCGGATGACCGGAGTATGGAGAGCAGGTGTGGGCGCGTACGTGTAGCCGCGAGACAAACAGACCAGAGACTATGGGCGACTGGACCTACTTAAAGGACAAGGATGTCGCCTATAGAGGAGATGAATAGGCGATTAAAACTTTTCCGGTTTATTGCTTAACTTTTTACTGCATTGTTTTTGGATAACCTCATCGGTGTTCATGTGTTGTCAAGGGATGACCGGTGGTTGCTGCACGGCGCGGATCATTAATTCATGCTCTTTTTCTTTTCTCCTTTTGTAATAGTGTGCATCATTAATGTTGTGACTAGGCTTTTGATATCATTTTCTCGCATATGCCGCTGACCGCATGAATTTTTCAAGGACATGGATGGAAAAAATTACTTAGCCTAACTATTTGTATACTTCATCACGAATAAAAGCAGCTGTATGTGGAGTAGAGATTTCTTGCTATCGGGCTCCAGTGTTATCTTTATTTAAGAAAAATCAAAAATTATATTTATAAGTTTCAAAACAATCTGAAAAAATCCTAGATATTGTCAATGCTATATCCCACAAACGTGTAAAATCTCGATGTGAAATACTTTATATTCGGATATACACAAAAATGACAAATGTGTGGATCTAAATGTACACACTTTTAAATCTCCAAAATATACAATAATTTCATTTTTGTGTAGTACAGAATATAAAGTAGTTCAAATCGAGATTTTGCATATTTTTGAGATACATCATTGGCAATATTTGAGCTACGTAGCCTGCTGCTGCTAGTGAGTGTGCTACTAGGACTGATTGCCCTCGAGACGCCATGTTTAAGCTAATGAAAACGCAAGAACATGGTGTCGTACGCCATAACTTAAGCTTTACCATAGATAATTTCACCTTTACATCCAACCAGAGGAATATCTACACAGCTATTCGAGCTGATCGAGCTTGCACATCGTGAGAAGGTAGCCAAAAACTGGCCATCCTTTTTTGGCGGCGACGTAGTTGGACGTCTGCTTTCTGGTCGCCCCAACAATCATATGGAAAAAGGAGAACTTGTTCCACAAAACTGTCGATCGATCGACAGATAAAAGTTGCCCAAGATAAGAAGATTGCTCGCTACAAGTAGGCTATATTGGCGTCCTGCTGTGCTCGAGTACCTACGGATAAGTGGAGAGCACTCTGCTTAATCAACTCTGTCATACTCGCCATCTATCTCCTTTTGTGCTGCCTTTGCTCTTTGGAGCCGCTATTGTTGATTGATGAGGTAACACGAGTAGCCTGGCCACGATCAAGCCTAGAGCCACCTGCAGCCGGGCGTCTCATCTAGTCTTTTAATAAGCTAAAACAAAATTACTTTTTGGCTTTCCTCCCAAGTGCTAATTAATTAAGCTTCTTTGAAAAGAACGTCGATCCCGGCTGGCTGGTTAGTGCGTGCCCATCCCATCCAGTTGGAACCTAAACTAGACAAAAAAGCCATCGACTCTAGTTCAACAAGCCTAGCTGCTCCGTTCTCTCGACCGGCGTGGCATCTCTTTTCTATCTCCATTGGAAAGGAACCTGCTGCAACTTGGTCTGTAAATTCCGGTGATGCTTCCGTTTGGGTACAGTCAGCTCTCAACTCTAGGATTGCTCCAGCGAATCAGGTTCGAGCTAGCTTGGCAAAGGTTAGGGAAGAGATGGACGGAGATCGCGATATATGTGTGCCGCGGCAGGTGCGCGACACATCAAAACGGAGAGGAGAAATGGTCCTCTGCCCAAGTCGTTCTCGGATTTCTCTGTAGCTTCATGGCTTTGAACCTTGTAGTGTTCTCGGATTTATTTGCTATATACTCTCAGTATCCTGTTTGCTTCCTAGGGCACGTGTTGATCGGTCGCAGAACGGTGGAAGCAAGAGGAAAGGTGAAAGGGCATGGCGCCCCCATGTGTGGTTTTGGTAATTAATGACAATCCCTATGGACTAATGGTTGCATTGAGTTTTACTTGTAGTGTTTGTCCATAGACCATGCTTGAACTCCATATGTTGGATTCAAGGTTGATGCCATGAATATATTGATATAATGAAGTATTTGGCATCAAGATCATCGAGTTGAGCATATTGCAAGTATGTCTTGAAGAAAAGAATTATGTGATCATTCATGGTTATCTTCAAGACATCATCTATTGAAAAGAGTAGAAAAGATACAAGGTTGATCAAGTATTGATCAACACACAAAGCTACAAGATGTACCAAGTGGGATCACGTATCTCTTGGTATGGTAAGCAATTGTCCATATAGCTTTGTGAACTAACCCATGATATATGTGTGGTTAGGTATCTTTCTATGAGCTTGCATCAAATGAAGATTTCATATGGCCCATGATCGATGACGTCAAGTGGTGATCGTCATCAATGTTGAGAAGCGCAAGTTCAAGAGGAGCATCTCGAAGAAATCCTAGGCTTGAAGCTTGCCACCCATTTAGAGATAATGTTCATGTGAAGATGTGCCTAACAGAGGCTCTCCCATAGTGGAGTATGGGGGAACAATGTTTGAGTCTTCACCAAGCGAAGCGCAATCAAGAAAGGTGGTCCACTTGAAGAGATCAAGATCGACGTTATCTAGCTCAAGTGGAATGCGCAAGGCAAAGGTATGATAGGGTTTCTATTTTACCGGTCTCGTGGTACTAGTTGGGAGACCGGGTTATAGGATAGATACCGTACTATCAAGAGGGGCTCTCGATTGAGCTTTAGCGTATCAGTTGGAGAGAGCTCAAACCTTTGCGTTCTTGCCTTCATCATCTTTCTTGGTTCTTATTTGGATTTTCTCCTTGTTGGGTTTTGGTGCTTGTTGTGATCTTCATGACAAGCCCAAGTTCTCCGAAAACGGATTTCGTATGGAAAACTTGTTGCGTTTTCGGGTTGGAAATATTATCGGTCCACCTTCGAGATAGGGTCCACACCTTCCCATGTGTGGTATCCCCTCTATATTTGTGACCCTTAATATTTCCAACAGAATTGGATTCACCTGTTTTGGAGTTCGAACGAGAAAGTTATTGCATTTCAGGTTTTCCTGTTTCTGTCTGTTTTGCTCAAGCAGGGGAATCGGATTATCCGATCAATGTTGATTCGGATTATCCGATTCTCAAGGATTGCTCGAATTCGGCTAAGGACTTTAAAAGCAATGCATACTGGAGATTTTCGGAATATTCGATCAAGGATGTTTCGGATTATCCGATTCTCATGTTTTGCTCGAATTCGGCTAAGGACTTTAAAAGCATTACATACTGGAGTTTTCCGGAATATCCGATTTGGTTGTTTCGGATTATCCGATCATCATGGATTACAAGCAACTGCATACTGAAGTTTTCCGGAATATCCGATTCTGTCTGTTCCGGATTATCCGGTTCTATCGGATTATCCGGTACTCACTTGAATCGGAATATCCGATTTTTCTGTCTGCAACGGCTCTTTTTCTGGGAGGGGTATAAATACCCCTCCACCTACCTCCAGCCATCCAGCTTTTGCTGAGCACGAATTTGACCCCCATTGTTGACCTTCTTGAGCTTAGCTATCTCTCAATCCCTCCATGATTCTTGCCTCCATTTAGTGGGAAAAGAGAGAGGAGATCTAGATCTATTGTTCCACCAATCCATCTCTCCTCTAAGTGAGGGGAAGCCTTTGGATCTAGATCTTGGAGTTCCATTTGTTGAGTTCTTCCTTGTTCTTCCTCTCTTCTCCCCCCACAAGCATTAGTTACTTTTGGTGGGATTTGGGAGTGAGTGATTTGACCACCTCTAGTGGTCTTGCCTTCATTGCATCGGTTGCATCGGTTTGAGTTCTCCACGGTGATACGTGGAAATCGAAGTTGAGAAGCTTGTTACTCTTGGGTACTTGGGGTGCCCTAGAGCTTGTCCTCTTGGTTACTTGGAGTGCCCTAGACGGTCCTTGTTGATCTCGGAGTTTTGGTGGCTCGCGGGATAGTTGGGAGCCTCCAATTAAGTTGTGGAGTTGCGCCCCAACCTTGTGATTCTTGTGGCTTTGGGAGCCGCGGGAATTCGGTGAGAGCCTCCAATTAAGTTGTGGAGTGTGCCTCATCCTTGTACGGGTTCGGTGACCACCCTTAAGTGTTCCATAGTGGTTCGTGGCACTCCGCATTGGTGGAGGCACGAAGGAGATTACGGTGTGCCATTTTACGGCTATTCGGAGATCACTTTGTGACTCCGCACCGCTCCAACGGAGACGTAGCTTCCATTGGGAAGTGAACTTCGGGATAAATCATCGTCTCCAGGTGTCTCGGTATTTCTATATCCGAGCTTCTTACTTATGCAATTTACTTTGTGATAGCCATCGAGGTTGAAGTAATATATCTTGCTATCACTTAGTTGTTTATCTTGATTAGCATAAGTTGTTGGTGCACATAGGTAAACCTAGCTTTATTTAGGTTTTGTGCTTGATAAATTAACCGCTAGTTTTATTCCGCATTTATTCAAGCCTAAACCATAGAAGAATTTTAATCGCCTATTCACCCCCCCCCCCCCCCCCCCCCATCTAGGCGACATCCGTGTCCTTTCAAAATGTCTCATGTCTGAACGGGTCAAGACTCTAGACCAGGTCTTGTGCATCGTCTCGTTTCTATTGTCTGCGTCTGTATTATTTTGTTTACGCAGATACCAAGGCATCATCAACACATGTTCCATTTGTATTTGCACTACAAGGACATGTTTCTTGGGTGCAGCAAAATACAAATTCCAAATGAACGATTCACCATCTTACCTG
Source organism: Poa pratensis (assembly GCA_947311845.1). Lineage (NCBI taxonomy): Eukaryota > Viridiplantae > Streptophyta > Magnoliopsida > Poales > Poaceae > Poa > Poa pratensis. The sequence continues at coordinate 33,860,534 of CAMZMU010000109.1, read as the reverse complement.
ACACTGTCCATCAAGTCAGAGAGAAGACCGCATCCCGCTACATTATACAATCAGTCAATACTGTACTACGTAGGCACAACGTAGTTAGTGTTGTTTTATTGTGAACCAAATTTATAGGAAGACTATGCAGTTAAAAAGCTAGCGAAGCGGAGGTCCGTCGCTGGACGCTTGGGCTGTAAGCCGCCGCACCTAGGTCACATCTGTTATATATACCTTTTGTAAGCCGCCGCACGGGACAAGTCGAATCATTGTAAATCCTTGGCGTTTGCAACTCTCCCGAAATAGTGAAATTTTGTTGGCTTGCTCCCATGGGTTTTTCCCCTTCTCTTCGAGAGTTTTCCACGTTAAAATTTCAAAAAGAAACAACAGAATATTTTTTTTTTTGAAATTAACAACAGAATATTTTTAACCCATGAATAGTTTTTTGAAACCTTGAACAGTTTTAGTCCCACGAACTATGTTTTGAACCAATGAACTAATTTTTTGAACCTTGTGAATATTTTGTCGAACTTCATGAACAAATTATAAATAGAAAGATACATTTAAAAAAAAATCTATGAACGGAATATTTTTGAATACATGAACAGTTTTCGAACCCTTGAACATTTTTTTCAAACTCGTGAACCTACCTTTTTAATGCATAAACATATTTAAACCCGGTGAACAATTTCTAATATTAAATAATATATAGAACGAAAATGAAAGAAATGAAAAAGAAATAAGAAAATAAAACGCAAGAAAAACCGACAAAAAATAAAAACATAAAATTAAAATAATAAATTAAAAAGGTGAAAATATAGGAAAAGAAAAAGGAAACGAAAATACGAAAAAGAAAAAGCGTTCAAAAAGCGAAGCCGGAGAAACCGTCACTTGCGCTTGCACAAGTAGACCATCCATATTTGGAAAAAAATGGGCCGGGCCCAGGAAGTAGTCGCTTCAGGCGGCGTTAGCCATCCCGAGACAGACCCGACCAGAGATTATGGGCGACTTGATCCATCCCATGATGTTCTTATATTTGGGCCCAGCCCCACTCATCGTCACGGCTAGACAGCTTACTTGATCAACTCTCACACACTTGAGCTGCCGTTGCTGCTGTAGTGGATTGCTGATGATGGATTATCCGGCAAATTTCCCTCTTTCTGCCTCCAAAAGCAGAGTGGACGACAGACCCTGCTGAATGAATAACACGAGTTGCCGAGCCACGATCAAACCTAGAGACACCTGCGACCCCTCCATTACTAGTCTCATCTAAAACAAAATTACCTTTTGGGTTTCCTCCCAAGTGCAACGACTAGTGCTAATTGATTAAGCTTCTTTGTAAAGAAGGTCCAGCCCGGCTGGCTGGTTAGTGCGTGCCCATCATATCCAATTGGAACCTAAACTAGACAGAAAAGCCATCGACTCTAGTTCCACAAGCCTAGCCGACCGGCGTGGCATCTCTTTTCTTTCTCCATATCCCCTCATTGCTCATTGGAAAAGAACCTGCTGCAACTTGGTCTGTAGATTGCAATGATGCTTCCGTTTGGGTACAGTCAGCTCTCAACTCCAGGTTTCCTCCGGCGAATCGGGTTCGTGAGCTAGCAAAGGTTAGGGAAGACATGGACGGTATATGCCGCGGCAGGTGCGGGAGACGCATCAGAAAAAGAGATATGGTCCTCTGCCCAGGTCGTCGTTCTCTGTAGCTCCATCGCTTTGAATATTTCCTTTCTCTGCTACGTATATACTCGGCCTCTTGTTGGCTTTCTAGGGCACGTGTTGATCGGTCGCCAGACATGCATGTCTCAACGGTCTAGACTCTAGACCAGGCCTCGTGAGAGCTTCGTCTCGTCTCGTTTCCATTTTCTGCGTGTGTATCGTTTTGTTTACGCAGCCGTCTGACCATGATCCAAAGAGAAAAGAAAGAAAGGTCGTGCTAAGATAGAAAAAAGAAGAGGAGTTTGTTGTTGTTCAGAGAAGCCGGTAGAGCAACCTTGTCCTCTATCTCTCTCCCCTTACTCACGTTAAGTTGGACCGAATCCATGATATTATTTGGGCCAAGCCCACTCATCGTCATAGATAGCTTTGCTTAATCAACTCTGCCACTTGACATTATCTCCTTCCTTCACGTTTGATGATGCATCATCCGACCAATCCCCACCCTTGATTTCTGCCTCCAAAAGCAGAGTGGCCACTATAGTTTGAATCACAAGTTGCCTAGATAGTTAGACACCTCCAACTACGATAGAGTAAGCCATCAATCTTGATTAGTGCCCACCCATCCCATCCAATTGGAACCTGTTTCCAGAAGCATAGATACTTTGGTCACTCTCTCACGGTTGTTGAATATAAATATATTGCCTAGCCCTTTTCATCAGTTCGGACTTTTGGGATAATTGGCTAGTGCAACAATTTCCACATGGTATCAGAGCCAAGATGTCTCGAGTTCGAGACCCCGCTCACGCGGATTAAAAGAAAAAAAGAAAAAAAGATCCGTGGCCCGCTCCTATCCCACGCTAAGAACTAAAATAGCAGTGCTGCACCAGATCTCTAGCTACTATCTAAGAAAGATATCATGGGAAAAATACCTTGAGGGTCCGGTCGGTGATCACGTCAAAGAGATCGACATGCCGTAGCAAGAACGGGTGACACGGCAATATCCAGTTCCTTTTGGAAGTAGTTGTTGGAGCACGTCACTTTCTATTGCGCCATCTACCATTTTCTTTGTTCTCCGGTTTAGGTCATACGTGTTGCTCATGGGCCGCCACGTGATAGGAAAATATCACATTTGAACGTTCTAGACTCTAGAGCTTGTGATAATTAACCTGTACCGTGTATTTTTGTTTATGGCGTCTGACCTGATGAGATATGAAGGCATCAACACGCATGTTCCATATGTAATTGCACATGTGTACTTGTTGACAACATGTTAGGTACTCGCTTGTGAAAAAATCACTCTGATAGAACCGTACGCTTGTCCATCCTGTTTGCCAACACGTACCAGTTCGGATCTAAAACATGGCTTCTAATTAATGTGATCCTGTCTAATCATCTTTGCTAGCTTCTTTTCCACTTCCAACCACGGCTGTAAAGCAGCGGTTTGTGAGGAGGCTCAACGTGACAACCAAAAGCCCACACTTTGTCACTGATCGCTGGTCTAATAGCATCGCCATACGTCCATCTCATCGGCTGGCCGTCCAACATAAAAGGCCAATGCGATCAACCCGCTGATGTGTGTATTTAGTTTAGATGCAAACGTCGACGTTTTTCCAAGAAGGGAATCAAGAAAGAAATTGCTTCCTGAATAAATAAAAAGTTAATTCAGAGGACCGGTTGGCCAACCCTTCCAACACCACCATCTCTATTCTTTGTTTAGCCATGAGCCGAAGAGGAATAACTGCAATTATATATTGTTAAGCTCAGTTTTTCCACTTCTACTTTCCGAGTTGCGAACAAAGTTGTACAGTACGTACGACACAAAATGATGTTTCCGAGTGCCAAACCAGACGAAAGTGACATGAACTGGTTGCAGTACAGACAACAAAGCGTGCATCTTGTGACAGTAGGATCTAATCCTTGCGAGTGCAAGTTGTTGTTGGAGCACGACCCTTTTCTTTTTCACTTTGCCTTTTTACTTTCCCTTTTCACTTTGGCGTGGGTTTTCTCCTGCGTGTTTCTTACATGCATCGTGGAATATCTAGTATCCTATCCGTTTGACCTGTGCTCTTTTGGCACAAGAAAAAGTAGATTTTGATGGTTCAAATAGTAATAAGATCAGTAGGTTCTGACTGTTTAGATTCAAGATTAACATACGTCATTCCTCGGTGCCTCTGATATGATATGCCCAGTCTGAGAGGACATCCTTGATTTTTTTTTTTGCGGGTTTCTATTATTTTTTTAGAACAGGTCATCCTTGAATTGCTTCCCTTTTCAAAGGCCATGTACTAATGGGCTCTGAGCAGTATCATTGCAGCTCAGCCCATGTAATGGAATTTTCCTACTCGCCGTATCTTTCTTATCACGTGGAATGATCGCTAAATTAGATTGAAGTGACAAAGCTCACTGTCTACAAATTGTATCGAGTATATGTATGGGTAGTGATTCTATTGGAGTTGTGGAAGTATTAAGACCTCCTTGGCTGCATAATCCAAAAGTCATGAATAAAAAAGACACATAATTTGAATGTCGTAGCATGCCCGATAGAACGGGAACTACAAACACTAAAGTTGACTAAATTATGTGTTTGCATATTGCATGACAGAAACACATGAACCTTAATAAAATGTGTCACTTAACCTGAGCAAGGGAGGAAAGAGCAAATGATAAGTTGGCTGGAACTTTAGAATGGAAATTTCCCTCGAGTATAACTCTCGCTTTGGTTTCTCATATACTAGGAGGAAAAGTTTCTACAATACGAAACTTCGTGGTAGGATCCTTTGAATCAAATGGAGTGCATAGTATAAGTTTTTACTTGTACTACCAAACTTCCAAAATATTTGTTTCTCGGAACAGGTTTTCGCCCGCTTTATAAATAAAGCAACACGCCAAGAAAATCCATAAAACTCCCCAAGTCTGAAAAGAAAACCAGAATAATCTGCTAGGGAAGCAGCACAAGAAAGTCCAACAACAAAGATAGCTAAAAGAGAGAGGGGATAGGGAGGGGGGAGGGGGAGAACAAAAGTCGAGGCCGTCTGGCACTCAGCGGCTAGCATGCGAGGAGAGATACGCACGGTCCCCAGAAGACTGTCAAGCCATCTAGCTGCCCCCTATCTCAGTGCCTATATAGCGGGTGCCACAGCTACAAAAAGACAGGAATAATATAGAGTGGGATGCACAATGTAACACAAGAAAGCCAGAAATTTAAATAGTTGTTTCATCTGGCCCATAAAAGATAGGATTAACTGGTGTATAGAACGGAACACAATGTAACGCAGGGTAAAATGCTTCCATGTGTGCACTTGGCCTAGTGGTCCTTGTGTGAGTCATAAGTGTTTTTTAGTTTTTTAGTTTCCTCCTTTCTCATTGATGTTATTTGTGATGTAAACATGGGCATATTCTAACATCTTGTTTGGAAATCTACTCTCCTTCCTCCATTTGTATTAGTGGTATCATGTGCATTTATCCATGATTATCTAAAAACCCACGATTTTCCATTATCAAGTGCCTCTTTCAAAAACTTAGCACTAGTAGCATCCAATAAGTCGAATGTGTTGAGATCAACTCTAGAGAGGTTTGACCATTGGCTTTTATTCTTTGTACTCCTATTTCGTCACATCCATACTATTTTGATGGGGTGGAACAAGGAGTAAATATATCTTTGTAGATGCTCATAATTCTTTGTGTCAACAAATTTCAAAATAACGATTTGCCTAGCATATACATGCTTCTTTCCCTTTGTTTTCATCATGCACACAGTCTAAGTGTTGTCCGTTTACAAATGACTACATCAGTGCCATGAAGGTTCTAGAATGAATATTTAAATATTCCCGGAGACAAATGGTACCATATTCTAGAGATTATAGGATGTTTTATATTATAGATTCTCGTGGTTGACACTCGGTGTCAATCCAACGATATAGAGGTGCCACCTCTCCGCATGAAACAACCAATATAACCTACCAAGTATGTGAGGCCTAGATATGCCCACGAGAGGTCCATGAGTGAGATATACAATAGCTATTCCAAAAATGTCATATAAACTTGTTGCTAATGTGATACTTGGTTTGCATTCTCGTTTGCCTCCATGTACAGTAACTAGCTAGCAGCTGACGGGTTGGAGTCCAATCAATGATTTAAAATTACGGATTTTGTGGTTTCATAATGTAGTTTGCTAAGTTATTATAAATATACAGAAGCAATAAACCATTAACAAAAAAAAATGCCTCATAAACAATAATCATATTAAGAAAAGCGTTGATACAAATAATCATAATCAGACAATAGTTTTCTTCACTGCGACTATTTAGTCGCTAATAAATAAAATCTTTATTTCTCATAGAGGAAATGTCGTGTATTTTGATATGGTAGGTGAAAGGATCGAGTAGGTTGACTAGAGGGGGGGGGGGGGGGGGGGGGGGGGTTAATAGGCAACTACAAATTTTCTTTTCTTTTAATACAAATTCGGGAATTGCTCAAATATAAGTTCTCTAGATATGCAACTAGGTGAACAATCCTATATGATGAGCAATAAACAAGCTAGCAAGATATTCTAACAAGATAAGCTAGCAATACAAGTAAAGGAAGGTTAAGAGATAACCACACGGTGACGCGGAGATGTTCTACCGAAGTTCACTTCCCAATGGAAGCTACGTCTCCGTTGGAGCGGTGCGGGTCACAAGTGAACCCGAATAGCCTTGATATGGCACACCGTATCTCCCTCGTGTTATCCTCCGATGAGGAGATCCACGAGCCACTATATGATGCCCTCGAGGTCGGCAACAAACCTTTACAAGGATGAGGCACACTCCACAACCGAATTGGAGGCTCTCACCAAATTCCCGCGGCTCCCAAAGCCACAAGAATCACAAGGCCGGGTCGCGTCTCCACAACTTAATTGGAGGCTCCCGGCTAATCCTTGTGGCTACCAAAGCCACAAGAATCACAAGTATCTTCTAGGTATCCAATGTATCAAGTTACACAAGATCTACAAGTGACTAGGTCGATGTAGACAAATCGGCTCGGTGGAGATGTGGATCTAGGGCTCCTCTTCACTCCTCAAAGTATCAACGAGTTTGAGTGGTTGGAGTGGGAGCACTAGTAGATTGAAGCTTGCAACAATGGTGGAGAGAGAGTGAGGAATCAAGCTTGGTCTTCTAGAGAAGAAGACCCCTTTTTATACTCTCCAATTCTGGCCGTTGGGGAGCCTTCTGCGCAGGGCCGGAACTTCCGGTCAGATCGGCGGAACTTCCGGAGCACAGAGAACTCCAGTCTTCTCAGCGTGGGGCCGCAAACGCGCACGGCCGGAACTTCCGAGACGAATGGCGGAAGTTCCGCACCACCGGAACTTCCGGACCAACTTCCGAGCCAACTTCCGCTTATGAAAGTGAAAACACCCGAGAGCAAATTTGCTAAGCGGAACAAGGAGCGGAAGTTCGTCCGGAACTTCCGATGCCCGGAACTTCCGCAAATCCGGCCGGAACTTCCGGAAAACTGTTATTTTCAGAATTCAAAGCAGATTGCAGGATATTATTTAAACACTTTATATATGCAATCTTTCATACTGTCAAGGATGTGATAAAACCTGAAATCAATCAACGCACATTAGTGTGCAACTTATTGTTGTAATAAACCCCAAAAACATTTAGAGAGAGACATGTCCTTTCAATCTCCCCCTTTTTGGTGTTTGATGACAACAATAATTTGCAACAAGGTGGTTTATAAAATATAGACAGAGCCCAAGTTTAGATAGATGTATCTCGGTGAGTATGAGCATAAAATGTAGAGAATACACACAATCCATAGCAATGGGGCTCCCCCTACATTTTATACACCAAGTAGTATAACATCATTTATAACTTGCACAAGACATATGAAACATAGCTAGAGGGTTTTAGCACACATAGTAGATAGATAGATAGGTTCACATGTCTTACACCATGTAGAAAGCATAGTTCTCATACAAGTTTAGAAACCCAGGAGTACAAGCAATAAGAAATCATCGGAAAAGGCAAGCTTGTGACTCCAACCCATGCAAATCCCGCATAACCTAAATAGAACAATTCTCCCCCTTTGGCACCAAGACACCAAAAAGGGAGAAAAGCGATGGTAACGTCCCTAGGCGGCAGGATGAGTGTCGGAGCCCGGCGGAGGAACAGATCCAGCTTCATCATCATCATCCCAGTTGCGATGCTTGGACAGCCACTGCTCCTTTGGAGTGATAGTACCTTCTGATCCAGAGGACACTTCAATCCCCATATGCTCCATCATCTTCTTTTGGCGGCGGGCAGCTTTCTTGTGATAGCAATGAGCATCATACATGTGCTCCTCTATGTCCAATTTGAGGCAAAAGGACTTCTTGAGTTTGATGTTGAGCTTCTTGAGCCAAGATGGTTCCTCAATAGGTGCACTAGGGCCAGCTGCAGCAGTTTTCTTCTTAGGGGACTTCGGTTTCTTAACCCGAAGTTGCTTCACCGGATGATCTGTAAGTGGAACACCAAGGTCAATTCGTTCACCATTTTTAGCTCGAGCCCAGCAATCACGAATCAGCCTCATCACATACGGACCAAACACAGGAGCCCGCTTATCTATGACTGCAAGATGGAGTTCATTGTAGATGAAGTTCATGACATCCAACTCCTCATGGGATCCTGTTTGGTAAAAGTCCAGTACATCAGATCGATGACAAAGGCATGGACCTGATCAGTATTACCCACACGGGGAGCAAGGGTCTCTCGGTAAATGCGGTGCATGATTTCATAGGTAGGAATGAGATCATCAGTTTCCCCAGGGGTGCCATCCTCCAAAGTGATTGGAGCCAGAACATCAGAGCTCATAGGGCGGCCTCCCCCATGGCATGTCCAGCCACCAAGAGTATATCCAAGAGAATTCCCGAACTCTTCAAGTGTAGCCTCCAGAACGGTATCCTTTGTCATCCAGCGAGGGTTCTCTTTTCATCATTGTCAAAATGCACGGTGGAGAAGAACTGAGCAATAAGGAACTCATCATACCGTTGGTTGAGAACCATGATATTAATTAACCCATATTCTTCACATAAGGAGAGAGCTTCATCAAAATACCCATGGTGTTTCTCAAGCTTCATGTGATCAATGTCGAGGGAGTGTTGCTTTGTGACCTTGGTCTTTTGATTTAAATAGATGTCATTGTATACCCTCTCTTGATCCGAGGTGTAGAAGAAGGGGTTTGCACATGAGGATTTCGAGGAGTTGAATAAGGATTCAGATTTCTATACTCACGGTAGAGGTGACTCTTCATCTTGTCAAATGTTATCGGTGGAGGTGGTTTCCGAGGTTGAGGCTTTCTGACCGGTGTCTTTACCACTTTCTTTGCTGTGCCCTTTGGAAGTTTCTGCTTATCCAACTGCTGCTGCCTAGCTGTCCTTGTGGTGGGAAGGATTTCTTCCTCCTCTGACTCAAATCCTCATTGGGGCGAGACTTCTTGCGGGAATGGGCAGCCTGCGAACTCGACCCTGAGATATAGGATATGCATAGAAGGCAAGCATGAGGTAAGTGCACATACCAAAAAAAATATCCAAATAGCAAAGCATGGTAACATAGATTCATAAACCCTAGGTTTCAGAAGTTCCGACAAAGAGATAGGAAGTTTCGGTCAAAAACCAAAGTGTCCAACCACATGAGCGGATCGATTCCCAAATCTAGATGTTTTTAAAACTAGGGTACAATGTTACTACATGGAAGAGGTGTCAAGTGTGGATTCAATCTATCCATTCAAAAGATTTTAACCATAAATCGAGCCAACTAGTTCATGCCCATGAGTGGAGTCTAGGTTTGAGATTTAAACCATAGAACAAGAGGGGAAGGGGCAAAATACCAGAGGCCATGGATGAGATTGACAGGGGAGAGCTCCCCACGGAGCAGATCTGCAGGGAGACGGCGGGAGGGCCCCCAGCGGTGGAGGGGAACTTCAATGGCGGCGCCGGTCTTGGAGGTCAACCACGGGAGGAAGAAGAGGAAGTGAGGAAGAAGGTATCCCCCCGTGGGATAAGAGGCAAAAAATTCCCGACGGGCCGGAAGTTCCGAGCCGAAGCTCGGAAGTTCCGAGCGTGCGGAAAAAATTTCGTCAGAGATCGCTCCGGAAGTTCCGCTCGAGCGGAAAATTTCGATAGAAAGCGCTCCGGAAGTTCCGCACTTCTCAGCGGAAGTTCCGCCAGAGAAGGCAGGATTTTTTGAAAAATAGACAATAAACATAGAACTTTTGTATGTGCATATGGATTGATAGCATGTTTAATGAGATAAGGAGTGCACGCTTAGGTTCAGAACATGGTCACTGATAAGTGGATACACACTTAGGAATTGCAAGATGCAAAGAATAAATGCCAATTCCAAGTGTTTCTCCCAAACTAACATAAGGTCTACAAATACCCGAATAAATCCAATTAAATCCGAAAAGAACCAACTCTTCATAAGGAAGAGGGCGGTGGCCAAGGCCACCATGTATGAGTTTGTGGTGTGACACCGCGAAGATGTATCTTGGGTTCACGGCCACTACTCGTCATTTAAGCTCACAATTCATGAATTGAAAATATAGAGACAAAATGAGTTCTTACTATCGGCATAATGGGGGGAGGGATGGTCCAATGGATTAGGACCGCACTCCCCCTATGTCCATGCCTACATCCAAACCAAATGAATATCGTCTAATATGGGTAGGTATGCAAGAAGTCCACTAAATCCAATTGCTTATGTCCACCACATTAAGTTCTCCTCTCAACTCCTTGAATCTTGCTTCACCAAGAGGCTTTGTGAACATATCGGCGAGTTGAAGCTTGGTGTTGACATATTTGATTGCAATATCACCCTTCTCAACATGATCTCGAATAAAATGATACCGGATCTCAATATGCTTGGTCTTCCCATGAAGAACCGGATTGTGAGCAATTTTGATGGCACTTTCATTATCACATAAAAGAGGCACTTTGTCACAAATGACACCATAATCCTTTAAAGTTTGCCTCATCCATAATAGTTGTGCACAACAACTCCCGGCGGCAATGTATTCGGCTTCGGTGGAGGACGAGGCCACACAATTTTGCTTCTTAGAAGACCAACTCACAAGGGACCTACCAAGGAATTGGCAAGTACCCGAAGTTGATTTTCTATCCATTTTGCAACCCGCCCAATCCGCATCCGAATAACCTACAAGATCAAAGCTTGTGCCTTGGGGATACCAAAGACCAAAGTTAGGAGTATCCATCAAGTATCTTAGAATCCTTTTAACCGCGGTTTCATGACTTTCCCTAGGACTTGATTGGAATCTTGCACACATACCCACACTAAACATAATATGGTCTAGATGCACAAAGGTAAAGCAAAGATCCAATCATAGAACGATAAAGCTTTTGATCAACTTCCTTACCATCCGGATCTAAGTGAAGATCCGCCTTGGAGTCCATGGGAAACTTATATGGCTTGGCATTGTTCATGTCAAATTTCTTGAGCATGTCCTTAATATACTTGGCTTGACATAAGAATGTTCCTTCTCGAAATTGGTGGATTTCAAAGCCAAGAAAATAATTCAACTTTCCCATCATGGACATCTCAAATTCCTTGGTCATAAGCTTGCCAAATTGATCACTAAATTCACGGTTAGTGGAACCAAAGATAATATCATCAACATATATTTGGAAGTAGACGTGGTTAGGAAATTTAGGGTCTTCGAAACCCGGAGGTTGTTTAACATACACCAACTCATTTAGTGGACCATTTAAGAAAGCACTTTTAACATCCATTTGATATAAGACAATATTATGAGTAGATGCATAAGCAATTAGTAAGCGAATGGATTCAAGTCTAGCAACGGGGGCATAGGTTTCACTGTAGTCGACTCCTTCGATTTGGGTGTAGCCTTGTGCAACCAATCTTGCTTTGTTGCGGATGACTTGACCATGTGAGTCTTGCTTGTTCTTAAATATCCACTTGGTTCCAATGACATTATGGCATGTGTCTTTGGGTTTTTCAACTAATGACCATACTTTGTTGCGCTCAAAGTTGTTCAACTCTTCATGCATAGCCGCAACCCAATCCATATCTTCAAGAGCATCATATACCTTGAGAGGTTCTAAGCTAGACAAACAAGAGACATGGCCACAAAAGTTAGATAATTGTTTGCGTGTGGACACACCCTTTGAATGCTCCCGAGGATATTTTCTTTGAAGTGGGAAAGATTATCCAATTTTGATGCACGCCGGATGACCCGGCGTTCCATGGCTTGACCAATTGTTTCACCAACACAAGTATCTTCATCATTGCCTTCATCTTGCTCATGGTCAACCCGAAGTGGAGTTCTTGGAGTTGTGGGTTCATTATGTTCTTGTTCACCACTAGAGTTGGGTGGGTCTTGACCATCTTCTTGATCATTTGAATGAATATCATGTTCTTGTTCTTGGATGGTTTCTTGATCAACTATTGAGGTGGATGGCTCAACTTGAGTAGAACTTGTTCCTTCTTCTTGAGTATCATCAATAGGTCCTTCAATAGGAATTAGTTCTCCAATCCCCATAGTTCTTATGGCTTGAGATGGAGCATCATCACCTACATCATCATGATCAATATGCTCCACTTGGGAGCCATTATCCTCGACAAACTCCACGTTCATAGATTCTTCAACACACCGGTGGATATGTTGTAGACCCTATAAGCATGAGACTTTGCGGCATATCCAACAAGTATACCATCAAAAGATCTAGATTCAAATTTAGCAATTTTTCAACCTTTAATGTAAACATGGCATTTGCAACCAAAGACTCGAAAGTAAGATACATTTGGCTTTTTACCGGTGAGAAGTTCATATGGTGTCTTTTCCATGAGAGGACGGATGTAACAGCCCAAAGTTCGGAAAACTAAAAACCCGAGTAAATTTTCCACTTTTTGTGTTCATTGCATCATGGCATTTAAAATTAAATTGCTAAACAACTAAAACAATTGGTTTGGCATCTTTTAAAAACAAATGCCAAACTTAACTTCACAAATTCAAAGCAACGAGAGTTTCCAAACTTGCAAAACCAAAATACTTTTGACATCTTATACATGTCAAGGAAAGTGTTCTATATTGCAAAACAAAATTACTTTGATCTCTTGTATTTGTCAAGGAAGTTTCAAAGAGTTCAAAATAATACTTCGCCCTTGCTCTAAAATTTCCAAAGTATTATTATTTTGATTTTGGCAAAATGCCTAGTTAAATCTCTATGAACAAATGTTGTCAAAAACATTTTAGTTGGAGACACCAATTTTTGTGGTGCTTCTAAATGCTGTTGGGAGGCCACAAGAATTTTACCAACTTTTTATAAGAAGTTTAAGTGCCTCAGAAAAATCAAGGAAAAGCTACTGAATTCTTAAAAGGTTTTAGTTTTTAAAAGGGAGAAAGGACCTATCCGTGTTTGCCACAAAAGCTCCAGGGGGTTTTCCAGAAAACCACCTTCTCCTTCCTCGTCGCTGTAGCGACCGAGAGCGTTGCTCGCGCCGCACACCGTCCCGACGCGTCGACCCCGCGCCCACCTACCGCGCCAGGAGAAGAAGAGGAGCACCACGAGTCGCGCTGCTCCACATCTGCCCACTCACCTGCCCCCTCCCACGCTATTTTCTCTCTTCCCCACGAGCGCACCATGACCGCCATGGTCGCCGTCGCGTAGCCGCCGTTGGAGCGCTCCCGAAGCGAATCGAGCACCGCCATCAGCTTCGCCGTGACGCCTGCTGCCTCTCCATGCAAGGAATCGACGCGGGGCCGCCGCATTTGTCGCCGCCGTCCTCAACTCTGCCGCTGCCGCTCGAGCTCCGCCGTGCACGCATCCGCCGCCGTCGACCTCCCTCCGGCCTCCCAGACCTCTCCGCCGTGTTCGTGGTGAGCCACTGGCCCTCGCCGGCCCTTTCCCCTCTTCCTCCCCTCGCTGGATTGTGCTCTGGTCGCCGAAGCCGTGCTCACCGCCGTCGGCAGTCACCGCCGTCCGCGACACGCACGACACTGAACTTTGGGTTCAGTTTCGTCAGAGTAATTTCCGCGTCAACCTCAAATTGCCACGGATCCGTATTCTAACACTAGCATCGATCCATCCCAGTGGCACCGCGCCGGTGCCGCGCTTGCGCAGCGCTCGCGAGTTTGAATCCTGGCCGATGCGCCCTTTTTCCTTTTTCCTGGCTCGCCCGGACGCAGAGCCGGCCTAGCCGGGCTAGCTGCCGATCGTCTCTGGGCCTTGACCGGCCTTGGGCCCGGCCTTAACCGGGCCACGGTCCGGGAGCCTCTGCTGCATGCCCGGCCTCTTAGCCGGCCCAGCCGGGCTGAGAGCCGGAGCTCTCTGTTACGAGGCCGGCCTCACAACCGGCCCAACCGGGCCACAGGCCGGTTGATCTGTTTTTTCCAGAGGATCTCTTTTTCCATTTTCCTCCCTTCTAGCACTTTGTTCCCCGCTCCCCCTCCCGCACTTTAGGACATCGACTCGATGATTCCTACTAGTTCTTCTCTCCCTTTCGAGGCGGGTAAATAAAATATTCATCGTTGGATTTAAAACTAAATTAATTACAAGTAAACATTTAAAAGGAGGAATTTATAAAATTAATAACTTTTTACCCGGACCTCCGAAAAATGTGGTCGAGGTACCAAAATGTTCAGAAAAATGTGAACTATCTAGAATCATCCTCATCATGCATACTTGCTCACAATTACATTAATGTATCTCTAGTAGATTAGAATAACTAAGATAAATATGAGGGTATGCCAAATAATGCCTAATTATTTGGGACACTCATTGAACTTGATGATCATGTCTAGGATCTCTTAAATGCATTAAAATGTCATATCATCATTTTTGTATGCATTGCACAATTGCCATGTGTTGATTGTTGTTTTGCTTTCCGGTGTTGTTTGCTCTCCGGTAGATCACGAGTTCGGAGTCGAGCATCATTACTCCAACGAGCCGTTTGACTACTCCGCTCAACCAGGCAAGCGTAATCCCCCCTCTGAGCATATCTTATCCTAATTTCCGCAATTATTTTCTCCACTATAATATTGCATGCGGTTCTAAATGTCTTTTGCCTGGATTAGAGTATCCTACTAGTTGCATTAGGATCCTGTTGCCATTACCTGTATCCTTCCTATTAACCACAGGTTTGAAGTGTTGGCCCGAGATAATTATACTTGCTATGTATATGCTTAGCCATGCTTAGTTAAATGCCTAGTGGTACTATGGTGGTACATGCTGGAAACAGGTGTTGACTTGTGACCGCGATGATGATGATGGAGAATTGTGGTGATGGATAATAAAATGCTTAAAGGTGGGGATGAGAGGCCACATGGGATGTGGTGGGTTGTCTCGTTCTCGCCGCCTAGGTGCGAGTTCTATACCTCTTGAACCAAGACTGAGCGTGCAACCATGCGTGAGGCCTATGCATTCGCAGTGCAGGAACCCTCATAGACTAAATAACTCGAGCGGGGCTAGCCAGGGCCCTCTAGTTTGGTTTTCCATTTGCGCGTGCGTGATGGTGGTGAACTGAGATGAGGATGCTGGAGTTTAGGAAAATGAGTGGCCACGGGACAGGGGATTGGAGGAGTCACCAAACCTGTTCCGTCCTCACTGATGATCCTGGAAAGTCCTTAACGAGGGAGAAGTCGACACCGCTCCCACCCAGCCGGCTTTCCAAGGAAGAGAGCTAATGATCAGGTAATGGGCCGGACGGTACGCGTGGCGAAGGAGCTGGGGCCCTTCGGGACTCCGGGGACTTCAACTTTGTACACCCTGCAGGGTAAATCTTTTCGAAAAGCCGTGTCCGCGGTTATGGACGACTTGGGAAGTGAAGGTAGGATCATAGAATAACTTTAACGGAATGATTAAAACTTGGGTACTAGAGGTACCATTTCACGAATGCAAGGTTGACTTCCTCGAGGGTGATTCGGGGAGGTGCCTTTGATGAACAGGTACAGTGGAGATGATGGTTGTTGTTGAGAAAGTGATCTCAAGAGAAAAGTGTTACTTCTTACCTCTTTTTAAATGTTCTGATTAGTCGATGCCATGGAGTGGTGTTTTATAAATAAAATCAGCTTTATGCAAGACAGCCATAAAACCTTCGAAAGCCAATCATGGAGCATATATTAGCTCTTAATCTTGCGAGTTCGTCGAACTCAACGTCGTTTGCTTATTTTCAGGAGAGGACTTCACCGACCTCGAAGGTGGGTTCTTTGTGGACGTTGACGAGTAGTCTGGGGTTCCCAGGCGGCAGCTTGGGACATCTCGGAATAGCTGGCGCTGTGATGTTTATCTGTAGGCCTCTTAGGCCATATTCTGGTTCTTGTTGTTTAGAACAACGCCCTTCGCTTCCGCTTGATGTATTGTTGGGTCTGTGACCCCTGGTTGTAATTTGCATATCTTTCTCTATCATAAGAGTTGAGCTATATGTTTTGTGTCGTAGAGTCTGTGATGTGCCAGTTGTTCCACAAGTCTTGATCTTACTATTATGCATTGATAGTTGAGCCTGTGTGATGGCATCAATCGGGGTGTTGTGTTGTCTGGGAGAGGTGTGCCCAGCAACGCCTGCCAGAGGTTCTGGCCGGGGATTGGTAAACCCGTAACCTCCGGTTGTATCGCCTAACCGGTGACACTCAGCATCACTGTATAGCAGTCGGGTCGGGGCGCTACAACGGAAGAAGAGCCGGTTTGAGTAGTGACAAGCGGTGTTGATGGCTTCGGCCCAAAAGTTGTATGGGGAATGAAATTCGGCCATCATAGTTCTTGCCATATCAATAAGAGTGCGGTTCTTCCTTTCGGCAACACCATTTTGTTGGGGAGTATATGCAGCGGAATATTGGTGTTGAATGCCCTCCCCACTTAGGAAATCATCCATAGTGTAATTCTTGAACTCCGTACCATTGTCACTTCTAATTGCCAAAATCTTGGAGTCATATTGGCGTTGAACTAGGGTTGCAAAGTCAATGAATATCTTTTGAGTTTCACTCTTCTTCTTGATGTAGAAAGTCCAACAATATCTTGAATAATCATCCACAATCACCAAACAATATTTCTTGCCACCAAGACTATCATATGTGGGAGGCCCAAAAGATCCATATGAAGGAGCTCCAAAGGCCTCTTAGTGGAGATAATGGTCTTCTTGGGGTGATTCTTTTCATGCATCTTTCCGGCTATGCAAGCACTACAAGGACGATCTTTGGAAAAATTAACATCGGTTAGTCCTACCACGTGTCCACCCTTTACAAGAGTTTGTAAATTTCTCATACCGACATGGCCTAGCCGGCGATGCCAAAGCCAACCCTTGTCGGATTTAGCCATTAGACACGTGGCAATTTGAGTGGTCTCTTTCGAGAAATCAACCACATACAAACCGTTCTCACGAAATCCAACAAAGGCTACTTTAAGAGATTTTGTGAAAAGGATGGTCACGTGGTATTTATTAAAGATAACGGTGTAACCGGCATCGCATAATTGACCAACGGAAAGTAGATTATATGAAAGGGATTCAACAAGGAGGACCTTCTCAATTGATAACTCCGGTGTGATCACCACCTTGCCATATCCCAATACCTTAAGTCTTGTATTGTTCCCAATGGTGACATGAGAGTGTGAGAGTAATTGTTTCAATAAGCCCTTTACTACTTCTTTGCTTCCGGTCATGTGAGATGAACACCCACTATCAATGAGCCATGAAGATCCACCGGAAGAAAAGCCCTACAATAAATCAAGTCTTTGATTTAGGTACCCATTTTGGAATGGGTCCTCTTTTGTTAGTCACAAGGGTCTTTGGAACCCAAATAGCATAGTGATAATCATCTCCATATGAGGTACCAACATATTTAGCAAAAACATAACCATTTCTAGATTTCATAAGCACATATGAGGGGTTATATTTTCCGGCAAAGTCATTGTGAGTGGCATTGCCCCTTGTGGCTTACCACCCACAATGGGTTCAACATTCTTCTTGCCCAACTCCCCCTCCTTCACAAAAATAATATCTTTTGAAGGGGAGGTAGGCATTTTCTTCTTGTTTGCCTTCTTGGACTTGGGAGCAAACCCAAGCCCTTCCTTGCCAACCACTCCCTTTTGATTGGTCAAAAGATCATTGAGGTTCTTTTCCCCTTGGATGCAAGTGGCTAGACCCTTTTCAAGTTGGGCCTTCAACCTAGTGTTCTCCTCCATGAGAGATGCTTTAAGACATAAGGGTTAGTAGCACAAGCATTGGCATCTTTATCATTATGAGGAGTGGTGAAGCTAGCATATATAAATTGAGCTTGTAATTTAGCATATGACCCCTTGAGCTTGGTGAGCTCACTTGAGGTCACCTTGTGGGTTTCCCTAAGTTGCTCAAAACTCTCAAGGAGTTTGTTATGACTCTCTACAAGCTCATCATTTTTAATTTTTAGATCACTAGCAACTTGAATAGAGGTTTCACGGGTTTCTTTTGCCTTGGATAAATCCTTGGCTTGGGTCTCCTCAAGTTGCTCCCGGAACACTTGTTCCTCAACAAGTTGCTCTTCTAGCTCACCAATTTTATCGGCATGATCACGTGCATGCCCCTCAAGCTCATAAATCCTATTCTCCTTTCCTCAAGGAGGTGTTTGGCTTCTCCATATTGGTACATGAGAGCCTCAACCATTTTCTTGGTTGGACCTTGGAGCTTGTTTATGAAGGGGGTAATTGTATCCTCTTTCTCCTCATTTTTCCCTACATCCTCAACACAATCCAAGAGAGATGGTTTAGAGGAGATAGTAATTTTAGGTGGGGAATTCACCTTGGTTTCCTTGGCCATGAGGCACATAGGCTTGGAGATCTTGTTGTCATTTGGAGCGGTGAAGAGGGGTGCCAATGAAGGAGGAAGGTTGCCCATTGCAAGAGCCGCCATCCCCACTTCCTCACTTGTGTCATCATCCTCCTCTTCGCCACCGGACTCATACTCTTCTTCATGTGTTGCGGTGACAAGAGCCTTTTGAGGTTCTCTCTTGATGAGGTACTTGATGGGCTTGGTGAAGAACTTCTTCTTCTTTAAGATGAGTTGGCCTCCAAAATCTTCTCTTCTCTCATAGGGGCAATCCTTCACAAGGTGATTGTCCTTTCCACAATTAAAGCACATTCTTTTCATTTGTGGGGAGAAGTTGCTCTTTGATATTCTTTTTGTTCCAATACTTGGTGGCGGCAAGAGCAAGCACCTCATTGAGTTCTCCCACAAAATCTTCTTCATGATGACCACTTGTGCTTTCTTCATATCTTGGATGTTCTTCCACATGAGCCTTCAAGGCAAGAGTCTTTGGCCACGGATTTGGTTGAAAGACTTGGATGTGGACTTCAATGTATCATAGTGACAAATTGAGCCAATATGTCATTGGGAGTCATTGTTGTGTAATCCGCTCTTGCATGGAGGTTCATCACCATAGTTTCACTATATGGCATAATTGCTTGAGGAACTTGGCTTGACCCATTCATCATCCATATCTTTCTTTCCATTTTCCCTACATGTCACCACAAGCTTGTGAGTCTTCGGAAAGTTCGGTCGGAGTCTCTTCGTCTAGCATGATGAAGTTGTCAACTTGATGTTGAAGGACGGCGCATTGGAGCGTTGAATGCCCTCATTTCCTTCATACACGGTTTCAAGATAGAGCCAAGCCTCATTGCAAGTTTTGAGATTCCGCACATGATCTTCATCATTTGCGGTCATGCACTCTCAAGAATGTACTTGGCATTTGCATCAAGTTGTTCATCAATCTCTTCTTGCTTGGTCAAGTTGTTGGGATCAACCGGGTTGAAACCATGTAGAACCACCCTCCAAAGATGCACCGATGAGCTGCGAAAATAAGACTCCATAGATTTCTTCCAAGTGAAATAACGAGTATTATCAAGCTTAGGAGGTGGCCTACTTAGGTTGGTTACATGAGGTTGAGTGAGTGGAACTTGAGTGAGATATGAAGTAGGTGGAGCAACGTTATGAGAAGGCTTCTCAATAGGTTTATCATTTTTATCCTTGTCACTAGCTCCCTTAATAGGGCTAGCGGTTGATGAGGAGCCATTTTGATTAGATACCCGAGTAACACCTCATCCACCATTTTGCCTTTCATGAACCCAAAAGTTCAATCATGGACTTCATGGTGATTGGGGCATCACCCTCGGGAGGGATTATTCCCGCTTCGATTAGTTCTTTGTCAAGTTGTTCTCTATCAAATTTTCTTGTTTTAGCAAGTCTTAACTCCTCATCTTTAGCACGTTGTACATCCTCCGCACTAGCCATCCTCCTCTTTAGGCGATTAAGCCCTTAATAAAGAGACCTTGCTCTGATACCAATTGAAAGGATCGAGTAGGTTGACTAGAGGGGGGGGGGTGAATAGGCAACTACAAATTTTCTTTTTCTTTTAATACAAATTCAGGAATTGCTCAAATATAAGTTCTCTAGATATGCAACTAGGTGAACAATCCTATATGATGAGCAATAAACAAGCTAGCAAGATATTCTAAACAAGATAAGCTAGCAATACAAGTAAAGGAAGGTTAAGAGATAACCACACGGTGACGCGGAGATGTTCTACCGAAGTTCACTTCCCAATGGAAGCTACGTCTCCGTTGGAGCGGTGCGGGGTCACAAGTGAGCCCGAATAGCCTTGATATGGCACACCGTATCTCCCTCGTGTTATCCTCCGATGAGGAGATCCACGAGCCACTATATGATGCCCTCGAGGTCGGCAACAAACCTTTACAAGGATGAGGCACACTATTTTGGACTGTATTAGGTTTGAAATTAGAAGTCCAATCATCCAAATCGTAGAATGTTTTATATGCTAGTCATAGAGCTTCGACTTTCTAAGAGAAATGGCACAATATTTCCAATAAAAATAAGCCACATGTCTCAGTGATGAGATTTTTTTGTTCAAACAAATATTGATAATCATACTAAAAGACGGGAAACATCGTCGGGCGGCTTTCAATGTTAACTTTGAGATAATTATTTTTGTTCTGATTACAAAATATTCTATCCACATAAATAAATAATCCATGTAAATTTTCAACTGTGTTATATTAGAAACGATTGAAAGCTTAAACAATGGAATTTATTCTATAATAAATAAAAATATTTTTAGAAATTTAGATCGATATGTGAAATTGGAGTGTAGTAGATCTCTTTGGCCAGACTTATGCCTTTCTTAGCTCTATGACACGATGGCACGGTGAAAATATTTGATCACGAAAAAATAAGATGGATGAATATATGTTCTAATTACAATATGTTTATTCTTTCTAACATAGTGATAAGTGATAGCAAAATTAAATTTAACCGGCAAAGTTCATTGTCAATGACATTTGTTTTGTGCACATTGTATCACATATATGTACGTGTCTAGGTTGTCTTAGACATGTGGGATTACTACTGCCTTCCTAGTGTATAATTAGAAAATCATAACATGTTCAATACACATAAAGAAGAACTAAACAAGAATTTTTGATATATGTGTTTTGAAGTTGAACGACAAGAACCCATGCATCTTAATATTATGTGCCACCTAACCAAAAAGGGATATAATAAGTGACGAGGATAATTTGCATTGGAGCTAAAAAGTAAAAATTTCTGATGGGTTATGACTCCCCCTTATATATCCCGGAACTTGGAGGGAAAAATTATATGCTCTGAAACTCCTTGCTAAAATCTTAGGATTCAAATGGCATTCATAGTTTTTTCTTTCAATTGCAATAGTTGGGCCCTTCATAGAAAAACTAAATTACTGTATTAAACTGAATATGTTGTAACCTAAAGTGACTGGATATGTTCAGCCCGTGGTTGAGTCGTAATTATTCATTCATTTCCAGCTTCCACCTCCCTTATTGTTATTGTTTGGTTCACTAAATCTGGGCATATTCTATTATCTTGTTTTGCAATGTGTTCTCACTTTTGAATGCCGATATTTTTTGTTTCTATAACTTGGAGTAGTGTAAAGATTTTGTGTGTTTATCCTTCTTAATATTAAAATTTTTTGTCTCCTATCAAGTCGGCCATCAACTATAGAGAACTGACCATTTGTTAACTACGGACTTTGTTCTTCGCATTCCTCCTTTATCTCTGCGGACGTACGCACACATAGATGTTTTTATCAACAAATTCCAAATAGGTGATGTGGGTCAGGGACAAAGGTATACAAGAAGGTGGTCGCACTGGCCGTCAAATCCAACAAATGCTTGCCTTATATGGATCATTGTCTCACACTCTTTACTCTGTAGTAGTAACCGCATACCTGAAAGTTTATGTTTCCATCAGATACATTTTGTAAATTATGCTTTGCAGCCAATTTTGTAAGGTGTAGTCTGGTGCATTAATGCTAACGACGATAATTTAGTAAATAAGTAACCGAATAAAATTCTAATGGCCTCAATTTTTTGTAACATAAACCACTAAATGATAAGGTATTTCTTGGTTAAAGCTAAATTATGTCTCATGTTTTTTAACAGAGAGAATATATGTTTACTAAATGAAACGTTGTCTACGGAACATCTATAACGTTTAGACGAAGGCAACTATAATAGCCCCGCAAAAAAAAGGCAACTATAATAGAAGCTCAAGATCTCGTTTTAATCGTTGTAAATTGTAATAGCATCTCCATACGTACACTACTTGGTGGCCCTACACTCGATGGTACACCCATCCCGTTCCTTAGTGGAATCTTTTTTTTAGGGCGTTCCTCGGTGGAATCTGGGATGTCTTTTTTAGCGGAGTCTGGGATGTCTAAGCTGACAGGATCACGGCCTACCATTAAATGACTCTCATTTCATAGCCCGTGTACTTATGTGCTTCCATTTGCTTCGTGGCGCGTGGCGGTCCAGCCCATATAACAGAATCAGCCTACTCGGCGTCCACTGCTCGGCTATAAGATGCTGGGCTGCGTGATGGGCGGCCACCATTCAGCTCGACATATTTCCAGCCAGACTGGCGTCCTCTTATAAAAGGAAGATATTTCCAGCCGGCCCATTTCTCGTATTCGCTTTCTTATTTATGCATCTTTTGCTCGTGCAACGTCACCGTCGATATGTCGTTTCCATTTTCGGAAAGCCACAGTAGTCGGCAAGGCAGGGTGAGCATCGAGCCACCGAGTAAAGCGCATCACGTGGCCAACTAGCTAGATTCATCAAATATCTCGCCATTGCCGACGGTGATGGACAGATAGATACTGTGCAAGCTGCCGACAGGAATCCAAACTACTCGAGAACCAAAGGTGGGCACGCGTCGCGCTGGGCACCGAGCAAAAAGATATCGCCGGGCTGGGATTTTGATCTTCCTGCGCACTGTCAGCATCGTTCACGCCGGAACACGTATCGATATACGTACTCCGCTATGGAGTATCTTTTTTTTACTGCTGCTATCGTATACGCCTATGGAGTACTTCTCTACGTATATCTTGTCGTACTTGAATCGAGGCCGACCGGGGCAGTGCCGTAAATGGACTGCCCAAGTTGGCAGTACAAAACTGAAAAGAAACAAATCCCAGATCTTCTTCGCACGCAACGCAAGCACGAGGAGAAGAAGAAGAGTACAAGTTGCTGCTACGGCCGCAGTCAGCCACCGCCTAATTTTGCAGGTTGCGCATTGATCGATCCATCCATCTGTGTCAGCTAGCAGTTGGGTGGTTGTTACTATTCTGGGATTTGCCGACATGCGGCCACGTCCATCTCGGCCCTTAAAATAGTCCAGAGCCACCCTCGCCTGGTCTATTTTGGGCACTGTTCGCTCCACCTTTGGTGAGTGGGGTACGAGTTTTGTGCTCTGCTCACCCCCGACTCCTTCACCTACCTGCAGCTCGCCGCCGCCATGGACAACTTCCAGGCCGACCGCCTCCTCAGCGAGGGCGTCCTGGGGAGGTTGAGCGGCGGCAGGGTGTCGGCGGCCCGCTCCGGATCTGCGCCATCCTGCGCTCGCCCGAGTGCTGGAGCGAGGAGGCCTTACTCTCCGTAGAGGACCAGGAGGCTCCCTAGTGAGCGCTTAGCGCGGCAAATAGAATCTTGCCTCTTAAAGACTCAAAACAAAATATGATTTCGCACGTCAACGACGGTATATCCTTTCCATTTTCGGAAAGCCACAGTAGTCGGCAGGGCAGGCTGAGCACGGAGCCACCGAGTAAAGCGCAGGAATTCAAACTAGTCCACAAACAAAGGTGGGCACGCGTTAGGCTAGGGATGGAGGAAGAAGATACATTTTTATTTTTACTGATATACTCTGCGATATCTTCTTCTACTCCGGTTGGGATCGTGCGACACGCCACGGACCCATTCCCAGCGTCGCAGGCGCATCGAGGCCGACCAGCGACCTGGCCCGCGGCGTGCTGAAGCGCCCAAGTTGCTAACTGAAAGCAAACAAATTCCAGATCTTCTAATTTGCAGGTTGCGTCTAGTGGTTGTATTCTGGGATTTGCCGACATGCGGCCACGCCAATGTCGGCCCTTCCTTAAAATAGTCCGTGATCGCTTTAATGTGTGCAAGATACCGCTATATATCGCCACGTACGGCATGGTAGTACTTGTACAATACCCAACCCGTACAAGGAAGAATATTGGGGCGATAGGAAATGTGAAGAATTTGCAGGTTCTATTAGTGTCGCCCATAATTTGCTTCTGGGTGTCGGCATGCGGTTCGGGCGAGAGCACAGGCACCGACGCCAAACTTCCGAAAGTCTCCGGCGTCTCCACGTGAACGAGAGATGGACGGATCGTACATGCTGGCTGGAAGGTCAAATCACATGTTGCGATGCTACTCAACTCCGGCAGCCTGAACGTGACAGGGCCGGTGTCCACGGGTCTCTCTTGTTCGTACGATGGACGATGCATGCGACGCTTGACAGTGTCTCGCCGGAAGCTTTGTGGGAAGCAAATTAATGAGGAACGTGGCGGTAAGAAAAGTTTCATTCCAAAATTTCAATGGCATGGAAGCGTTGGCAAGCAAAGCTAAGCCAACTTCAACAATATGCCGGTGTTTACGCTCAGCCGAATCATTTTGTTGGTGAGCGTGAGGACAGGAGACATGATGTGTAATACCCAC
This sequence comes from Poa pratensis, assembly GCA_947311845.1. Lineage (NCBI taxonomy): Eukaryota > Viridiplantae > Streptophyta > Magnoliopsida > Poales > Poaceae > Poa > Poa pratensis. Next base: position 33,835,867 of record CAMZMU010000109.1, on the reverse strand, counting down.
ACGTTGAAAGAAAGCATTGAGTTTTTCATATTCACCTCCCCAATCGGTTTGCATTGTAATAATTTTGCAACCAAATTTACGTTCAACAAGTTGTTGGAAATCAAGGAAAACTTGATAGACATTAGAACGATTTTTTAACAAATATATCCATGTGAATTTACTATAATCATCAATGAGCTTACATAGTATGAATGCTTGCCGACAGACAAGGGAGCAGGACCCCACACATCCGAGAACACTTGTTCCAGAGGAACAGTGGAAACACTAGTAGATATAGAGTAGGGTAACTGATGACTCTTAGCTTGTTGACACGAATCACACACATAAGGATTTATTTCTGGGGAATAAGCTAGCTTATTTTTCCTAAGAACTTGTTGAACAATAAACGACGATGGATGCCCTAGACGACGATGCCATGTAGATGACGAAGGCTTGATGGTGATGAAAGCATGCTTGGAAGGTCCTGACGAGAGAGGCACTAGAGGATAGAGACCATCATGGCAGGGACCTCTAAACAGAATTTTCTTCGTGGCCTGATCCTTAATCAAAAAGAAAAAAGGGTGAAATTCAACAAAGGCATTGTTATCTAGAGCAATTTTATGAGTAGATAGCAAGTTCATGGAAGCACTTGGAACATGAAGAATATTACAAAGTTGAAAGGAACTATGAGGGGTGTGCAAAATCGAATGAGCAATGTTATGAATTGCCATACCTTGACCGCTTGCGTTATGAACTTGGTCACGTCGGAGTATGGCGCATGGGTGTGAAGCTTGCTCAGATCTCCTGTAATATGATTTGTGGCGCCAGTGTCCATGTTCCAATTTGTGTCAATGCCATATGCGCCTTTACGATCAGTGTTGAAATCATCATCATCATCTTCTCGGTCTCCATAGCGCCACCAACACTGATTTGCAGGGTGACCATACTTCTTACAGATTTGGCAATGAACATCTTGGAAGGGAGAAGGGATGCGGCCACGGCCACCACCACGGCCTCCCTGATTCCCACGGCCACCACCACGGCCACCTTGGTTGCCACGGAACCTGCCACGGCCACCTCTATAGTTATCATTGCCACCACGGTAATAGTTTCCTCCATAATAACCGCGGCTGTTGTTTCCATAGTTGCCTCCATAATTGTTATGGTAATCTCCATCCTAGTGGTTGTGGTACTCGCCATGATGACCACCTCGGGGAGTGTTGGGACGAGTGGTCTGTCCACGGCCACGAGAGGCAGCGTGAGCCGAGGACTGAAACGAACCAGCCTGTTGACCGGCTTCAGAGAGCATGGCTTCACGTGATCATATGCCATGAGCTGCGCGCACATATCAGCAAGGGTTGTATTGGGGACAGTTGATGGAAGCAACGAAGGGAGTGTATCCAGCACCAAGGCCATTAAGAATATAGCCTTTCAACTCAGCATCATCAATTTTCTTCCCAGCAGCAGCAAGCTCCATAGCAAATCCTTTCATGGTGGTAATGAACTTGTCAGCCGTCATATCAAGCTTCTTTGTGTTGGCAAGGGAGCCACGGAGAGTGTTGATCTGAGCCTTGGACTGAGAGGAAAACAAACTCCATAATCGAGGACCACATCTCAGAACAGTGTTCAATACCCATAACGTGTGCCATGATTTCGGGAGAGAGGGTTTTAATGAACCAGCTCAGAACCTGCTGATCACGGATGAGCCACACTCCGTAAACAGGATTTGGTATGATCTTCTTCTGCTTCGTCACATCATCCACAGACTCCAAGGTTTCTGGCGGTGCCGAGTCGGAGCCATCAAGTAACCCCATGACCAGCGCACCACGAATAGCCGGCAAAACCTGCATCTTCCAGAGCAAAAAATTGGACCGGGTGAGCTTCTCAGTCGGCGGCGCCCCAAGCTGAGACGCCAAAGTCATCACGGACGTGGAGGAGGACTCCATTGGAGAGGGAGGGAGGGTTTTCGATGTTCTTCACCACCGATCGGAACCGGAGGGCAGATCGCACAGCTCGACGGCGGCGATTTTCTTCTTCCTTGTTTTCTTGTTTTGTTTCTTCTTCACCCCGATCAGAACCGGAGGGCAGATCGCACGGCATACAGTGGCGATTATCTTCTTCTTCTTCGTTTCTTCGGTGATCGAGGGAATCGATCTAGGGTTTTGTTTTTCGCTAGACAAGGAGAAGAGGAGGCTCTGATACCATGTCGATGTGCGTATGCAGGGAACGATACCCCAATCCTGGGGTTCGGTTACGTGTTAAATAGAGGCAGGAATAACCCCTGGCGGGTATTACAAGTTGGGGTAGGATACGATTGGTATACTATACCATATCGTATCCTACTCGTATTACATCTCTAACAGACAGGACTGGGCAACGTTTTACCGATCGTGCACGACACGAGCAAAAATTTATTTTCTGCACACCTCCTCAACTTCGATACGTACGTACAGTACGAGCCACAGCGCGACGATGGGCCAGTTTACCTGCAGAGAATAGAATAGCGACTTGTATGCCCGTGATATAACAGGTACTCCCTCCGTTTCATTTGTGCAAATGTAGATGTATCTAGACATGTTACATATCTTGATACATTAATTCATCTTTGGATAAATGGAAGTCATCTAATTTGGAACGGAGGGAATACTCGTACTACCGATTACAACAAATACCAACTTGTCATTTCCATTTCCTTTCATAGTCTCTCTCTTAGTGACACTCGAATGGATCCCCTTCTCAATTTCATCTCTCTCTCGGCACTCCTCTTCATCGTCTGCACGCATTGGCTACTGTACATAAATCAATCGGTGACAACAGCGATTGAGATCTAAGGCTACCTTCCACAGTGGCGGGAGAGTCAGCACGACCGTGAAGCTCGACCATGGTGATCGTGGACGAGGACGCGCTTATCCGCGTTACTTCCCTGCGCCGTTATCTCTCCTAGCGGGCATCACATGTCCATGACGTACCGGCTACCGAAGCCATATAAAGGAACAACACACCTTGGGGAACGTAGTTCATACGGGCAACCGAGACCTCGCCGCTCTCGGCAGCGCCAAACTCGTCGCCAAGGGCCAGGACATGGGGCACCGCCCCGCCTCGACGGTAGTAGACCGGTGGTCGGCGCGCTTGGATTAAGCGATGGCGGGGGTGAGGGCGCCACGCCATCGAACTGGCGACGACATGCTTTTCGTCTGCGAGCCGCACGAGAGCCGCAATCGAGATTTGTTTGGAGTTAATGGAAAAATTTGAGGAAGAAAATGAATATGACATGTGGGTCCCACTATCAGTTTTAATAGCCTGTAATCCCGACCGACACGCTCTTTCTCCCAGTGCGTCAAAACTCAGAAGGATGAGGGTATGATTTAGACCGAGATTCAATAATTCGGGATACGAATAACATTGATTTCGACTTTAGAGTTCGATTTGTCCAAGTAAATTTTTTAAAATGGACGTTTTCCTATAACACGAGTCCCGTCACGAGCCGACTACTGCCTGCCTGCACGTCTCGGTGCAGTGCACGCTGAGGCGACGGCGGCAGCCGTACGTGCTCGTCGCGGTCCACGAAATAATGCGGCGGCGGCAGCGACCGTGCCAGCCACGTCGAGCCGGCCCACCGCCGAACCAGAAGCCGAGCCGACCGAACCCCAACTCCCCCTACAAAAGGGCCGCAAAGCCCATCCTTCCCCCATTCCCATCCCCCACACCACTCTCACTCCTCCTCGCCGCCGTCCTCCACATCGCAGCGAGCTCCTCCACCAGAGCCGCCGGCCGGGATGAAGCGGACCAGGGCGCAGAACCCCAAGCTCCAGGACCCCGCCGCTGCGGCCGCGAACCCGAAGCCGCAGCGCAAGGCCAAGCAGCCCAGGCAGCCCAAGGCGGCCGGAGCGGGCGGCAAAAAGGCCTCGGCCGCAGCGGCGGCGCGCGAGGCTACAGCAGCTGCTGCCGCCGCCGCGTCCGCTGCCTCCGTTGTATCCGAAATGGCGCCCGACGTCTGCGGCGGAGGAGGAGGAGCGGGAGGTGCTGAGGTGGCCGGCGGCCTGCCCGCGGACTGGGACGAGATGGACGGCGGCGGCAATGGGTCGCCCTGGTGGACCTTCGGCGTCGAGGAGGAGAAGCTGCTCGGCTGGTTCCCGTTCGTCGAGGAGGACTTCAGCGGGTGCCACGGCGGTGGCCGCATCGGGGGAGCAGAGGCCGAGCCGGCGGGCTTCGACGACGACATCTGGAGGATCTACCAAATCTACGAGATACCCAGCTACGCCGCCAAGTGATGTGTTCCCGCGGAGCGCATTTTGGGGTCTGTCGTCAGAGAAACTAGATAGGAGCTGCTGCCGCTGCTCGTGTTCTTGCTGCTCGATCATCTTGCTTGGGCGGTGCTAGTGCTACGGTACAGGAATGGGGAACCAACTACTAATCGAGTCGAGTTGAGGCTACTAATTAAATCATGTAGGCGAAAAGCTAGTTAGATGTTTTATGCAAAAGTTGCAACGAATGCAAATTCCAAGCGCTCATCGACCCTCCTGCTTGGTTGCTCTCTGTGTTCATTACTGTGTCTCGATCTTGCGTGTTCATCTCGAAGAAGACTGCAAAATGTGCTTCGGTTATGAATTTGTTTCCGCAGCAATGCGGCAGCTCTTCGCATCGATTGTGCCAGTCAGAGACGGTGGGCGCAAAGAGAGCGAGTTGATCATATAGATAGATTTCTTCTGTGTTTCTTCTGTGTTTCTGCACCTTGTTTACGCAAAACAGTGGGCGCTGCGGTATCCTTGCTCTGAATAGCAGCAAGTGCATTTCCGTTTCGGCAAAGGAGTTAGGCATTACAGTCGCTTTCCGTGAGTTTGAGTGGGATTTTTTTCAAGTATTCATGTCATGTGAGAGGAGGAGGCTTGTTTGCGGTTCATTCCTGCACTTAATATATGAGACCAGGCGCTGCGAGCAGTACTTTGCTCGAACCCACGCTGACGCTGCTACCGGTTGAAGTTTTTTTTGTGTGTCTTCCGTTGTTGCATTTTCACTTCACCGATCAAGTTGTGGATGCACTTGTATAAACAAAACGATGGCATTCACTTATTTGTTCTTGACCGTGATATACTCAACCGGAAGTAGTGGTAGAGTACGAGGCGTGCCCGCACACACAGTACACGTACATGTCGATGGAGCAAAGCCAAAGCCTGGTTGCCCCACGATCTATCTACCCACTGTCCGTGCTGGAGCAGTACGAGCATCTTCACTCGGCGCCAAAAACGGCTTCCACTCGCGTCCCCAATGGCCGATTTCGTCCGGGCGCGCCCCAAATTACGTCCGGCGCTACCGGCCCAACCTCCTTCTCTGGGGGCCGTGGTGGTAGCGCCGGACGAAATGAAACGCGCCATGGGGCCAGCGGTCAGCGTCACAGCGTCTCAAATTAATTCATCGCCGTCGGCCCCGCAGTTCTTTTGCCCACCTCGTTGCGCCGCCATCTGTGTCGCCGCTCCCACCCCCGGCTCCGACCGGCGGTGAAGCTCGCCGGACTGAGAAAACCACCCACGCCCGACTCTCCTCCGTCCTCCAACGCCCGCCCGCCGCTTCGGAGCTCGCCGCAGCGCCTAGAAATTCTCCGGCGACCTCGCGCGCCCACCTTGCACCGAAGGTGTTCGACCAAAGGTAGTCGTCGACTTTTATGTTATTTTCGCCGGCGCCGACGACAAGACGTTGATTGCGTTCCTATTTCCATTCCTACAGATGGACAGGGATGACGAGTTGATGGCGCAGATGATCATGGAAGAGGAGGCGGACATCAACGCCGAAGAGGATGAGCATTTGGCCATTCTTGCTTGTCTTGCCCAGCTCCAAGCTGATGAGGCCGCCTGTGCCGAACCCAAACGAGGAGGATCACATCCAGGGAGGAGGAAGAGCATGCAAAAATGAGGGTGGAGGGCATTGCATGTTGTATGTCGACTACTTCGCCGACGATCCAATGTTTGATGCAAAGGATTTTCGCCGCCGCTTTCGGATGAGGAGAGAGCTGTTCAAGACGTTGCTGCAAATAGTTCGAGAGTATGACCCCTGGTTCAAGTTGAGCAAAGATGTCGTGGGCATGCTCGGCTACACATCGATCCAGAAGTGTACCGCCGCCATGAGAATGCTTGCCTATGGAGCTCCTGCAGATGGTCAAGACGACTATTTGCGCATGTCAGAGTCTACAACTCTCAAGGCAATGTACAGATTCTGTAGAGCGGTGGTGGCTGTGTTTGGTCCACACTATCTGCGAGGACCAAATGAGCAAGAAACGGCTCGCATCTTGGCAACAAATGCAGAAAGAGGGTTCCCTGGGATGCTTGGTAGCATTGACTGTATGCACTGGAGCTGGAAGAACTGTCCATTTGGATGGCAAGGATTGTACAAGGGTGGTCATCATGGGGTTTGCAGCGTGATCCTTGAAGCTGTGGCTGACCATGAGACTTGGATTTGGCACGCTTTCTTTGGGATGGCAGGATCTCACAATGATATCAATGTGCTCCAGTGCTCTCCGGTGTTTGCCAAGCTTGTTGAAGGTCATGCTCCACCTGTCAACTATGAGATCAATGGCCACCAGTACACCAAAGGCTACTACCTAGCAGATGGCGTCTATCCCAAGTGGTCTACATTTGTGAAGACAATCTCGGCACCAAATGGCAACAAGAAATCCCATTTTGCCTCTCAACAAGAGAGCAAAAGAAAGGATGTCGAGCGTGCATTTGGGGTTCTTCAGCAGAGGTTTGCTTTTGTCGGTACCCTGCTCTCACTTGGTCGACCGAGCAGATGTCGGAGGTCATGAATGCATGTGTGATCATGCACAACATGATCATCGAGGATGAGCGTGACAATCCAATGCATGACCCTCTTCCGTTCGACTACGAGGGTCCTCTGGCCGATGTTGATCATGAAGTGCCAGCAGATTGGACTGACTACATCGCCGCACAGATGGAGATCAGAGATGAAGGTCTTCATGAACAACTTCAAAACGATCTAGTGGAGCATTTGTGGGTGCGCAAAGGATTAGCCGCAAATTAGTTGTATGAATAATTTTTATTTCATTGTGCAACTTCATCATTTGTATAACTATATGTGTGCTACTATTGTTGAACTATATTTGTGGATCTTTATTTTTTGATGTTAGAATTGATTTGGGACGTCTGTTTGGGGGCGGCGAGTGGAAAGAGGGCGTGCCCAAAGGCGCTCTTTGGCCCGGACGCCCCCCCCAAAGCGCTCGCGACAGCTCAAATCCGGACACAATTTAGGGGGCGCGAGTGGAGATGCTCTAATCAATCAATCAATTGGCCTAGGATTCTTGGCCGCTTTGACGTTTAGCTGTTCCCGACGGCAGTAAGTAGAGCAGGTCCGCGATTCGGTCGATCATGAAAAGTCAGCTGCCCTTGAACGGTTGAACCGTACCGCTAGCTACCTTGGGCGCCGACAGCCTCCCTCCAAATCTCCGAAAATTCACGACGGGATGCCCTTCGTTGCTTAAACATGCGTACTACTGTACGTACGGAGCTCCGGCACGTTACTTTCTTTTAAATAAAAGATCTTTCTGAGTTCCCCGGGGCACGGGAGGGAGGCGCGCCGACATGACATGGGTGGGGCGAAGCCAGCACGCCATCATGGGAGCTCTCACGCCATCATGGGTGCGCCGTCCCGATCAACCAGCTCCCTTTTGCCTTTCTTTGTCTGTCTAGTACCAACCGATTCTCTGACCGTCATTAATTAAACAGGAAAACCAGACGAGTTTGGAGTTGATAAATCAGTTGAAGCTGAGCGATCTAGCACCGTTTCTTCTGTCTCTGGATGGGATGAGATGAGCTGTTTCTAATCACGAGATTGATTAGCCGTCCCGGCGGCGCTTTTCCTTGCCGCGCCGCTGCTGATTCGTACTACTCCCACCGGCAAGTGAAAAACTTTTTGGTTCGATAATTATACTAATGCTCCAGTAGGATACTACAGTTCAAGGTTTCTCTTTTTTTTTTGAAGTAGTGGTACAAGTACGCACGATTTCACCGTGGTGCTCAGTCAGAGTGCGACCTTGTAGCCGTCAATCACATCACCTTGTTCATGGCCACGGCCCGTCTTGGCTGGAAAATTCCAAGTTCGTTTTCGAACGCGCGAGTTAAAAGCGGTCACCATAGATGTCGATCGATCCTGAGAACGACACCTACAGCTCTACTGTACGTACACCGGGGACGACGTCGACACGAGTGTATTCTACCCCGGTATTGTATTTATTTCCGCATTACATAAATGCATTTCGGTGTCGGCAGGGTGGTACGCCCACACACGTACTAGTACGCACGATTTGACCGTGGTACTACAGTGAGAGTGTGGCCGTTGTTTTAGATCAACAAGAGCATCTCCATTCGCGGCGCCCAAATGGTCGTACAAAGGGCGTCTGGACAAGTGTTATGAGCGTCGTTTGGATGTCCTAGCGGTTATGGGCGTCGCTCCCCACTTGCGGCGCCAAAATCGGCCAGGTTATGGGTGTCGCTCTCCACTCGCGGCGCCCAAATCGGGCCAACGAAAGTTTTTATGCTACTTGAAATGAGAGAAACATAAATGATGGCCATAATTTAAAGTTTCAGTTGTCGGACTCGTCCACAATTTCAAAGTTTCAAAGTTTCGGCCACGCTCGGCCACGAAGTTCCGGCCATCTTAATACTCCCAAAATATGTCCACAATACGCCGGTTAGCCGGCCACATGGTGTCGTTGCCGCACTAGACGTCGCCGCCGGGCTGGGTCTCGTCGCCGTCGCCCTAGGCCTCGTCGTCGTTGCCATGGTTGCCGTCGGCCCCGGTCCACAGGGCGAGCCCAAGTTCTTGACAGATCGCCCCTCGGAGTTGGCCGGATCGGCATCAAGGTTGGCGATGCCATTCTTGTTGAGCGTCTACCGGTGTGCCTTCCATTTCTCGTCGTGGCATTGCTCTCCTCGCTCCCTCCCAAGGCGAACACTTGGTTCATGGCGGCGATGCTATTCACCATTAATGGCGGCTGCGGATGCGCGATCTTCCTCGCTTTCTGTGGCACGCGCCGTCTACTACGACCCTCCATTTCCAATCGCCGCTGGAGGACGTCTAGCTGCCAATCCTCGTCCGATATACCCTCCGGTGGGTGCGGCTTGCGAACACCAAGCATACGTCCCCAAGCCAGCGCGGCTTGCGAACACCAAGCATAGTCCCCGGCGGCTTCGCCCTTGCCGGCGCCTTCCCCTTCGCCTTGGGAACCTTGGGTGCGCGCGGCGGAGCCATGGGAATGAGAAAGCTGGGGGGGGGGGGGGGGAGGGGGGGGGGCGGGTGCGGGTGGGAGAAATGAAATTTGGGAGGGGAAATTGGGGGGGGGGGGGGGGGGGGATTGGGGGTTTTGTGGGTTTTTGATGTGTCTATGACGAGATTAGCCCGCACGTCGGAGCCTTGCGTAGAGTGCGCGCGGTTTCGTCCGGCGCAGCCCAATGGCTCACCACGGGAAGGGCGTGGGCTGGGTGTGCCGGACCAAAAGTGTATTTGGGCGCCGCGATCGAGTGGGAGAGAATTTTGCATCCCAAATCTCTTTGGACGACCATTTGGGCATCGCGAGTGGAGATGCTCCCAGCATGGCAGGATAGGTTCGAAGCTATCAGCATTGGAGAGAGCATACCTTGGTGGAAATGTTGGAAGAATTTTTCCAGCAATCCCATCATCGACTCCTAGAAAATGCAGGTCCACTTTTTGATGGTCCTTAAGATAATCCACCACATATGCTTAATATCAATCCAAGTAACCAATTAAAAATGAGATCATTTCTAAGTTTTCAAATGCACCACAATCCAGTAGCACATATGGAATTTAAAGAAGACAACTTAGCATCAACAACCCAAAGTCTACTACAGATTCCAGGTTTTAACCATTTTGCACATCGAGGAATGAACTAATTTCTCGCCACAAAGTTTTAGGTACCAGACAACCAAAGAACAGGTGATGCACTGATGCAGTTTCAGAGCAAAATACACAGTCCTCCGGTTTATTAAGGTGACGTTGTTTCTTGAGGTTGTCGCTGGTCATGATTTTATTATGCATAAGCAACCACAGAAAAATGTGAATCCGAGGAGGGATCACGATTTTCCATATGGAAGAAAAATGTGAATTTTGTGATTCAACGGAGTCAATTCAGCATTTATTTTTAACTTGCCCTTTAGCACGTTTCATATGGAGAATTGTCGAATTCACATTTGATTTACCACCACCAACCAATATCACAAATATGTTTGGGAATTGATTGAGAGGGATGCAAAAATTAGATAAAGCACGTGTACGAGTAGGCGTATGTGCTATACTTTGGTCCCTGTGGACGTGTAGAAATGATTTAGTTTTTAACAAATCCAAACGCATGAACTATTTGCAGGTTATCTACAAGGTTGCGTCCCTGTTTGGTGCGTGGTCTCTCCTCCTCCCTTGGAGCAACGGGAGGAAGTGGTTTCTGGGTGTGGCCGGTTTGAGGTGGTTGCCCGGGCCTTCTACAACTTCGCTGGCTGGCAGATTTTCAATAGATTAAGTGATGCATAAGTGTTTCATTCCTATTGTTTTTTGCTGGTTAGTGTTTATCGCTACTCTCTCTGATGCTTGAGTTGTAATCCTTTGAACCTGAGACCACAAAAATGTAATAAAACAGCTGTATGCATCCTCGTGATGCAGAGGCTGGGGCTTCTCCCCATTTCTAAAAAAAAAGCTACAGCTTCTAAGGCATACCACTGTTCCATAAGTAAGTGGGAAAAGTTTCTCCAAAAGTTCAGTTTGAGAGAGTTTTTTTTTCGAAACTTAGGCAATGCCTTATTGAATAAGCCGAAAAAGAGTTGGACAATTTATAAGGAAAACCGGCCAAAACCCGTACAACACAACACCCCGCTCGCCGGCCAAACCCGGCGAAAACCAACACAACCGCTGAGCGACACCAAAAAGGAAAACCCCACACGCCTCTCAAGAGAGGGCCTCGTCGAGACTGCACGAAGGCGTCATCGTCATCACATCTCCCCCCGGGGGCCACACCGCCAACCCGAAACTCGAGCATGCGACTCCGACTTCGCCGGAGGCAGTCGCCGAGCCAACCCACACCGTCGCGGCCGTGTGGAGCCAAATGAAGAACCGTGCCAGAAACTCAGCCCCCAGCGACATGACAGTGCAGCTTCGAGTCCACTGAAGAGCTAAGAAGAAAGAACCAGGCAGGCTGGCGCCGTGGAAACTCGCCGAAAGGAACATCTGCCGCCAGTCATCGTACACCACCGGGAACCCACCGCAGCGGCTTCGACTTCTCAGCAACAAAACACGCCGAGGCTACCCCAAGGACACGCCGGAGAAGAGCCGACTACCGCAACCACAGCCACGTCTCCGACATCGCTCATCATCATCATCGTCGCCACAGAAGCCTCAACGCGAACACCTCGGCCTTCCACTGGTCCCTCTTGCCGATATCCAGCTCCAAAGACGAAGCCCTTAAGAGGGAAGCGACGCCAAGGCGCCGTCATCGTCCGATCACAAGATCAAGTGTTTCCCCCGGAGCTGGACCACCGATCGGAACGGTGCATGAGGGGGCTACAGCATAGCAGCGAAGCCTCCAAGGAGGTAAACGACGGCCACAGCCGCCGCCATCACTGGTCACGGTACAAACCGAGACGGGGTTTTCACCCCAGCTCCAAGCACACCCTCCGTCGCACCACCACCAGCACCGGCGCCGGCAAGCCTCACCAACAACCACCACCACCAACAAGCCTGACGACGAGGAGGTGCAATGCAGGTCGCCGCAGCCACCCGCACCTCGCGGAGACTACCGGCAGCCACCCCGCCAGGCAGGCCAGCAGGTCCAACACCAACCACCGGAACAGAGACACCGGACGCACCACGAACCGCCGCACCTTCCCGAGCACCATGCCAGCAAGGCCAACCACCGCAACAGAGCCACCGGACGCACCACGAACCGCCGCACATTCCCGAGCACCATGCCGGCAAGGCCAACCACCGGAACAGAGCCACCGGACGCAGCACGAACCGCCGCACCTTCCCGAGCACCATGCCGGCAAGGCCAACCACCGGAACAGAGCCACCGGACGCGGCACGAACCGCCGCACCTTCTCGAGCACCATGCCGGCAAGGCCAGTAGGAGCGAGTGAACATCCAATATCTGGGCTATAGTTTGACATTGCTCGTTGCAGAGAACATACAGGTCCCCGAATTGGACTGAGAGGGCCATCCTCCCAAAATCTGAATTTTTTTTTCTTCAATTCTGACCGACTACTACATTATATCCAAATTTTACTGCCTACTACGCCGCCTACGTGACACCTTTCTCGAAGGTGAAGGTGGATGTGCCGGTATTACTACTACTCTACCAAAAAAATGTTGGGTGAAGAGGTATCGTACTTGGTGTCTAAATGTCTTTTCACAACTTATTCTCGTCTCGGCTATATCTAGCAATCCAGGAGCCTAATAGACCGATATTTAAATCTGCAAGGTTCGGTATACCGAGACCGCCAAACTCTTTTTTCGGGCATACTAATTGCCATTTAGCTAAATGAAATTTTGTATGTCAAATTCGCGGAAAAAAAAGAGTTTTCTATGTCAAAATCGTTCCAGACGGAATAAACATCACCGTATGTTGGATGGCGCGCGCAAGAAAACTCCAAGTTGGTTTTCGGGCGCGCGAGTAAAGCGGTCACCATCGATGTCGATCCTGAGAAGGACCTCTGCTGTACTGTACCTACACCGGGGACGACGTCCACAGGAGTGTATTTATTTTGGTAACACTAGGAAATACTATTTGGGTGTCGGCAGGGATACGCCCACACTATACGCGAAAGAAAAAAAGGGGTACGCCCACACATACGTACACAGCCAGGCACACGCATCCCTGCCGACCACGGGACCATAAAGGCGCTGTCGACATGAGAAAATGATATACATCGACTGTTCGTACTCCTCACTCTTACCGACGGACGGCAACAGCGCAAGTTGATGATGTTGACGGTGGTCCAGTTCCGCGGCAGGGCAGGCGACGAAGGAATTTGACAAGCGGCCAGTTGAGGCGTGTCCGCCAGCCAGAGTTGAGGCCACCTGGTCCTGGTTCCTGATGGGGACGTGATCGGGTCCCTAGTAGCGCGCGGCGTCCTGTCCAGCTAGCTACAACTTGCTAGTGGATCCATTCCGTGATCGGTGGAACATGGAGCGCTGCACGGTCGCCATCAGCTCCGATCCTGACAGACGGACGGACAGGTCACATCACATGGAAACATGTCAGGCCGTCGGCATGCATGCTACTACCACCGAGTAGCTGTGGAAAGTGGCCCTCTCTCTCCGCGGTCAAAACTGCAACGTGCGTCGTCTCAATAAAAAATAACGCACAGTCTGTAACAGCAGGACCTGCTTTGCTTTTCCTGCAAAGGTGGTACTCAGAGTACAGGCTTGAAGGCTGGATGCCGACAGGGACGTCATCCGCTTTCCGGCCTCGATCCTGGAGCCGCGCAGGGCAGGGCATGGGCGGTGGTGCTCTGGCAGAGGGAGGCAGCACGCGACGTGGTGTGCATGCGCGGCGGACCTCATTGCGTGCACGGATTGATTTGACGGGCCTGTCCACCGTGCGCCCGCCAGCAGGCTCGGTGGGTCTAGAGCCCGGCCCGGGTTTCTGCGTTTCTGATGCTTCCTCGGATTCGGAAGGAGCGGAGACAGGGCCCACGACGACGGCTTTGAGAAACTGAGAAAGGCAAAGCCCTTCCTTTCGCGCCAAAACGACTTGGCGGCAAAACCCAGTTGCAAGTTTTGGCGCCATCGTCGGGTTTGCGGTGGCGGCAAACCGTCATCGATGGCCTTGTTACCCGTCACCGCCGTGTCGCAAAACTGGATGGTGTCGTAGCGTTTGTCAGATCAACGTTGTGCTGAGTATTTTCCCCATACTCTGGCCCCACTCTAAAACTAACTCTGTTTAGCCCTGTTTAGAAAATAATTGCAAAACTGGGCCTTTATTTCAGTGCCACGGCGTTGGAGTCCACATGGAACAGTTCCGCGCTGAAAGCAAATCACAAAGTACTAGTATTACTATAGGTGTAAGATATTTGTTAACAATATTGTAGGATAAAGATTTTTTACATTGTAGGTTTTGATGGTTGTCACACGTAGTGCACTCCAATGGTATGGTATGGAACAACAAAGATAAACTAGCAAGTATGAAAGTGCTACATATATATATGCCCATGGCAAGGCGAGTGACAAAACTAGAGATAGAGTAATGATACAAAATGTGCCATATAAACTTGCTAGATAGGCAATGATGGATTGCAATCCCAAATTGCCAAAGTTAGCTTGTTGATAAACTAAAAAAAAAACTGGTAGATGATGGGTGGAGTACTCCAGCCTATGTTTCAAAATCCAGTTTTCATGTCTTCATGACGAGTATGTAGCATTTTCTCATTCGTAACAACATGTTGAATAGTCGTAAACACGAATCATATTAGGCAATGTTGATACAAAATGACCACGGTAAAAAATAACCCTTTTCACCACGAGTATTTATTGACACTTCAATGCAGATGTTGAAGTGTTGATATAGAGAGAATGAGAACCTCCAATTTATCATTATGTAATCTTGTAATAAATGAATTTAGGCGATTCTTCGAGTAGTCAACTATGACTGTCACGTCACTTATGCAATAAAATAGCGTCTATCAAAATCAATTCTACACACTAGAACTATGACCACCTGATAGCCCCAAGAGCAGGGATCACTGTAGCACCTCTCAATGTGGAAGTAGGGTATCGATCCGCAGGAGCAAGAAGGAAAAGTTATCTATTCACTACAACTAAAGTGTCACAAGTTTTAGATGATTATGCACTAAACAGGTTTAAAGAACAAGATGGTTGATTTAATGGATGGAAGTTTAATGTAACAAAACAAGAATGTAAAAGTGTCCCAATCCTCTTCAATGCAAGAGGACAAGACAAAGATTTTCTCCTATAGGAACAATTGACATGGGTTCACGGGTTCACTCAATCCTCTCTCCCATCTATGGTGATTATCATGTTATAGATAAAAAGTACACACAATTGTCATGCTTTAATGGTAAACTTCTATGACGGCTACATGTACTAAAACACATAGTTGAAAGAAAATAATCATTTGTGTTGCTAGGTCACCCTCGTAAGGCTAGCGTGGTTTGTTGTCACTCCCACATCATACTTCTTCCTTTTTACCCCCAGATAAAGGATGTTGGGTTGTATTGTGTCACTCAATACATATGCCGTTGTCACATCGGCCATCCCGTACCTACATACATCATACTTCATAATGGACAATTTTCTAAACACTAGTGCAATGATTCATATTTCGTGTGCATGACCACATCTCTCTCATCTATCTACACTTGGTGGTGTCAATCACCTCATGACATGGATAAACAAGGCATTATGCATAAATCGAACCATCACATGCATCATAGATTATCTCCAAAGTATGACAAGTCATAAAAGATCCAACACAACGGTAAATGCATAACAAATATCATCTCATACCACAATATCCACCATAGGAATTACATAGATAGATCCATACTTATGCAGGGCACATCATATGGATTTCAACAATGATCATACATAGAGAGATTAGATCAAGTTACCACCACAAACCCAAAGTCCAGGGGATGGTGTCGTGGTGGGATCACGGCAGATGCCATGGGTATGGCTTAGTTGGGGCCGAATGGTCGTTGGGGGAATCCGGGGAGGGTTTATGCACTCAAGACGTGCACAAGCAAGAACATGCAAGAAACCACAAGAACATGAACAAGAAACCAAGAAAGCCAAGAACACAAAAGACACCACGATGTACCCAGGTTCGGGGCCTTCGTGAGGAAGTAAAACCCCTACTCCTGCCTTGCCTCTCTCAATATATCAGTGTGGTTCTCAGGTACAAGGTGCTCCTCGAGCTGTATGATGCTACCAAAGTGAGAGCTCTAGATAGAAGTGAAACTACGAAGGGGGAAATGAGCTAGGGTTTTGCCGTCCTCCTCTCTGGAGGTAGAGATGCCGCATATATACACAGGCCGAAGTACATTTTTACCCCTGCCTACAACTGACAATGGCATGGCCAAAAGGTAGAAGACAAGCCTCTGCCTCCTGCCAGCCCAACGGCCGGACTGTCAGGCCAGCCAGGCCTAGCTTTCCTCTTCGGTCATACTTCAGTAGCCTGCCGAGGTCTAGCCTGTAGACCTTTCCCGAAATAGCCGAGTCAGCTCCTAGGCCCCCGAGCTTCCGGGAAACCCGTGGACGGACCTCGCCGTCCTCTGAAGCCTCGGGCTACGAGCTCTGCGGCACCCGTGACCTCTCTGACATGCCTCGATCCTTGCTGCCAACCTCGGATAACACTCCTGATCATATACCTCGGTAGAGAATATCTTATTCCTGTGGTAGCTAGCTGACTGCCCCGAGGTTGATACCTCGGAGGATATACCTCGGAAAGTATACCTCGGACGTACACCTTACGTCGGATGACGCCTCCTGCGTCCTTGCTCAATCGTTCCCTCGGACAGCTTACTGCCTTAACCTTACATGTCTTTACCTCATCATTACCCTACCCGGGGGTAACCCCCCGACAGTAGTCCCCGAAGCTGATGTGGTCTCGCAGCCTCGGATGAAAGGCCGCATCAGGTTCAACCCGAAACCACATGCGCTACGATGTTTTGCAGGTCACCGAACCAATACCCGAGAAATCCATCGGTCTGTTCCTCGGGCCACGCTGCTTTTCCGAAGTATCCGCCGAGATCTCGGACGTCAACCCCTCGATTTCTGCATCCTTACTGACTTCGGTCAGAGAACACTGTTCACGTGTCCCATCCGTCACTTCCTGGTCCACGATAGTCAAAGCACTCGAGTGCTTTCCACCACGCGGCCCACGTCAGCGGAGGTTTCCCGCTTGCGCCGCTTCGCGCTCCAGTAACCGCGCCGCACGACGGTTTGCCTCCTGCAACCGATCCTGTGGCCTGCTCGCCCACCGCTATCTTCGTGCCACGTGGGCCATTGTGCACAAACGATCCCACTCGCCGCTCCGATAACCGCGCGGTAGTGCGCAGTTACCGCCCGCGGTTATAAATACGGGCCCAGGGCAGTGCTTCCCTCTTCTTCCTCATTCACTCGCCGTCTCGCCTCCATCGCAACCAGTGCCGCCGCTTCCAGTTGAGAAGAAACGCGTTCCAGCCGCCGCCGACGAGCAGCTCCTTCGTCGCCGCTGCGACCGCGTCACCGGCGCCGCCCTTCAGCACCTCGTTTTCACGGTATGTACTCCCTTTCTTGATACCCTAGGCATTGCTCTAGGTTTCTTCCTCTTCGCGCTTTGGTTCTTCATATGTTCTTGAATAAAATTCTATTTACCTCCTCCGGTAGATCTTACTCGCATACTTTTTTGGGTAGAAATGAGTTTCATACCTCGGACAGACGTTCGCCTAGCATATATGTGCCTCTATGTACATTAGATAGCCGTCCAACTCCTCCTGAGTTAGCCAGATATAGCCTTAGATTCCAGATTTACTTTTTCCTTTGCTAAACTTCTGTGCATTCTCTGCAGATTGATTCTGCCGAGATGTCTCCTCCTGAGACTTCGGAACAAACCGAGGTTCCAGACCTCGAACTGGAGGTCGGAGAACGAGCCGGCTGGGAAGGTTCGGATGTAACTCCGGACGAAATCCAGTGGCTCAGGGCGACTCGGCGGATTCCCGCCGGGGTAGAGTGTCGCCTGCCAGAGGGCGAACTCGAGCCTCAAGTCAAGCAAGGGGAACGGGTGGTCTTCGTCGCGCACTTCCAGCGCGGCTTCGGACTGCCCGTTAGTGATTTCTTCCGGAGCTTCCTCGACAAGTTCGGACTCCAGGTTCATCACCTCCCCGCCAACGCCATCACCACTCTCTCCTGCATCGTTTCCTTCTCTGAGGGATACCTCGGCCTCAAAGCCACGGTAGACCTCTTTTCTCGCTACTTCCAACTCAAGCGGCAAGTGATCCCGGATCCAAAGAACAAGGATCTGCCCAAGCAATTAACCGCCTGCGGAGCTGCCACCATAGCTCCTCGCCGAAACTCCATCTTCCCACGTATCACTACTCCGGACACCGTTCGCAAGTGGCTCCGGACGTGGTTTTACGTGAAGAACTCCGGCGAAGAGGACCTCCTCAACCTGCCGGCGTTTAACCTCAGCCCTCCTACAGAACAGCTCAACTGGGACTACACTCCCCCTCACAGCGGCGAACTCAAGTCCATCCATGGGTACATTGCGAAATGGCAGGACCCGGAGGACCCCGGAAACGACGGGAAAGTCCTGACGGCTGATGACCTGGCCTGCACATTCGTGAAGCGCAGGGTCTCCCCTCTCCAGGCGAGGTCTCACAAGATCTGCCACATGAGCGGTCTTTATGACCCCACCCGCCATACGCACGTTGCACTGGACAACGCCGCGGTAGCTCGGCGAGTCCGAGCTATCACCAAGTCCAAGATCTGACGCTTGGACATGGGGAAGGGAACCCCACTACCGGACCAAGCCAGCGAAACAGGTACGCTATTCCGACGTTTTCTTCGTACTCCTTTACCACCGAGGTCTTGCTACCGACGTTCATCTTGACAATTTTCTTCCTAACTCCTTTTCATATGTCTGCCATACAGCTGTTCGCCCGCCAGACCGCCGAGGATGGAGTCCATCCTGCGGACCACTTCGGCAAGGATCTCCCTGTCGAGGACCCACCATCCAACGTGGACCCTGACGACGAGGATTATATGCCCATTGCCTCGGCCCGCATCACCACCGCGGGTAAGCCTCAAGCACAAGCTTCAGTTCAAGAGATTTCGGATGACGAGGAGGGGTTTCTCGTCATGGAACCAATAAACGCGGTACCTATCTCCTGCCTTCCTCACCTTCCGAACTTTACTCCAGCAACCAGCCGGAAACGCGCTGGTGCCGCAACTTCGGCCGCCGAACCATCCGCCACTGGAGCCTCCGGACCCACTGAGGCTCCGGTCAAGAGACGTCGGCTGAAGAAGTCCGGAAATCCTCCTCATGCCCGAGGGGGCAAGAGGTTTCCTACCTCGGATGGGTAATGCTTTGCTTCTATAGCCAACAATGTTTGTTGCTTAAACATATTATCTCGGTATTAACACTTGACCATCTTCTTTTCGTTGCAGTGCCCCATAGACGTGGATCAGGAGGTATCCTCCATGACTGCACCCGTTGGTGCCTCTGAAGCCACGACCCCCCGACGAACTCTCGCCCCGGATCTCCTCCACCGAGGTCTGGCCCGGCCTTGGGGAAATCTGCCCCCACCCGAGGTCAGACTTCTCCGCGTCCTCAAACGGATGCGGGGACCAATCGCGCCAGAACTCCGGCTACCGCCTTGCCGGAGCCTCGACTCTCCCCCCGCAGCCAGACTGCCCGCAACCAACAGCAGAAGCATCAGCAGAAGCAACAGCCCAAGCAGCAGCCCCAAAAACCAGTTCGCCAGACTACCTTGCCGTTGGAGAAGGGCAAGGAGAAAGAGAAAGAGACGGTGAAGTCTAAGGTCACCCCCAAACCAACATCTGGGTCTGGCACCCTGACTATCTCTTCTCCTTCAAGGATGCAACCGAGGTCTCCTCCCCCGGTGACACGCCGAATTCCTCCATTCGCCGCACCCGTTGATGAGACTGCCCCTCCGGCCGAAGAATATGCTCGGAGGGCATCTCTTATATTGGATAACCGGCCTGCTTCAAGCTCCGAGGCTGCTTTGGCCTTGGAGGCCTCGGTTAGGGGCATCGAGCAGGGCGGACCGTGGGGATTTCCTCCTCTGCGCACTGACAGTGACCAGAGCCTCGGCTCCTTGGAACACTACAATGCAGACTGGAATTCTGCAGACGAGGTCTCCTCGGCCTCCCTAGCTGCTCCGGTGGCTGAGCATCCTGCGGGAAACAGCGCCTGCGGCCGAAGCGTATATGATCTACAAACTGCTGCCCTGCGTGCTGCTCAAAACATCGACGTAAGTCCTATTCTCTTTACTTTCATGCAGTATCTCATCTAATATCCACCATTCCCAGTCCCCGAGATTCGAGGTAAACTATTGACGCTCCGCCGGAGTTAAAATTGTTTGGCTTGAATCTCAACTTTCCATTTTCATCCGACGTATCCAAACCATTTTATCTTACTTTAGCATGCACCTCGGGTACGAGTCCCCGAGACTCCTGTCGAGGCATACCCCGGCAACATTTTCCCAATGATTTGACTCCGAGTCCCCGAGACTCTTGTCGAGGTATAGCCTTTCTAACCGAGCTATGTTTTTCTTCCTTGCAGAATACTATGAACGTCCGCACGGATATCTTTCATACCCTCTTGTTTGACCACAAGAAACTCCACGACGAGCACAAGGCCGTCCTTGCAGAAAAGAACTCTTTGGACGAGAAGCTACAACAAGAGAAAGCCGAAGTAGCTCGTCTGGTAAAGGAGCTCAAGCGCATCACTGAGCTGCGGACGTCTGAAAAAGAGCAGCTGCAGGCGGAAAAGGCCAGTGTTGTCGAAACAGAGAAGAAACTTCGGGAGGATGCCGCCAAGGATCACCAGGAAGCGCTCCAGTTAGCCGAGACCCGCGCCACCTCGGCCACCGAGGCTTTGAAGCCCTTCAAGCTTCGGTTAACCAGTTTCTCCCGACGCTGCAAACATCAACCAAGAATGGACGGTAAGTTTCTTGCCCCCCTTAGCTTTGCTTTGTCCTCAACATACGGCTCTTTGCCGAACTATTCTTTCATTATTAACATGCTATCCTTCTGCAGAGCATTTCACCTACACCCAAGTCTCGGCCCGCATATCACTGCTCGGCACAGGGAGAGGCGTAACGAGACGAACCCCGTCTGGACCGTTGAGGACCACATCGTGGCCATCAAGGCTCGGATCCATCCCTTGAAAACCATTGGGTCGGAACTTCTTGATGCAGGTGAGTCTGCTTTCCGAGCCTTATGGCCTCTTGCCGACGCTCCCAAATCTACGCCCGAGCTCGCCGCCCAGCTTCGCGACACCGAAAGAAGATTGCGAGAGTGGCGCTCATCTTCAGCTCGCGCTGGAGCTGATGCCGCTCTCAGGTTTATCATGACTTGGTGCGAGAAGATCGACCTCGAGAAGATGAACACTCTCCGGCGAGGCTCACCTTGGTCGTCCGACCCGATCCTTGTCGCGCGCCGCCAAAAGATGGCCTTTTGCTGGATATGCCAACACGAAGAACTTGAGCGAAGGAGACACCTACTCCGACGCCGAGGATTACGAGCCAGAAGACGAGGAATACGAAACAGAATCCGACGTCGAGGCCGAGCAAGGTGACGGCGGTGAAACCCGCGAAGCAGAAACCGAGGCTTCTCCACAACCTGGTGCCGAGGTTACTGCCGACGTTGCCAGCACTTCCCAGGCTACCTCGGCTCCGGACGAAATCCCTGCTACATCGGCTGCTGCCGACGTAATTCCTGATGCCTCGACCTGAACTTATGCTTGGCCAAAAAACTTCATTAAATCCCCGGTATGCCGGGACGCAGATGTAATCAAACTTAAGTAGTTCCTTTGCTACCTCTATTACTATCATGCTCATTCGAACCATGCTTTTCTAAGCTTTATGTCGAATCCTTTTGAATGATTGCTCGAGTTTACTTTCGTGTTTACTATATTTGGCATTCTTTGCTCTTGTCTGCCATTCTGGCGTTCGACAGTCGAGTCACAAGATTGTTGTTCATAGCATACAGTACTTGGTAAATTCCGAGGTATGTTTCAAAGTCATCCGACATAAAAAAGAAGTAAAAACAGGGGTTAGTAAACGACATATGCCGAACTGTCTTTTTGGACCGAGTCCCCGAGTTCATTTTCATGTTTCCCATGTTCTTTCGTCTTTGCTCTTGACTGCCATGCTGGCGTTCGTCAGTCGAGTCACAAGATTAGTTACATAGCATACAGTACTTGAAGTTTGAGACGAGGTTCAAAATAGTTCGGCATACGAACGAAGAAAGAGTACAAACAAAAAGAAACATGCAATCATAAGAGCGAGGCAGTCCCCGAGCTCACTCTCGAGGTGCCGAAGTTTTTATTTAAAGATCAGCCGAGGTACATACATTACTTCCTTCAACAGTAGAAGGGTCGGAGTAGAGCTACATTCCATGGACGCTGAAGCTCCAAATCGGGTCTGTCCAGCCCATCTCCCCTTGGCTCCTGTGCATCTATAAGATAGTATGAATCATTGTGCAAAGCTCGGCTCACAATGTATGGTCCCTCCCATGGAGGTGACAACTTGTGCCGACCTTTGCTGCGCTGAACAAGCCTCAGCACTAGATCTCCTTCATTAAACTTTCGGGGTTTTACATGCCGCTTTGATAGCGTCGGAGACCCTGCTGATATATTGCTGACCGAGATAAGGCCAATTCTCTTGCTTCCTCGAGCAGATCTACTGCATCTTCCCGAGCTTCTTTAGCCTCGGCTTCTGTGTACATTGCCACTCTGGGCGCATCATATTCAATGTCGGTTGGCAGCATTGCCTCGGCCCCATAGACCATGAAAAATGGCGTATAGCCAGTTGATCTGTTCGGTGTGGTCCTTAGACCCCACAGAACTGCTGGTATCTCATCGATCCAACACCCCGGTGTTTTCAACAGTGGTTCTACCAACCGAGCTTTGATTCCGGCCAATACCAATGCATTTGACCTCTCTACTTGCCCATTAGCCTGTGGGTGAGCCACCGAGGCTACATCAAGTCGAATTCCCTTACTCATGCAGAACCGAGCAAACTCTCCGACAGCAAAGTTCGTGCCGTTGTCTGTAATGATACTATGAGGATATCCGTATCTCAGGATTATTTCCTTCAAAAAGGTCACCGCCGTATGACCATCCACTTTTCGGATTGGCTTCACCTCGATCCACTTAGTGAATTTGTCCACCATCACCAGTATGTGAGTCATATTGCCTCGGGCTGGCTTGAATTCTCCCACCATGTCCAGACACCAAACTGCAAAGGGCCACGTGATAGGAATGGTCTTGAGCGCCGAAGCTGGCATGTGCTGCTGCTTGGCGAACCTTTGGCACCCTTCACATTTCCGAACTATATCTTCTGTCGGCATTGGCGGTGGGCCAATAGAACCCGTGCCGGAACACCTTGGCCACCAGAGCTCTTGTGCTGCAATGATGTCCACATTCTCCTTGGTGGATTTCTAAAAGCATCTCCTTGCCTTCAGCTGGTTCGACACACCTCTGCAACACCTCGGTCACACTTCTCTTGTATAGCTCCTTGTTGATGATGGTGTATCCCTTAGCTCTCCTCTGGATTCTCCTTGCCTCGGTTGTATCACTTGGCAAACTTCCATCGGCTATGAAGTTCATGATCTGCTCCGCCCATTCCGGCACTGGATGCAGAGGAAAAAGCCTCTCATCTATCTCCATTGGTTCGGTCGCCATGATCTCCTTCATGATTTCCTCCACCATTGCTCGGCCAGTCCCCGAGTGTTGGTGCGAAGTCCCCGGGTCAGACCCGAAGTTCCCATCATCTATCTCCATAGGAAAAGCTCCATCAGTCCTCGGATACTGCGAAGCAGTCCCCGAGTCCGGCCAAACGCATCCGACGTCTACCTCCATAGGAATAGGCTCAGACTCCGAACTTGGCGGTAAGAAAATTGACTCGGAGTCAGGCGAGGGCTTGATTGAAGGAGTTCTCAAATGGTTCAGCGCTATCCCCGGTGGCACCGGTTCTTTGGATGAACCGAGCTTGGACAATACGTCGGCGGCTTCATTCTCCCCCCGAGGTATGTGCTTGTACTCACATCCTTCGAAGAACCCAGACACCTTTTGCACATGAAACCGATACAACTCCATGTTCGCATCCAACGCATCCCAAGTGCCGGTGGATTGATGCACCACCAAAGCTGAATCGCCGAAGCATTCTATACGCCGGACACCTATCTCCTTTGCCACCTTGAGCCCATGGATCAGGGCCTCATACTCCGCCACGTTGTTCGACGCCGAGAAATGGATTTGCAGCACATACTTCAACTGGTCTTGCTTCGGCGAGGTTAGGACTACGCCGGCACCTAATCCGACCTTGGTCTTGGACCCATCAAAGTGCATCTTCCAATAATTATAGTCCGGCAAGGGCGGCTCATATTGCATCTCGGCCCAATCGCATAAAAAGTCCGGCAGCGCCTGCGACTTGATTGCATCTCGCCTTTCATAATGCGGAGTGTATGGAGATACCTCGATCGCCCATTTGGCAACTCGCCCAGTTGCGTCCTTGCATCCGATGATCTCCGAGATTGGAGCATCACATACCACCGTCATGGGATGCTCTTGGAAGTAATGCTTCAGTTTCTTAACCGCCAGGTATACTCCGTACGTCATCTTCTGGTAGTGGGGGTAGTTTTGCTTCGACGTGGATATCACCTCGCTCAGGTAGTAGATTGGTCTCTGCACCGATTTGCCTCCTTCGTCTCGCTCCACCACCACTGCAACACTTACGACCCGGTTTGTAGCCGCAATGTATATCAACATCGGTTCATTCTGCAAAGGGGATGCCAACACCGGAGCAGTGGACAACATCTTCTTCAGCTCATTGAACGCCGCGTCCGCCTGCGGGGTCCAAGTGAAACTGGTACTTTTCTTCATAAGTTGATACAATGGTAAGGCTTTTTCTCCTAGCCGACTTACAAACCGACTTAAAGATGCAAGGCATCCCGTGAACTTCTGCACATCTTTTAAACAGTTCGGCAACTTCATTCTTTCGATAGCTCGGATCTTAGCCGGGTTAACTTCTATACCTCGGCTCGATACGAGGAAACCGAGCAATTTTCCAGCCGGGACACCAAAGGTGCACTTGTCCGGGTTAAGTTTCAACCGATACTTTCTTAAATTTGCAAATGTCTCTTCGAGGTCTTCGATGAGAGTATGCTTCTTTTTAGTTTTGATAACAATGTCATCGACATACACTTGCACATTCTTGCCCATTTGAGAATGTAAGCACTTCTGCATACACCTTTGATAAGTTGCCCCGGCATTTCTCAAACCGAAACACATGACACGATAGCAATACGCCCCGTTCTTCGGCTGCGGAACATACTCCGGATCTTGCTGATACTGCCCCTGCGGCCGGGGTTGCTGCTGATGCCTCGGGGGCTGAGGTGGTTTACCTCTGCCAGCCGACGCTGCTTGCCCACCGTTCTGATTTCCCTGAGCTGAGCGGCCTTTAGCTCGGCTTGCATCACCTGGGCCGGGGTCTCCATTGGCTCGGCTAGCGTTGCCAACCTTTTGCTTCCCAGCTAACACCGGATCGTACACTTGCAGCTGCATCTCCTTGCTCCGACCTGAAGTGACACTCCGGGCACGATCGGCTCATCCGACGTGTGGAGACGAGGCTTGCCCCTTGGACCCCTGGCTAACTGGCCTAATCGAGTGGACCGCCTGCGAACCGCCAAGCCCGGCCTTGCGGAGGGCTTCATTTTGCTTGCTAGCCACATGCACTAACTCATTGAGCCGCTTCTGCTGCTCACGCCATGCATCTCCGGTCAACTCCGATAGCCCGGCCCTTACTGCTTCGGCTGCTCTAAGGTTCTTAGCTGGTGAACTATACACCGGCCTACCAGTAGCCGACCTGCTACTTGTTGCCTTACTCGAGCCCGAGACTGCGGCCCTAGCCATCTCCCCATAGAGGTCCTTGCCTCGGTTGAGCAGAGCAGCTTTCTTACGCCGCACAACCGGAGTAAAACCATCCTCTATACCATGTGCAGCATTATACTCCTTCTGCTCCATACCGAACTGCTGCTTAGCCTCGGCCAGCAACCGAGCTTCTCTCAGCACCCTCTGGCGCTCTGCCTCTAACCCGGCCACCGTATGCTCCACACTTGCCTCTACTGCGAGTGGCCGAGCTAACCTATCAACGATAGCTTCTAAGGGAACTTCTTCCCTTGGCATGCCCAACTGCTCATTCTGACTAGGTTTCTCATACGGAAACTTCGCCGTCCGACCTGATTTCTCAGGCAGCGTGATTGGCGTCGCCTCCACCTCGGCTAGCGCGACCTTGCCAGCATCTGCCTTGCTAGCTGCAGGCCTGGTACCAGCCATCATCACCTCCACACACCTCGGAGGGCGAGTGACACGCCGACCCAAAGCCGCCAGGAGAGGGGTTTCGTCGTCCACGAGCACCTGCTCCGGGTACTCGCGAACCACCTCGACAGCAACGTAAGTGGGGAAGCTGCCGAGCATCATGAGGAAGCCATCGGTGGGGAAAGGCTTGCCGGCGAAGCACCCCGCATTGTCGCTCACAAAGGCGAACTCGCCGATCTTGGTAACAAGGCCAGAAAGAACACACCCAGAGGAGCCCGTCCGGATGGAAACTCCACCCAACGCCTCAATCTGCCCCACGGTGGGCGCCAACTGTCGTGGTGGGATCACGGCAGATGCCACGGGTATGGCTTAGTTGGGGCCGAATGGTCGTTGGGGGAATCCGGGGAGGGTTTATGCACTCAAGACGTGCACAAGCAAGAACATGCAAGAAACCACAAGAACATGAACAAGAAACCAAGAAAGTCAAGAACACAAAAGACACCACGATGTACCCAGGTTCGGGGCCTTCGTGAGGAAGTAAAACCCCTACTCCTGCCTTGCCTCTCTCAATATATCAGTGTGGTTCTCAGGTACAAGGTGCTCCTCGAGCTGTATGATGCTCCCAAGGTGAGAGCTCTAGATAGAAGATGAAACTATGAAGGGGGAAATGAGCTAGGGTTTTTGCCGTCCTCCTCTCTGGAGGTAGAGATGCCGCATATATACACAGGCCGAAGTACATTTTTACCCCTGCCTACAACTGACAATGGCATGGCCAAAAGGTAGAAGACAAGCCTCTGCCTCCTGCCAGCTCAACGGCCGGACTGTCAGGCCAGCCAGGCCTAGCTTTCCTCTTCCGGTCATACTTCAGTAGCCTGCCGAGGTCTAGCCTGTAGACCTTTCCCGAAATAGCCGAGTCAGCTCCTAGGCCCTCGAGCTTCCGGGAAACCCGTGGACGGACCTCGCCGTCCTCTGAAGCCTCGGGCTACGAGCTCTGCGGCACCCGTGACCTCTCTGACATGCCTCGATCCTTGCTGCCAACCTCGGATAACAATCCTGATCATATACCTCGGAAGAGAATATCTTATTCCTGTGGTAGCTAGCTGACTGCCCCGAGGTTGATACCTCGGAGGATATACCTCGGAAAGTATACCTCGGACGTACACCTTACGTCGGATGACGCCTCCTGCGTCCTTGCTCAATCGTTCCCTCGGACAGCTTACTGCCTTAACCTTACATGTCTTTACCTCATCATTACCCTACCCGGGGGTAACCCCCCGACAGATGGACTACTCCCCCTTCATCATGGTGATGATGGTGGAGATGTTGGAGAAGATGGAGACCACCCTGGCAGCGCCCCGCCGGAGTTTTCCCCTCCAATCTGCAGCTCCAGGTCTTCTGTTTCGTGGTTTTGTGTTTCTGCGGCGCTCCCTTTCGAAAGTCGTCAGGGGACTATTTTTATAGTCGTTTTTAGGTCAAGACGAAGGCACGGGGACGAAGATCGACGGCATCGGAGGCTCGAGGCCCAGGATAGGGGTCCCACGCGGCCAAGGAATCTGGCCGCGTGGGCCCACCTCTTTTGGCCCTCGGGTTTCCATTTTTTCGCTTCCTTCGCTCCTACGCTTTGTTCCTTCCAAAAAATGATCCCCGCAAAATATTAGGTCATTTGGACGTCGTTTGGGTCCCTGAAACATCAACATATAGAAAATAGGGTTTTCTGCCAGTGCAGGGTTAATTCCAGAAAAATAGGGAAACTGTGAAATATTCCCAAAATCAATATAAAACAATGATATAACCCTTATATGATGCAAATATGATTGAAATATAAGTAATATAATGCAAAGTTCATTTATGCATTTTACATGCATCAACATCACCAAGCTTAACCTATACTCGTCCTCGAGTATGAAGGTGATAAAACTAACATGGACTTTGCTTTTTAATACTATCAATGGATATCAAAGATGATTACTATTGCTACATAGAGTCAAATAATTCATTCTTCAAAGGAATAGCAATATACAAGATAGATTATGAAGTGATATCAAATATTCAATGTAAGGATGTTCAATGATAATTCACAAAGTGTAACATAGAAGAAAGTACTATGGACCAAATGCATGCATAATAAAAAGTAAAAAAATCCTATAATGGTCATAGAGTATTCTTGTAAATCTGAATATAAAAGGTGGACACTTTGGAAAGATATATCAATAAGTAGAGGTAAAACATGAATAAGTTTCATCTAGCTTCCAAATGCTTCCATTGGTGTGGAGCTCTCATTACCCCTATCATAGCATCTTGAATGGTTAAAGTTTAAAGTGAAAGCAAATATGAGTAGTGTGCTTGACAAAGTATGGGTTGAATGCCTCATGCCCCGTTGTAATACCCCAGGGTTTAGAGAGTCGAAAGAGTAGAAATAATAATTGTGCATTTGCATAGCATGCATCTGAAAATACGGGAAATTTTGGCGCGTTTAAGAAAAGAGACAAAGGGATCGATGTTTCTCTCGACTCGATGAATTAGGAGCTAGATCATCCTGTTGAGTGCTATAAACTTCGACGTGATCTTTGAAACAACTAATTAGAAACTAGGATCATCTGTCAAGGCATTCCAAAATTGGACATGACCTTTCCTATTCATCGACACTTCTGATCACAGTTTCAAACACGACAAGGTATAATTCAATTTAACAAAATACACAAGCATAATTTCATCTATATGATCATCTCAATTCACACATACATGATCATATAATAATAATCCAAATACAACATGTCCTAATTTCAATTTTATCTCATCTCATCTCATCATTTCAACACATCTCAAATACAAATTCCAGAGTTTGAATGTCCAAGTCGAATTAATTACAACAATTGGAATTAGGCATTCCACAACTGTACCAAATGAACTTAAATGAATATTACAACATAATTGAATAATTACATATCTCATACAAAGAGAAAGGAAAATTACACAAGAATAAAAGAATTTCCTAAACTAAATATTAAACTTGATCTTCACTCCATTTTTGATCTTCTCAACTTATCTTGATCTTCTTATCTCCCAAGTCCTATTCTTGATTCCTGCATTTAAGAAGGACAGAAATAAAGGAATTAAGCAAGTATCTGTACTTCTCAACTTCTCTAGAAATTGTGAAATTCAAAAGTTTTGTGCTATGTAAAAGAAGATGGTAGCAAGGCTGATCACCTTGTGAACAAATTCTTTTTACATACATGAAGCAATTGGAGATCATCTAAAAATGAACCATGTGAAATCCAAAGGCCTTGTGCTATATAGAAGTATTTGGTAACAAGCCTTGCAACCTTGTTATCTTATTCCTTTTGTATACATAAAGCAATTGAGTATCACCTAAATAAATAAAAACCAAAACAAAAGAAAGGTTTCTTCTAATTAAAATGTTTGCCTTCACCACAAGGGTGAGGCAACTTTGTGTTGGAATTCGACTACTGGATACTAGGAACTTGTCCTAATACCCAAGTGGTGATTAGAGGGAATTATATCTAAGACAGCAATGGATCATGGATCAACTTTGGATCATTTGGATCATCTAGAGGCAAATAGGCAGCAAGGAAAAGAAGGCAACATTGATCCATTTGCGCAAGCAACAAAGGCAACAGGGGGCAAAGGCAAATATAATTGATCCAATTATCTTTAGTCTACAAGGCAACATTTTTGTTTCCCTCTAATCTAGTCAAATTCCTATTAAAGAAAAGCCCACAATTAAATTATTCTCTATTGGTATTAAGAACCAATAAGAACAAAGCCACATGGAATTTAAATTGTTTCTCCAATGGTATTAATTACCAAGGAAGAAAATAAGCCAATTGAGAACCCACAGATCTGAAATTGTATAGCCCACATGATCACCACCCATAACTTGCAAAGCCACTAATATTTCACAAGCCCACATAGGAGAATCAGCCCACAAGTCCATCTAGTGACAATTACCACTTGTCTTGTTCAAAAACAAATCCTACAAGAAGATAAGTCCAATGACCATTCATCTATATCCACAAGCAAAATATCTAAGTTTACTTAAACCCTAAGGAATGAAAAGCTTGAGTGGATAAGCATGCCACATAGGAGAGTTATCCACAAGCAAAATATCTACCATAGCTTGAACCCCAAGTAATGCCTATGCATAAGGGCTTGACAACCAAGCACCTTACTCATCCTTGCAAAACAAGAGTCAGCTAGCTGGGTGGCAGCACCACAACAACCAGCCAGCACTATTTAAACACCACAGCAGCCTTACTAGCTAGATCCACAAAAACAGCAGTCGAATCAAATATTTCTTACATCTGAAAAATTATACCAGCCACTGTTCTAGCACCAGGAACTCATCTCAGCCGCACCAAATGTTCCATGTATCAGCAAAGATCATCTACCAATAGTATACAACTGTTTCCACAGCTCAAGAACACAAGAACATCCACTGAAATAATTTGCAGCTAGATAAATACACCCTAGGAACATTGAAGCAGCGAGGAGGAGCAGGCTAGCCACAAGACGCAGGTTATCATCATTTTCCAGAAGACCAAACTGCTCAACAACAGCAGGTTAATTCTTTGTGTGTGTTAGGCAGAGGAGAAGTGCTAGCAAGTTCTGTAAATGACAGGACAGTGCTAGAAAGAGAGGAGAGCAGGGCAGGACATCAAAATCTATCCAAGAAAACATCTTTAAATCATTCCAACTACCCTTCAACTAGTTTCCCACTAGGAGGATAGAAGAAGTGTTTCTTTCAGATTGGCATAGGGATGCTATGCTAAATCATCATAGAGGACTAAAGCAACACACTAATATCTGTTCTTATCAAAATATTTGCCTCAGCCTTTGCATCATTGGCATGGCTAAGAAAACAAGCCAGATCAGTTCTTATCAGTTCATATCTAGAAGAAGAGTCAGTAAATCTGTTCTTATCAGTTTATGAAGAGATAGGGGTATAAAGAATAGGAATATGCATGGAAATTAAATTACAGTGCACTAGTTGCTGGACAACAATTAATTCCTGTCCAGAAACCATTGGATCTCCCAAATATTCAAGCACAATATATCCATATAATTCCCTAATCATCTAGAGCTTGAGAACAAGCAAGAAAACATCCATAGCATCTAAAACAACACAAATAATTTAAGACAACAACTAGTTCATGTCTAGAAGACACCAAAATCCTTCTATATAAATAAGCACAACACATCCATTCATTATTTGGTCATGCTTATGGCTAGGGGAAAAACAACTAGTGATCAGAAGATCACTGGATTGTTAACAGCAAGCAATACATCAAGGAGCCATGTATAGCTTCAGTAAATCAACTAAACAACACATATACCCACTGGCTAATCACCTACACATGGTCCAAATTTAATGTAGTAGGATAAACTAAGTTATTTTAATTAAACAAGGCTAGCAGAGTAGTAAAAATAAATCACCTACACTTCAGAATATCTATAGCAGTGGAAACAGACCAGTTAATCCACTGTCCAAGACTAATTCGAGACCATCAGCATGATTTCAAGCACCAGTTCATCACCACGATGAACTCGAGCAGTACCAGAAACCTAGAACAACTAGGAACCATCTCGACCCTGCCCTTTTCTAAGACGGAGTTAATTCTAGTGAGAAGAGAGGAAGAGAGGAAAAGGGGATCATACCTAGCGCACGGGCACGTACACTACGGCGTGGTGAGGCAGTGCTCGTGCTGCCGCAGTGGAGTGCACCGCGAGACGACGAAGCAGCTTCACCGCACCTTGACCACCAGTAGCATCCCCAACAGCATAGCATCAGGCCACCACAGTACCACCATCTCACCACACACCAGTAGCAGATCGAGGATGCCGGGTTGCGCCCATTTGGGAGCCGTCCCGCCAGCGACGAAGTAGAGGCGGGGTTGAGCAGAACGTCGAGCAGAGGCTCGATGTGGAGGTTATGGTCGACTCGGGGCCGAGCAACGCTAAGGCCCAAGTGGAGGCCGAGGCGGCGAGCTCGAGCCAGGGGTCGAAGAAGCAACCGTGGACGCCGAGGCGGCGTACTTGGGCAGGAGCTCGAGGAGGTAGTCGTGGACGGCGAGGGAGCGCATTAGGAGGCGCGGAAGCCGGGGAGAGGCACCGGCGAACCAAGCCGAGGCGGAGCTAGGGTTAGGGTTCCGCGGCGGGCTCGATTGGGAGGCATTACTAGAGATGGATATTTCCAGTTCTAATGGAATAAAGGAGAAGTTGATCGTCTATTGAGAGGCATTACTAGAGATGGAAGCGGTAAAATTAACCGCCAAGCAAGAGTTCATGATTAGAACTTGGATATATATACATATATAAGGAAAATTTGTGTTGGGTACACAAACAGATTACAAGAAGGAGTGGATGCGAAAGTCATCCGACGAATGATGATAAGTCAGAAAGGGATGACAGAAGTAAAGTACTTGGATGAAAGCACGTGGAGATTTTAGAGATGACATATCAACCATGTCAAGAAGTACAATTACAAAGTCCAATGTTCAAGAGAGCATCATAACCACGGGAGAAAAGTCCAATTTTGTCGTGGATTGACAACAAGTCTAGAAGGTGGACCAATTTGGATGAAGGCACCTCACCACATATGATGTCGATGTACCAAAGTCAGAGTTTATATCTCGAGCAATGGTGGAGAAAGATGTATTACCAAGAGAATTGACATCTCTTAGAGCTGACCACTCGGATGATGGAAGACGCAATCAAGGCGAGTTACATGGTCAAACAAGTCGCAACTGTTTGGAATTAGTCTGAAGTATCAGAAAGGAAGGAAATGATATGTCAGCTGAATTCTACATTGATGACCAACATCCTATTCAAGTTTGAAGTTAAGATAGCATCCAATGCACAAATTTAGGTGTGCAATTCTTTTCTTGAGACCATCGGATAAGCCAACTGGAATTCTAGCCATAATAGGAATCCAACTTATCGAAGGATTATTGGTTGTTCACAATATGGTGGGCATACCACGTATTTTTCGGGAAACTGTTGGAAACCTCGTAATAGTTAGTATCTACTTCCGGAGGATGATACCGGGGATTCACAACATTGTGGATATACCACGTATTCTTCGTGAGACCATGAGGCAGATACAGTGCAAGTTCAAGCAGAAAGAAGGGTTACGAAGCTTGACTAAATGGAGTCAACAGAATGAAGCACAACTGACAAAGGGTCAGAATGGAGGAAGCCTTAGGAAAGTCCAAGGGGGAGAGTGAACAAGTGTATTGGATAATACTTGGCAGAAGATGACGTGAAAAGTTAAAAGGAAGACTTTGACTGAGACACGACTGAATTGGTTATAAGTGCTCTAAAAGTTCTTCGGTGCAGGAAATCTTTACCAGATTTTGAAGTCAAATAGAAAGTGGAGATTGAAGGTTGAAAATTACAAGGAATTTAGTGGTCATAGAAGCTATGACTAAACGATCTAAAGTAGAGTGAACAAAAGAGACCAGAGATCATGGATGGGGAAGTCTGGATGCTTATTTCCATTGAATCTGATTGAGACCAGGATCCGAGGGGATTGATGCCAGAAGGTTTGTACCCCTGATTACAATTGATTGAAGAGAAGATAGAGTATTCAAAGTTGAATAGACAAAGGTGTCTACTACAGTTGGAGGAAGCAAATTACAAAGAGCACATTATGTTCTATAAGACATGTTAAGAATAGTTACCTCATATTCTCGGCGCAAAAGGAGATGAGCTTTACCATCAGAAATGAGGTCTTCTTAAGCTGATGATTAAGGAAGGGTACTACCTGAAGATCATATAAGGATGTAGAAAGGATCTCCGACAGAGGGGTATAAAGCCAGAGTAATGCAAGGATGTCTGAAATGGATAATCCAAGACACATGAAAAGGTAGTAAAATCATTGGAATCCAGTGGAGAAGCGATGAAAGTTGACAAATGGATAGTATGGATCCATGGAGGATGGACATAAGGATTTTGGACAAGGGATCACCTAAATCTACGTCCACGTGAGGAAGGAATTTGAGAGAATCATTATCTGTAGAAGTTCTTTCTACCTTACTCTACGCGAGAGAATCGAAACTTCGGGACGAAGTTTAGTTTAAGGGGGAGAGAATGTAATACCCCAGGGTTTAGAGAGTCGAAAGAGTAGAAATAAGAATTGTGCATTTGCATAGCATGCATCTGAAAATACGGGAAATTTTGGCGCGTTTAAGAAAAGAGACAAAGGGACCGATGTTTCTCTCGACTCGATGAATTAGGAGCTAGATCATCGTGTTGAGTGCTATAAACTTCGACGTGATCTTTGAAACAACTAATTAGAAACTAGGATCATCTGTCAAGGCATTCCAGAATTGGACATGACCTTTCCTATTCATCGACACTTCTGATCACAGTTTCAAACACGACAAGGTATAATTCAATTTAACAAAATACACAAGCATAATTTCATCTATATGATCATCTCAATTCACACATACATGATCATATAATAATAATCCAAATACAACATGTCCTAATTTCAATTTTATCTCATCTCATCATTTCAACACATCTCAAATACAAATTCCAGAGTTTGAATGTATGGGAAAATAAAGTCTTGAAGTTCAATTATATTGAACTATTTCAATTTAATCCTTTAAATTTATTCCTCATGAAAATTATGATCAAACTCTTTAAGTAATTAAAAACTCCAAAACACTCGAAAAGTCTTAAATCCGCAACTTGGGTATTTTGGGGTGACGATGTATCTCATGACTATGCACAATAGCATGCTGATAGAGTTTTCAGTAGTCCTTATCAAGATTACTTTGCTATTTTCAGAACTCGGGGTTTTACCGCAAACCCTAGAACCCCGAAGAGTTGAACGGCCATTTCTACCACAGGCAAGTTCATTCTTGCATGTCCTTATTGAACTACTTTTATAAAAATTATTTTCAAAGCCATATTACGTCGAAAACCGTGAGGGTACTTCAGTCATTTCACGTCAAAAAATTTGGTAGGCATGGGAGCCCACCGTTGGATGGATGCGTGATGAACGGCTCAGATAAGATCAAGGGGTAATCCACGTGGCTGTGGTTCTTGGCATCTCATTGGCCGAGAGACTCGATTTTCAAACAAGCATACAAAATTCAGAAAAAATCAAAATAACGGAAAACCTTCGCGTAGCCTCATGATATGTGACCTAGTTATCATAAAAAAATATAAACTTGCAATTCATAAGTTTTATTGAAAACATGTTCCCAGAAACTTGCTATCATGAACAAACATTCATAACTTTCAGTAGTAACAGGCAGTATTTTGGCCACATTCATGACATAGTTTGTCTAAATGTGCCCAAATTTGGCAAGTGTGTGCATTGTGTCATGGCAAACAATGTTGCCGACTAACGATTTCGACATGTTTCACAAAAAAATTCACATCTCATTTTTTAAGTGCTAATAGCCCGAAATTTTGTGAAGCGACTACCGAGAGTGTCGTCCAAAATGACACCGACAAAAAAATTTCACATAGTATACATCATTTCATGTACAATCACCAAATAGTATCCATTTCTTAGCTCTCTACCATTTTCCGGTCAATTAAACGGTTCCCTGCCGATTTAGCTGGAAAAGCCTCGAATTTGAACTGCAAGTGCTATATATCTTGCCCGTTATTTTTTAGAATTTTCATTTCTAGATTCACAACTAGCCATTTCATCAGAGATACACAAAAATCTTTGGATGATTCAGTCACTACACACAAACGGTCACGGCCGAGATTTCGACTAGATTTTCAAACGAGCATACGAAATTCAAAAAAAATCAAACTAATGGAAAACCTTCGCGTAGCGTCATGATATGTGACCTAGTTACCATAAAAAATATAAACTTGCAATTCATATGTTTTATTGAAAACATGTTCCCAGAAATGAACTATCATGAATAGACATTCATAGCGTTCAAGACTAACAGGCAGTATTTTGGCCACATTCATGACATAGTTTGTCTAAATGTGCCCAAATTTGGCAAGTGTGTGCATTATGTCATGGCAAACAAAGTTGCCGACTAACGATTTCGACATGTTTCACAAAAAAAATCACTTCTCATTTTTTAAGTGCTAATAGCCCGATATTTTGTGAAGCGACTACCGAGAGTGTCGTCCGAAATGACACCGACAAAAAATGTTCACATAGTAGACATCATTTCATGTACAATCACCAAATAGTATCCATTTCTTAGCTCTCTACCATTTTCCGGTCAATTAAACGGTTCCTGCCGATTCAGCTGGAAAAGCCTCAAATTTGAACTGCAAGTGCTATATATCTTGCCTGTTATTTTTTAGGATTTTCATTTCTAGGTTCACAACTAGCCATTTCATCAGAGATACACAAAAATCTTTGGATGATTCAATCGCTACACACAAACGGTCACGGCCGAGATTTCGACTAGATTTTCAAACGAGCATACGAAATTCAAAAAAATAATGGAAAACCTTCGCATAGCGTCATGATATGTGACCTAGTTACCATAAAAAAAATATAAACTTGCAATTCATATTTTTATTGAAAACAAGTTCCCAGAAATGAGCTATCATGAATTGACATTCATAGCTTTCAAGACTAACAGACAGTATTTTGGCCACATTCATGACATAGTTTATCTAAATATGCCCAAATTTGGCAAGTGTGTGCATTGTGTCATGGCAAACAATGTTGCCGACTAACGATTTTGACATGTTTCACAAAAAAATTCACTTCTCATTTTTTAAGTGCTAATAGCCCGATATTTTGTGAAGCGACTACCGAGAGTGTCGTCCCAAATGATACCGACAAAAAAAATTCACATAGTAGACATCATTTCATGTACAATCACCAAATAGTATCCATTTCTTAGCTCTCTACCATTTTCCGGTCAATTAAACGGTTCCCTGCCGATTCAGCTGGAAAAGCCTCGAATTTGAACTACAAGTGCTATATATCTTGCCCGTTATTTTTTAGAAATTTCATTTCTAGGTTTACAACTAATCATTTCATCATAGATACACAAAATATTTGCATGATTCAATCACTACACACGAACGGTTGTGACCGAGACTTCGACTAGATTTTCAAACAAGCATACGAAATTCAAAAAAAAATCAAAATAATGAAAAACCTTCGCGTAGCGTCATGACATGTGACCTAGTTACCATAAAAAAATATAAACTTGCAATTCGGAAGTTTTATTGAAAACGTGTTCCCAGAAACTTGCTATCATGAATAGACATTCATAACTTCCAAGACTAACAAGCAGTGTTTTGGCCACATTCATGATATAGTTTGTCGAAATGTGCCCGAATTTGGCACATGCGTGCATTGTGGCATGGCAAACAATGTTGCCGACCAGCGATTTCGACATGTTTCACAAAAAAATCCACTTTTCATTTTGAACGGTCATGTCCGCCATTTTGACCGTATTTTGAAATTGGCGTACGAAATTCAAAACAAATCTTGGAATTATTTTAATACCCAAATTTTACATTTGGATGCTTGCATTTCATCGTGGCATAATTTCAAAACCTTGCATTTGTTTAATCATGCATTTGAATCTACAAGAATAATCCAAAAAATTCAAATTCCTTAAAACCCTATGTAAAGCAATATATAAGGTTTGTGGTATTTTGTTAAATTTTAATTTGACTAATATCGGTCCATCGTAGTCTATAATTACAGAGTAGATCTTTACATTTTTTCAAAATTTATTTGGTTGAAATTGAAGTTCAAAATCAAATGTAATAAAAGAAAACATAAAAGATAATAAAAAGGAACCAAAAAAAAAACCCAGCCGAGCTGGCCCTTTACCTTACCGTACCGGCCCAGGCCTTATTGTGAACCCCGACATTCACACAATAGATAGCCTATCTTCCCTTATTGATCAACAGCAGGGCGATAGCCCAGCGGTAGAGGAACTAGCTACCGAGTTGGAGGTATTGGGTTCGAGTCCCGTGGAACGCATTTTTGCCAATTATTTGACACGGTCAGGCGGATGTGGGTGCGTGCGGGACCCACATGTCAGTAGCTGCCGCGCGGGACCCACATGTCATATCGGGTTGCTGTGGGTCCCACATGTCAGTGGCGGGCGCGCGGGACATGTGGGTCCCACATGTTAGGGCGGAACCCACACGTCAGAGGGTTGCTGTGGGTCCCACATGTTAGTAACGAGCGCACGAGACCCACATGTCAGGTAGGGTTGCGGTGGGTCCCACAAATCTGGGGTGGGACCTACATGTCAGATCTGGTTGCTGTGGGTCCCACATGTCAGGATGGGTGGGGTAGGGTAAGGGTGGGACCCAAATGTCAGTATGGGTGGGGTAACGGTGGGACCCACATGTCAGGCTCGGTGGGGTAAGGGTGGGACCCACATGTCAAGATGGGTGGGGTAGGGTAAGGGTGGGACCCACATGTCAGTATGGGTGGGGTAACAGTGGGACCCACATGTCAGGGCATGGGTCCCATATGTCTGCGTGGGTCCCACCGGTCAGGCTAGTCAACAAGTCAATGTGCATATGCTAGGTCCCACATGTCATCGAGATCAACAAAATGGATGAGTAGTGACACGTAAGCGAAAATGACACATAAGCAGTGACACGTAAGCGAAAATGACACATAAGCAGTGACACATAGACGAAACTGCTGAGTTGGCTGAGAATAACCATTTAAATTGATAAAAAATGTTCTAAATTATTGATATCTGCATTATGACCAATCCATGAAAGGACATTGTGACCTTTTTGATAGGTTTGGTCGTTAAATTTTAAGATTTCGACCCTCCAAAGTGGGGCATGACCAACTAGTGTAAAATGGTCACAGATCTATGACCAATATTTTCAGGGTCACGGTCAAAAGGTCATAAGTTAGCACATTTCTTGTAGTGTTTGATTTAATTTTCCATTCAGTTGTGTGAATTCCTTATCAATAGGTATCAGATAGACTAGTATTGATTGATTGGTGACAATCACTAATTGAGACTGGACTTGAATCAAGCTTCACACGAAAGCATTTACTCAACTAAACTCGTTGAACCAAGTCAAGCAGAAGACTTAATCATAGAAAGCTTTGCAAGTTTTTTTTACTTTTGGACGAAGAGTCCCTAATTTCGCTAAAAGATCTTTGCTTGTTGTCATTCAACTCAAGTCCACACAAGTATACCAGTTGGCCTAGTTGCGTCTTCGACATATGCAATGGAGAAGTGACAGTTGGTGAAATAACCTTCCAACTCGATCGTAGTTCGTCTTGCTTAACGCGGAAACTCTCCTTTCAAATGAAAACTAGTAAGCAAGTTGTTAACCACTAGGTAGTTCTCAAACAAACACTTCAACTCAAATTGTTTGTCTACGCTAGTTCTTTCTATAATAATACAATGACCATGTTGTGCCGATGTTGTATTCAACATTTGTACAAACATAAAAGGGGGGGGGGGGGGGGGGGAGAATCACCGCTCTGTCGATCGGTTTCAGTTTACATGTTGTCGAATGGATGTAACATTTGAAAAAACCACCGCACTTTGCCGTTAATAAGCAGCTGCTAAGTGGATGCCACCTCCATATACATTTGTCAAGATCAACACATATGAATCTTACCACGTGAAGACAAAGGCGACCGGATGGGGTGCGACCGGTCGAGATACCGGAGTAGATGCTTGCTTCGCGACTGCTGGACCTCTGCTGAATGTTACTGACGCCTTCCATGCCGAGACAATAGCGCTATCCAATGCAATCCAATTAGCGGAATAGATGGGGATTGGAAGAGCAATCTTTGAAACGGATTGCCAAAACCTGAAGAATGCTATGTCCATCGCTGAGTTTGGCCTGGAACTTCTGGGCACCCTCTTTCGTGATATGAGGTACCGGTTGTTTTTTTCGATAAAGTGAATTTTATTACTTAAAGAGTTTTAAGCGTTACACCCGGCCTGGTTAGGATGCACACAGCCTCCACAAGTCCGCAAGTCTCAAAACAAAAGTAAAGAGGCGAATTACATATCATAATGAGAAATTGTATAAACGCCTAAGGTAATGGAGGGCAGATCCGCAGATTATGTTGCCATCCATGTTGGGGAAAAAATCCCTCGCCGAATTCTCCAACTGCGTAGACACCTCCATGAACAGGTCGCGGTGCTCCTCACGCTGTAGAGGCGACCATGAACAGATTGTAGTTGTGCACCGGTAGATGACCTGCATAATAGACGAATTTTCATCATTAAAAACCTTGTTATTTCTAAATAGCCATAGCGACCAGATAACGGCAATCGTTCCCACCCTAATCAGTAGCTTAAACCTAGAATCCACACCGTTTATCCAGTTGCTGAAAATATTTGCAACACTTCAAGGTGGGTACAAGTTAGATGCTATCTGGATGGCTGACCATATAGATCTCGCAAAATTAAACTGAAAGAAAAGGTGCTTTATACTCTCGTCATGATAGCAGAAGACACACTTTTACTTCCCTGCCAATTTTGCTTTGCAAGGTTATCTCTGGTAAGTATTACTCCGCGACGAAGATACCACGCAAACATATTAGTTTTCAGAGGGTCTTCATCTTTAAAAAATTCTTATTATTATCAATTGGTACATCATGTTGGATTAACGCTTTGTACATAGAATCCGCCGAGAATTTACCATTCTCCTTGAGATTCCATCGAATTTTATCGGATCCTTGCGTCAAGTGAACTGAAGCTAGACGCTGTAACAAGGCATTCCATGATGCTTGTCGAGTACCAAATAGACTTCTTTTGAACGACACATTTGGTGGGGACGTTTCCATGACCTCACCGAGCGTATCGCTTTTGTGACGCACAATATTGTACAAGGCCAGAAATTATTCTCGAAGCATGGTATTACCCAACCATCTATCCTCACATAACCTAATTTCAGATCCATTCTTGATACAGAAAGACCCATATTGGAAGAATAATTTCTTCGTGGCCATAAGGCCAGCTAGAAGTGGGAGTCACCCAAAAATTAGACTTCTTCCGTAGTCTTCTTCGAAGCGTTGTAAGTAGGCTTAAGGCTTTATGTCCCCAGAAAATGTAATAAGCCGGCTCATGAGCTTGTCTTTGGGTGTATGTCAGGATGTAGGCGGACACGGAATCCGCTTGTCCGCTCGTTCCGCGCCGCCCCGAAAGCCCAAACGGCTTGGCGGATAGCCTGCGTAACTGAGACGGACTAGCGGATACAGGCCGCTCAGCCCGCCAGGCTCATCCAGATGTCCGCTAGGGAAAAAACTAGCTTCTCGCATGTCGTCTCGCTCCCGAAGAAACAACTCACGCCTCCAAGCAATTCGCCGCCGTCGGGCCGGCGCCGCGGTCGTCGCCGCCCAACGCCCAGCTCGTGACCGGATGCAGCCCGCTCGCCACCGCCCAGCGCCCTAGTCCTAGCCGCCTGGCGCCTTCTCCTCAGCGCCTGCGCCACCCCGGCTCCCTCGCCGTCGCCGCCTGCGGAGAAAGATGGGCGTGGCGGTGGGAGAGGAGACGAATCCGGCTGAGGAGGAGAATAATCTGGTGGAGGGGAAGACAGAGACGAATCTGGCAAAGGTGGAGGAGAAATAACCGGCAGGACAGGTCTCTCTCCTCTTCCCATCGATACTACCTAGCTTTTTTCTTTTTGCAATTAATGAAGATGAGGATGCTTTTGAGTTCATCGGGTAGCATTGGCAGAGGTGGAGGAGAAATAATCTGCTAGTCTTGAGGTGTAGAACTTGTATTATCTCGAGTGTTCTGAAGTTCTAGTTCTAAATTCTGAAGTTCTACTTGTATTATCGTTACATGTCCAAACCTGGTAGGAGTATACAAGGAATGTGTGGTCACAAACATAGTCAAACTGCATATTACAGATTTGTTTTCAATGATTAGTACTAGCATGGTTAGTACTGTATATTTCAGACAAAATGAGGCGCTGCCAATTGCAAATATCAGTGCAATTGAGCAGGTTGCTTCAGTAAGAGCGAGAGAGCTACTGAGGTTAAAGCAAAAGAGATGACCAGTCTGTGTAATTACACAAAGCAGCAAAGGTCCCAGTTCAATGCCGTCCAAAAATTAAGCCTTTCTGTAGTTGCAGCAGCTAAGGGACTTAGCATTTCTGTTTGGCAAGAGCAGGTGACTATTTTCTTCTTGTATAATAGGAGTTTGAGCTACATCTGACTGCTCATTGTCTGCACAAATGATCTAACAAGTATATATCCACCGTAGTCAAACAAAATTCTGAATGTGTGTGCGAGGATTAGGTGATTTGTTCCTGTGTGTACACATCAGATGACACCTCCCATCCATACCCAAACTTATAAAAGTGTTGGGCAGTCTGTAAGCAAACTCCCATCGATATATCCTTTGCACCGAAAGAAGAGAAGTAAATCCAAATTATAGGAGGGTCACAGATCTCGTGGAGGTTCCCTGCTACTCCTCGAGTAGCACGAGCTACTAATTTGCAAATTGTCATGATCCATAATGGTTTTTTTTTTCTCAAGCATTTGATTTTAGCTGCTTTTGTAGTGAACTCAGATACTACTTCAGAAAACCAGCTGACATGAGCATGAAGGATCTAAAAGGTGCAGGCTGTAAGGTAAATCTTTTTTTTTTTTGCGAATGCTGTAAGGTAAATCTTTTGTCAGTGTAGTTTTCAGAACCCTATTTGGTGGCAAGAAGGCAGTGGTATGTTTATTCTTTCAGCACTTGCCATTGCTGTGTGGCGTAAAACCGTAACCAAACAACTGATTGCAAGTTTTCGTTCTTGCAGGCACCTGTGAAGCCATCAACGCCCTCATGTCAGCAGCACAACGACAGCAACCGGGGGTAAGAAGAAGACCGGGAAGAACAAGTAGTCATGATCACTCACAGAGTTCTAAGCAAAAGATTTTCATAATACTTGTGATGCATGCTGGATTGCTGGTAAATCTGCCATCAAATTACTTGGTTGTATGATGGTATGCGTTTCTTTTTTTTTTTTTTGAACAGGATCTGATTCATAAAACAGAGCACACAGTACAGATTACAAACAAGCCCAGCAAGAACCAGAAAAACAACCGGACCCCTGCAAAACTGCACACAGCACCCTGTGCACCCAGGAAAGAACGCGATCAGATCCTCCACTCAGCCAAAACGCCAGGGCGTCGCCGCCGTCGCCGTACCACGAGCCACCGGTGAGGACGATGCACTCCAAGTCGAAGAAGACCGCAGATCTCGGCCGCCGCCCCGCGACGGGCACCTTAACGCGATGAACGAATCCGGTCCAGCAGCATCTCCACCGCACCACCAAACCTCCAGCCGACGGAAACCACACCCAGACCCACCGCCGCGAGCCACCCTCTCCAAACACCACTCCCCAAGCCACCACGGCTGGCCGGAGTCAGCTCGCCGTAGGAGAGGAAGCTCAGCACCAACCACACCAAAACGGAACCACCCCCAGCACCACCAGCTCCCTCGCCGCCACGGCCGGCCAGAGCACGGATGCCAGGGATGAGACCGGACAGAAACCACACGATCCAGAAGGGATCGGTGGGACAAAGATCCTCCCGCCGCGGCGGAGAGGCAGCACACCGCGTCTCTCGCCCCAGCGCCGCCGGAGCCGCACCGAGGGAAGGGGAGAGCCGC
The DNA here is from genome assembly GCA_947311845.1 of Poa pratensis. Taxonomy (NCBI): domain Eukaryota; kingdom Viridiplantae; phylum Streptophyta; class Magnoliopsida; order Poales; family Poaceae; genus Poa; species Poa pratensis. The sequence goes on along the minus strand of CAMZMU010000109.1, from coordinate 33,792,220 downwards.
GTCTTATTTACCCTAACGCCGCGACCGAGCCCTCCACCCGCCGCCGCCGGGGATAAAAGCACCCTATCTACAAGCCAGAGGCAGAGGAACGGGATCCCGACCTCCTCGCGCCGCCGAAGCGAGCGGAGGAGGCCAGGATCCACGCCCTCGCCGCCGGCGGAAGTGGATCGGGGAAGGAACTCCCTTTTCGCCTCTGTGTTCGCGAGAGCAACAGGGACGAAGGGATAAGGAAGGGTGGCTGTCTATTGTCCTCCTTTTTTTTTACTCGGTATGCGTTTCTTATGTTGTAATGTTCAGTCAAGACAGTGCGTTTGGAGGAGCTAATGGATGGTTTCGGTTCAACCCCTTGGTGTTGGCCTCATGACTACCTGTTAGTGATAAATCTTGTCTACTAAGAATCATACATCTGGAGAATACTTCGAATGATTCTATGTATGCTCTCGTTTCCTGCCTAGGTAATTACCTGCCAGCCATTTTTTGATATTTCATCCAGACATTTGTCTCAAGGAGTACTATTGATATCCTTGTGCCTCTGTGTGGCTTCCAGTTTAGATTTCCAGTAATGGATCGATGTTCAAATTTTATTTGTGTATAATTGTTTAACTAGCAATTTTGTACCAAGTACCTGGTCTGCTCACCCAAGCAAAGCTAGCTGTGAATGCATCGCCGTCAGGTCCAAACGCTCGTCCTGATCGATCGATTCTTAACTCTGCATGCTAGTAGCAGTAGCAGCTACTTGTCCGCTCTGTCCGCTGGTATCCGCCGGCAGACCAGCAGGCGGAGGCGGAAGCCCCTAATCAGCTGATTAGCCTTTCACGGACGCAGGCACGCACCGGACCGGAGCGGAAAGCCTGGCGGCCCGTCCGCTGCATCCTGAGGTGTCTGAGTACCTCACCCACGTGTTATGGACTTTGAGCTACCTTAATTCTGTAAGCTTTTTGGTGACTGGCGTACGAGCCGTGTCTTAATGGAATACTACATGTGTTCCATCTAAAAAAAATTTGTAGCTTAATTCTCTAAAACTAATAAACACGATAATTTTTTTTGGAAGATAAAAAGAGAGAGAGTGCAACTTAGAGCATCTCCACCGGCGCGCCTAACTCGGCTCCCAATAGGGCTATTGGGTGCGTCGGCACGAAATCGTTCCCCAGCGGCACGCCCAATAGACCAAAAGTTGCCGACACGCCCCAATTGAACGTCCGGCAACCCCGCTTCGCGCCCAGATTCTAGGGACGCAAGCGGGCGTGCCAGCAACCGCGGCAATGCGCGCCGAGTCCAATCCTGACGGGTGGGGACGACGTGTCAGCCGCACAACGGCCGGCAGCAGATTTATTGTGGCAGATATGCCCGTTTTAATGACGCAGCGGCTCCCATGGCGGGCGCAGACGACGCGACGCGTCGAGCGCAGCACTAGAATGGCAGGCGGTGGCGCGCACGCGTCGTCGGCATCAATGCGCGTGGCAGACGTACCGGTGGGTGGCGGCGTAATGCGGCGACCGGCCTCCTCCACTCCCATCGGCTTTAAAACGGCGCCCGGCGCGCCTCTCCTCTCCACACAACACTTTTCAACTCGCCTCTCCCATAGAAACCCTAGCCACCATGACAGGCAGCCACAAGGCACGACTGGAGCAGAGCACCGAGGAGGTTGTCCGTCGCCAGCAGATGGCCGCGGAACGTCGAGATCGGCGCGAGCGCAACGCCGCCAGGACCGCGACCATGACACCTGAGCGCCGCCACGAGCACCTCGAGAAGCAACGCCCCCTGCAGGAGGAGCGGATGATGAACCAGTCGTTCGCCTGCGAGATGCGTCGTGAGGAGGAGGCGTGGAACGCGTCCCAGGCGCGCCGCTGCGCTTGAGGCGGACCTCTTCAAGCTGCACCGCCGCCCCGAGCAGGGCAGTTCGTCCCGAGTATGTAGATGGGAATGTTCTGGCATTTATGGTGTTCCTTAATATTCGATAGCGCAAGCCCAGACCATATTTCACGTGAAGAGACTGCGGAACTTGGTCAGGTCCGCCTCACACGAACAAAGGGGCTGAAAGTATGGAATTTGCCCAACAAGATAGAAAGCGAGGCTGGTGATTCATCACTGTCTGTTCGCTTTAGGCAGAGTTTCACGGAAACGATCAAGTCTGAGCTCACAGTAACATGCAGTTTTATTCCCTGCAAGACTAAACTTCAATAGCGAATCAGAGTTCAGGGATGGTGTTTGAGGGTAACCCTCACACAAGTTACAGAGGCAGCAGCATGGCGCGATCTCGAGCTACACTTTTAACTAGATACGAACTTGCAAATGGAAGCACAAGTACTGCCTGGCCTATGCTTCGATGTGCATGTTCCATGTCATGGTGAAGCTCCTGCCCAGCGGCAACGCCAGCCCACCCACCTCCATCGTCACGCTCCTCTTGCCGTCCTCCACGGCCTTTTCCTCCCCGTCGGCACCGGTGAAGTACGGGCTCGACGTGCAATGGCAGCGGCGTCCGCGCCGTCGACCTGGATGGCGAGGTCTCTGCCGGCGCCGTGCAGCCCCAGCACGGTGATCTTCTCGATCACGAGCCCCTTGTTCATGCTGAAGCTCCCCATCGACACCTGCGACCGCACCGTCACCTCCTTGCCGCCGCGCACGGCTGCGTGGAACCGCGCGTACGTGCCTGTCCCTCCGTCAGCACCATGGCCGGCCGTTCGTCGTCGTCCACGTACACGGCGCCCTCGGCTTCCGCGTCCGTCGCGCCCATCGGGAACGCCACCACCAGCGTGAACGGCGTCGCGCGCGCGTCCCTGGAGATCATGCCGCCGCGCTGCAGCGGCAGAATCGTGTTCTGGTGCACGTGCACGTTGATCTCGTTCAGCGGGCGTCGAGCTTGACCGTGCGCCGGAGCCCGGCGGGGACACCACCGCCTTGCTCGTGTCGAACAGGTTGTACCACGTGCCCGGCGGGAACACGGCGCTCACGGACGTCGCGCCCTCCTCGAGACCGGAGACACCATGACGCCGGCGCCGAGCAGGAACTGGTTGCTCACCCCGTAGCACGGCGGGAAGTCCGGGAACGAGAAGAAGAGCGGCGCGCCACGGGGGCGCCGGTGAGGTGCGCCTGGTAGCTGAGCGTGTACAGGTACGGAAGCATCCTGTACCGCATGCCGAGCGCGTTCCGGGCCGACTTCGCCACGGAGGCCCATTGGTAAGCTCCTGCCTCGGGACGCGAAGTTGGCGTGGTCCCTGGAGAACGGGTAGAAGGCGCCGAGCTCGATCCACCGGCTGCACAGCTCCTCCAGCGGCGGCGGCGACGCCGGGTAGAACCCGCAGATGTCGGCGCCGACCATCGGCATGCCAAAGATGCCGAAGTTGAGCACCGTGGAGATGGAGTACCGGAGGTTCTCCCAGGTGCCCTTGTTATCGCCGGTCCAGTGCGCGCGTAGGCGCCGGAGCCGACGAACGTGGACCGGGTCAGGATGAACGGCCTCTTGCCCTGGATGCCCTGCAGCCCCTTGTGCGTGGCAATGGCCTGCGAGAAGCCATACAGGCTGTGCACATTGTACTCCAGGATGCCATTGTAGTGGGTGGCACTGGTGGCAATGGTGTTGTAGCCGAGACGAGCCGTGATCCCGGAGGCATTGATCTTGTAAGGTGGCTCGTCCCACCTGGTGTTGGTGAGGTTCTTGCAGTCCAGGCAGCACAGCCATGGCTCCTTTGAGTCCGGGATCGGGCACTTGTGCTTCGTCGGTATCGTGCACTTGCCGGTACAAAAGTTGGAGGCCTCGTTCATGTCGATCCACAGCCCGTCCACGGCACGAGCTCGTGGAACCTCGCACCTCGTCGATCCACCACGACGCGCCGTTGGGGTTTATGAAGTCCGGGAAGTAGACAGGGCCAGGCCACACCTGGGCAAGGTATGGCTGCCCGTCCAGCTTGATGAAGATGTCGCGCTCCATGCCGCGCCGGTACACACCGTAGGAGTTGTTGACGGCGATGCCGGGGTCGATGAGGACAATGTACTTCATTCCCCGGGCATGGATCTTGTCGAGGAACGCGAGCAACTTCGGGCGCGGGTAATTGACTGGGTCGAGTGTGAAGTCCTTGGCGGCGTCCATGTGGTCATCGTCGTTCCAGATCACGTCGAGGGGTATCTGCGCATTCCGGTAGCCCTCCACGACGCCCTCGACTACTGAAATGTTCTGGTATCCCCACCTGCATTGGTGGAACCCTGAAAACAAACAGTGAGGGATTTGCGATTACAATGTAACAACTTACTGTTGCTGCTAAGCTTGGAACTGCAAATGCTCTATGTAAAATGTGGAGTGATTAGAGAGTAAAAATGTCTGTGATTTTCTAGTGTATGTTCCATGTACATTGCCAATTTTTCATGCGTTGAAAGCAAGTATCTAGTGATAACAACTGGGCCACATATACTGCAAGGCATGCAATTGCAGACAATCGCTAAAATTATTGCTGTCTCTGACCAAATTCAGAGCAATATTTGTTTTCTGTTTTTGCAGCGACTTTCTGAGAGCAAGCTGGTCCATGAACTTGGAATATAAGTAGAAATGTAGAATGAAAGTAAAGTCTATCAGTATCACGTGACGGCAGACAACAAGATCTATCTAGTATAAACAGATATGGTTGGATTATATCACAAAGGTTTCAAGACAGGCTGAAGTGACTGCAAATACAGAAACAATTGGTTTGTATATCACTTTTTTGCGGTTAGTTTGCATATCACTTATGATCTACTAAGCTAGGAGAAATGTAATGCCTCCATCTGTGATGTAATAATAATATATAGCACACAAAGCATCTTAAAAGTTTTATCAAACATGAGTTATTGCTAATATACATGGCCAACAACACATCTTAAAAAATGTATCAAACACGAGTTATATAATCACAAATAAGGGGAAAAAAGATCTAGCCCTCAATTTTGCTGGTATGCTGACGATGTGTTTTCAAACCTCAAAGCGAGAAATAAATTCTCGTTGAGTAGGCGCTGAGCCCCTAATTATGCTATGTCAGTGTCACGCCTTCCGTAAATCATCAGATTATATTTACAGCATTCTGCTGGATAGGGATACGTAGCGCTGCTAACAATTCTACAAACAACAAACAAATGTAAACTATAATGATTTCAAAGAGTAATGGGAATTTCTTTGGTCAAATCCTAGTAGATTCAGACTGTTACCGAGATGGCATAAAAATTACAGTCTTAGAGCCATAGACCACAAATAAAAAAATCCAGAGAAGTATATATTCTATTATTTCCAAACAAGGAGACAAGCCTTGCTATTTTTCTAGATGGTCGTTCAGAGATGCCGGCATATATTTATGACTATTCTTATGCTAGTTGCCGAAAGGTCACAATTATAAGGAGCTAGACATGTATAATAGTACAAGTACTATTTTTATCCTATTGTAAAGTATGCCACATTATATATTTTACATAACATTGGTCCAGAAAATAAGTTGTTCTCTTCTGAAGCTGAACCTAAACTAGTGTGCACCTAACCGACAATGTTCCATTCATAGCATCATAAGCAACATATATGTGGTCAGGCAAACCTGATTTTAGCTAACCATAACATAAGCTACCTATGAATGGATAAAAAATAACCAGACAAAAAGATAATGACAGCACAACCAATCCAAAACGATGAAAATTAATATGCCTAGACAGAGTTCACCAGTCTTTATCAATGCCCAGTAGGAATCTTCAGATTACAGAGCAAACATAAAAATATGCTACATTTTCCACTGCAAGTACTCTATGTTTAGTGTGGGATGATGACAGAGTAAAAATGTTTATGATTTACATCTTACGTCAAAGTGTATGGTGCCTGTACATTTGAAATCTCTCCGGTGGTAAGGCTTGTATTTGGTGCTAGTTGTTGGACCACATGTACAACATGAAATGCAGTGCAGACAACTGCTATAATTTAATGCTTTTGGGGAGTAATTTATCTCATGTCTGAGACCATATTCAGACCAATTTTTTTTGTATATTTACTGCGAAGTTCTCAGAGCAAGATGGCCCACCAGATGGAAATATCAGTAGGATGTAAGTAAAATATATCAGCATTCCATATAGTCTGAAAATATGTCTTGAATGATTCGTCTACCAATCACCTATGAGACTTGGGTGAAATCATAAGCAGTAAACATCTAATCTGAAAACTAACCATAGTAGATTCACACTGTTGCCGAGAAGGCATATAAGATGCCTAAAGTCCTATATCAGAAACCAGGATATTCAGAGGAATATTCTACTATTTGCAAACAAGGAGACAGACCATGCTATTTTTTTTATATGGATGTGCAGAGGTGCCGGCATATATTTATGACTAATTCTACTTGCAGAAGGGTTATAACTACAGGCAGCTAGATATAATCGTACAGGTACTATTCTTATTATATGGTTGTACACATACATTAGTGTGCACCTCACTGACTGAACCTACATTAATCGGTCTCTGCTGTCTTCTGAAACTGAACCTAAATTCGTGTGCACCTGACTGACTGTGAAAGCATAATAAGAAGGTCGGGCACTCCTTACCAAACGCCTAGTACGAACTTTCAGATTACAGAGCAACATGATGCATTTTTCACTGCAAGTACTCTATGTTAAGTATTGGATGATGACAGAGTAAAAATGCTTAGATTTACATCTTACATCTAAGTGTATGCTGCATGTACGTTTCAAATAAGCTTGTATATGGTGATAGTTGTTGGACCACATGTACAGCATGAAATCCAATGCAGGCAACTGCCAGAATTTATTGCTGTTTGGTATTTTATCTCATGTCTCTGACTATATTCAGGCCAAATTTTGTTTGTATATTTGCTACGACATTCTCAGAGCAAGATGGTCCACGAGCTGGGTTTATCAGTAGAATGTAAGTTAAATATATCAGTATCACGTGAGAGAGCCACTTGTACAAACTAATATTTGGGCTCATCACAAAGGCATTCCAGATAGTCTTAAATTATGCCTTGAATCCAGGAATGATTAGTCTGACAATCACCTATGCTTGCATCTGTATGTATTCTTATATCGCTGATGACACGTCTTAAAAAAAATTAACATAAAAAAAAGAAAAATACCTAGCCTCAGTTTATCTTGTTATGCTGATGATGTGTGGTGAAAACACCAAAGAGAGAAATATTTTCTTTCTAAAAGCATCTAGCCCCTAATCATAATATGTCAGAGTCACGCCTAGTCGGAAAACAATTATATTTGCAGCTTATCACTGCTGGAAAAGGGATAATTAGTGCTACTAACAAATTCCACACAACAAAGGCAAACTAGACATAGGTTGTTTAGATTTTGGGAATTTATCCAGTTAGGGAAACTTGGGTGATATGATAAGAAAGAAACATCAAACTCCACAAACTAATCATAGTAGATTCACACTGTTACCGAGATGGCATATATGCCTAGACCATAAAGGAATAAGTTCAGAGGAGTATATATTCCACCTTCTACAAACAAGGCGACAAGCCATGCTATTTTTCTAGATGGATGTTCAGAGATGCCGGCATATATTTATGAGTAATTCTACTTGCAGAAAGGTTAGCTACAGGAAGCTAGATATAATTGTACAGGTACTATTCTTATTCTATTGTTGAATTTGGTATATTGTACACATATAGATCAGTGTGCACCTGACTCACTGAACCTAAATTAGTCCGGCAAATTAATCGTCCTCTGCTGTCATCTGAAACTGAACCTAAATTCGTGTGCACCTGACGGACTGTCAAAGCATAATAATAAACCTATATGTAGTTAGGCAATCTGGACTTTAGCTTATCATAGCATAAGCTATCTACGAATGGATCAAGAATAACCGTGACAAAACAGCCTATCCAAAAAAAGATGGACAAATAAATACGACTAAATATATTAAGACAGAGTTCTTCTTCGGTGAGTCCTTACCGAAGGCCCAGTAGGGCATGGGCGCAGGGCGGCCGATCAATTGCGTGTACTGGTCGACGACGGCGAGCGGCGTCGGGCCGGCGAAGAAGTAGAAGTCGAGGATGCCGCCGATGACCTTGTACGTGAGCGAGGCGCCCCTGTAGACGACGTCCATGCCATTACTGTTGAGCAGGAGCACGGCGTGGGCGACGCCGCGGCCGACGATGCTCCGGAGGTCCACGTACACGGGTGGGAGCCGTAGAGGTCGGTGTTGAGGTTGATGGCTGAGGCGTCGGTGGTGAAGATCGTGTAGGGGTCGTTGGGCCGGAGCTTGATGCCGCCGGGCTGCGTGTTCTCGCCGAGCCCGTACAGCGCCGCGTCGCCAGGGAGCCGCGTGGAGAGCTCCAGGTACTGGTCCTTGAAGACGAGCGGGGCGTGGCTGGTGTTGAAGAGCGGCTGGCGCGTGGATTTGCGGTGGACGGCGTACCAGAACGGGTCGCGGCCGTAGGTGAAGACGAGGTCCTGGCCGGCGTACTCGGTGGAGGTGAAGGGGACGCCGCCGGGGACGGTGGCGGTGAGCGGCGGCGCTGGCTCGCGCGGGAGCAGGTCGTACGGCACCTCCCACCTCTGCTTCTCCGCGTCCGTTATCTGCACCCTCACCCTGTCCCTCGTCTCGTGCCTGCACACAATGCCATTTGGCCATTACAAAATGCACGAGCTTTGCATCGCATCGGCCTCATAGAAAAAATTAGCTGCACTCATGATTGAAATGTACTACTCCTCCAGTGGAAGAAAGCATGAACACATTGTAAAATGATTTCTAGACAATCCACATTGTAATATGATTGACATAATTTCCGCAAAAATACTGTATGATTGACAGAAACAGAGTGAGTACGTTTCTTTCTAATTTATGAGGCCAATTCCCTCGAATTTAGGGTGCTGTTTTTCTTATCTTGAACAAATCGAGCAGGCAATAATTGCAACCACAAACATTCCCCTCAAACAAAGCTAGGAGTACTACTAGCAACATGGAGGCATGGAGCGGTATGAATAAAAAAGACCGGGAAGAAGAACAGGGGGCATACTTGACGAAGAGCCTGAGGCGAGGGATGTCAGGGCCATAGGTGGAGGTGCGCTGCTTCACCTGGAGGAACCCCACGAGGCCTCCCCCGTTGGGGCGCTGCACCAGGGACACCAGCCTGTACCCGAACCCGACCGGCTTGGGTGCAGCAGCCGTCGCAGAGACGCCATTGCTGGCCGTGCTGCTGCCCGCCAAGGTCAACACGAGGAGAAGAAGAAGAAGACACCATGGCAGGAGGTCCATTGCTGTGCTTGTCTCACCTGCTCCTCAGCACATCAGCTCGCTCACTGGCCGGCGCACTCGCTTTGTGGGCAGCAGTGTCACAGGTGTGAAGAGCGAGAGTGAGGAGGTGTTATGATGCGAGTAATGAGGGGAGAGAGAGAGAGCGAGCAGTGTCAGCGTGCAGCTGCATGCATTGAGTGAGTGGCATCTTCAACGGATACGAAGAACCTCCCTCCTTTTTTTTTGACACATCCAAACCAGCCGTATATTCATCGATCAACCACATACACCGTACATAGATTGAAAAACAAACGAAGAACCAACATACGGGGAGGATCCAGAGCTACCACCGAGAGCCGCAGCTTCGCCGGCGACGGAGAAGAAGGCCGGCAACCACCATGCCACTGCCTGGGCACTTTTAATCCCTTAAGAGACGCCGCCTGGACTGCCCGCCGCGCCGCGACGGAGCACTTGACGATGAACGCGTAGGGCGGCGCCCCCCTAGCACCGATTCCCCACCTTGCCTCGGCCGCCAACAGATCCGTCGCCGGAGAAGCTCCAGCCTCCCGACCAGCCCTGGATGAACAGCACAACTCCAGCGCCGCCGCACCGCAGCAGAAGGAGAAGAAGGCCGCGCACGGCGGATCCGCGGATCCGCGAGCACGGCAAGGACGACGACCACGCGACGGAGCTCCGCCGGAGCTCCACCACCGGAGAGGAAGGACGTCGACACCAAAGAACCACCGGCCGCACCACCGCCCCCACAGCGCCGCCAGCGGAAGCCCCCACACCCCTACTCTATTTACACGGAGGGATCCGGGGATCCCCCACCCACCCGCCGCCGGAGCGGACGGGAGGCGAGAGATCCCGCGGATCCGCGGCGGCGAGAGCGCGGTGACGAGCGAGTCCAAGAAATCGCCTTCTCTGCCCTGTAGCAGGAAGGAGGGGAAAGCTGTGCGGTGCGGTGACGCGGTAGGAAGAACCAACCTCCCTCCTTTATAGACACCGTACCGTGACCGTGTCATCTTGCAAGTACTCACCAGCCACGCCCGCTCGTCTGGATTACTGGATACATACCGCTATCCATTCCAAGCAAATGACTGACAACGATGCCCACTTGTCTGTTTACGCGACTAATTAGTTCGATTTTTGGATATGCGAGGTCCAGATAGAAACACTCACCAAATGGCTCCTTCAAATCTAACCTATTTGTCCGATTTTTCAAACTCAACATATATGTTCGGGCGCCGCTCCCACCATGGCGGAATCGGCTTAGTCCGACCCAAAGTATATTCAGCCTCATCCTCCTACAGAACCAAACCATACCTCTTTTCCCCGATTCACCTCATTCCATTCTCCGCTTTTGTTCTTTCCCTTCTCCTCCGCTCCATCATGGCCGGCTCTTGCAGCGGATCTGGATCCGAAGCCAACCTCTACTAAGGTGCGCTTGTTCTAGAGAAGGATTCTAGGCCCACGCCAGACGACGAAGAGCTCGCTCGCCGCTCGCTGGAAAACAAGAGAGCCGCCCCGTCAGCTTCCTAGGGTCAATGTAGTCGTCGGTCGGGCCCCTTCGGAGCGGGCTCAGTGTTCGGTAGTGCAAAGGTTTGCCCCTCCGCATCTCCTTTATTGTTGTAGGATCTAACTTTTAAGACGGTAGTTTAATTGGTGATACTTGTTGGTTGAATGCTAGACCCAAATCAGTTCCGATGATGAATCAATCGCCTTACATTTTTGGGGAAATCCACCAAATGTTAAATAAATATTTAGATGGGCATGCATCATAGACTCCATTAACAAGTTTGTCGGATGTTGTGCCCAAGTAGGCAATGTAAGTTTTTTGTGCTTCATTCTTTGTTGTTCACTTCAATTATTGCATATGTTGAGTGATTCTTTTATTTGCTACATGGAGTTTGCCAAATATTTGTACAATCAAGTTGAGAGAATGCCATGGCGGTTGAGCCATTGTTAGAACATATTCGCTCCGGAAAAAACAAGGGGAAGGGCAAATTTGGTGACAAAACACGGGAGTCCGACGGAAGGACAAAAAAAAGTAAGGGGCCGCGAACAACAGTACCAAACCCGAATGGCACGGCGTGCCAGGCAGAGGCGACGCGAAGCGGCGGCCGCCACACATGGCGCGGTGGAGGACGACCCGATCCCCCCGCAAGAAGCTTCGTTCATAGCCGCCCGAGCTTGTTTTACTACTCCTTTATTAGCTGAATTTGTCCGTCAGTCTCTATGCTTGTCTTGTCCGTCGAACTATGTTTAAATCTACGTTTGCCTATCCGTACGTGATCTACATTGCATGGGTAGTATGGTTTTGAGTGTGAGATTTGAGGGGTACGGTTGCAGGACCTAACATATGTACATTGTCCTGGACCTGTCCGCGAAGACGTCGGGATGTGTCCGCAGACAGATAGAGGGTATATTTGCCCCATCTGGTTGGAGATGCTCTAAGTGCCTCTGAGTGTAGGTCGGCCGATATTGATCTGTATAAAAAAATTAATACCATATAGATTTGTCGTTCTTTATGTAATAATAATTAGGTTGTCTCTTATCAATAGTTTCTTTTCATCATTAGCACTAAAAAATTAATAGCTCTTACTAATTATGTAGATCAACTCTAGAGGTCTGACAATTTGACAACTACACATTTTATTCTTTGTCCTTCTCCCTATTCTCCTTATCTCCACTATTTTTATATGGTTTAATAAGGAGTCAAATTCCACGTTAAGAAGAAGGTAGTGTACATGCTAGTTTCCCTTCATTTCTTTTTAACAAAAGTCGGCTTCCCATTTTTATATTATGCATGGTTGGAAACCCTTACGAATCCTCCCCGTTGAAAGACAAACCATGGATACAATCTAAGCCCTATCTATTTGAGAATTACTACATTTTTGCTGCCAAGGTTCTAGAATGAACATTTTGATATTTTGAAGATAATTCTAGATGTACCGCATAAAGTGCAGTATAGGATAAATTTTTAATACATCCTAAGTGGTGAAACATCTCTGCATGAATATAAGCTACCAAATATGAGAATGCTGGATATCCCTATGAGAGTGACATATCTAGAGATAGGGCCTCCATCTAAAAAGTGTCATGTAAACTTGTTGCTTATGCAATGTTTGGCTTCCAATTCAATCGCACGATGCTAATTTTTAGGAAAGCTAAAAAACACTATCAACTCATGGGCTGGAGTCCAATTAATCTTGTAAATTTGTGTCTTTATCATGAGGTTACGGCTAAGATATTGCAAGATACAATGGAATGTATTTACTCATATCATCCTGTTATTAGTAGAAAAATGTTAAGAAGAAGTAAAACATGATGAAAGGACAATGATGTCGCCTAGAGGGGGGGTGAATAGGCGAATAAAACTTTTTCGGTTTAGGCTTGCTAATTGCGGAATAAAACTAGGTGTTTAAATTAACAAGCCAACAACCTAAATAAACTAGGTTCACCTATGTGCACCAACAACTTATGCTAAGCAAGACAAGCAACAATGTGATAGCAATAGAGAATACTTCAAGCACGAAGGCTATCACAATGTAAAGTGCATAAGTAAAAAGCTCGGGTATAGAAATAACCGAAGCGCGCGGAGACGAGGATGTATTCCCGAGTTCCTCCTTGAAAGGGAGTACGTCTCGTTGGAGAGGTGTGAACCGACACAACGGTTCAACAACCACAAAGGTTTCACCCTCTTCTCCGATGAACCGCACCACAAAGGTTTGGTTCACCTTCCACTATCGGTATTCCTTCGAGGCGGAATCCGGAGCCTTTCAACAACAATCCGGGGCACAACCCACAATGGGATTGGGGGCCCCCGAACGGCTTTCAACAACAATCCGAGGCACAACCCACAATGGATTGGGGGCTCCCGAACGGCTTCAAGTGACCACACAAGGGTCCAACCACCACAAAGGCGTCTAGGGCCCGAAGACCCAAGAATAACAAGTTCACAAGATTTCAACTTCCACGAATCCTCGTGGAGAGCACATCGATGCACCAAATGCAAAAGGCAAGAGCACAAGTGCTCAAATCCTTCACTCTCAAATCCCACCACAAGCAACTAATGCTTATGGGGGGAGAAGAGAGGAAGAACAAAGAAGAGAACCACACAAGAACTCCAAGAACTAGATCCACTATGTTCCCCTCACTTAGAGGAGAGATTGATTGGTGGAAATGTAGATCTAGGTCACCTCTCTCAAATCCCTCAAAGATATGCAAGAATCATGGGAGGAATTGGGAGAGGGGCAAGCTTTCCAAGGTCAACAATGGAGGTGAGAGAGAGGGAAAAACGTGCTTGGAAAAGCTAGGGAACCATTGGGGAAGAGGACCCCTTAAATAGGTTCCCTGGAAATCTGACCGTTATGCCCAGTTTTCGTACCCAGCGGTACTACCGCTGGGATCCTTCGAATAAAATAGAAGAAAACCAGCGGTAGTACGAGGCAACTACCGGTGGGTACCGTAGCGAGTCCAGAGAGCAAAACCGGCCTAGCGGTACTCCTGGCGGTACCACCAGCGGTAGTACCGCTGGCTGAAACCAGCGGTACCACACGGTACCACCGCCAGGAGGAGTACCAGCTGTGCTGCAGGAGTCCCGCTCCAGGTGGAGCGGTACTACCGCTGCGACAGCGGTACTACCGCCAGACACAGAAAAGCTCTTCCTGAAATGCAATAACTTTCTCGTATGAACTCCAAAACAGGTGAATCCAATTGCGTTGAAAAGGTAACGACAAGAGCATTGCCAAATATAGAGGAGATACCACACATGGAAGGTGTGGACCTTATCTCGAGGAGGACCGGTAATATTTCCAACACCGAGAATGCAACAAGATTTTCATCCGGACTCCGTTTTTGATGAACTAGAGCTTGATATGGGGATGAACACAAGCTCTAAATTCTCTCATGGATAAAAGCCAAATAAGAACCAAGAAAGATGATAATGCCAAGTATGCAAAGGTTTGAGCTCTCCACAAAGATGCGATCAAGTTACTCACTTGAGAACCCCTCTTGATAGTACGCCGTCTATCCTAAACCCGGTCTCCCACTAACACCATGAGACCGGTAAAATAGAAACCCTATCAAGATCATACCTTTGCCTTGCGCATTCCACTTGAGCTAGATGATGACGGTCTTGATCTCTTCAAGTGGACCACCTTTCTTGATTGCGCTTGCTAGCACATGCTTGATGAAGACATCTCCAAATACTCCCCCATACACCATTATGGGAGAGCCTCGCAAAGCTCCGTCTTCATGTATCCACTTGCTTCATATTCTTCTTTTGATATAGATGATGGCTTGGAGATAAACATGAAGTTCACTCAATCTTCTTTTCCAAGCCATGCTTGCAATAAGCTCAACTCTTCACATGACCATTCTTCATATAAACCCTTGGATTGAACCTTGGTCATCAAGTAATCTTCTAGAGTCCAACACATGAACTCCAAACATTACCTATGGACAAGATCTACAAGTATATCTCAAAGCAAACATTAGTCCATAAGGATTGTCATTAATTACCAAAACCACGCATGGGGCAACACATGCACTTTCACATGAGTGGTATGTGGAAAATATTGATATAAATAACCACAACGTGATAACAACTATTTCGTTGCAAGTATATATTAACTACGGATTTAAAAATTCTAGAAATTAGAAAATCATGATATTTGATATTGGTTATCATAATTTAATATTGTAATAGATGAATTTAGGTACCCAAGTTATTACGGAGATAAGACGCCTCCCGACTAAGTGTGTGCCGTTAGATTCACCCGCATGTAAACTATGAACCATTACATTTAGGAATAGAAATGCAGAGTTGTTAAGGAAACCTGTTGGTATCACAAGTGAACAAGCAAATGGCCATCAGGAGTTTCGAGTGCAAGCACTGAATGTATTGTGCTTCCATACAAATAACATATGTGTTTAGGAGCAGTCTACCCTCCAAATTTCTCTGTTTCTTTGTCACATGTTTCTTAATTTACCCCGCCCTCTTTTGTGCAGAAGAGAATTATAAGCAAAGTGGTTAGAACATTTTACATATGAGTGGTACATGTTAGTTATTCACATGTTTTTGTTCAGTAGATCTGTTGAAACTTTTACTTTGTCCTCTAGCTTTGTTATTAATTGCGCATATTTTTGTTGTAGTTCACCATTTGGTTCAAGGTCGCGGCTAGTTCATGGGAGCGTGTCACCGCCAAGCTTGTTTTATTGTTGCACGACTTCCAAACATGTGGGGAGGAGGACACAATAAGATGAAAGGCCGGGATTGTTTATTGGGAGTAGATAAATTTTGTTTGAGGTTCAGTATCTGGTTTAAGGCCACGTCTGGTTCATGCATGGGAGCAGGTCGCCAAAAAGCTTGAGGTCCATTGTGCAACTTCGGAGCGCACAACAAGATGAAATGACGATAGAGAAGATG
Source organism: Poa pratensis (assembly GCA_947311845.1). Lineage (NCBI taxonomy): Eukaryota > Viridiplantae > Streptophyta > Magnoliopsida > Poales > Poaceae > Poa > Poa pratensis. The sequence continues at coordinate 33,776,582 of CAMZMU010000109.1, read as the reverse complement.
TTTTGGAGATTTTCCATGGATCAAAGACACACGTGTCGCGCAATGTCGCAACATTTGTACTTGTGGTGAAGGAGAGATGGCAGATTTTGTTATTTCTCAGATTTGCGGAACTGAAGAAGATGACCAAACACAAGAGCCCGGGAGAACAATACGGGATTGAGAAATATCTAGTATTTCACCCGTCCCGTGGGACAACTGTGGCTACTTTGCGTCTAGCCACAACAGTCGCATCGTATATGAATTTCATTTAGGAAAATGTAGTAAGTTTGGAAACAAATTTCTCGCTGGTGCAACTTTTCGGATCTCAAAGCAACCATTTACCATCGAGTGGACAAGATAGCTCTTGTACCGGCATGTACATGTGCATTTCCTCTTCGAGTAAAAATATTTCATTATTATAAAATTTGCCATATGTAAGGAGCATCTATATATATTTGTTAGAGAAAAACAGATTTTTTTTTACTCTTTGAGTGTTTTATATTTGAACTTTTAAGACCCGGGATCATTGCCCCCACGACCTAAGCTCATTTTGTATTTTCTGGTTAAATGTTTATTTGACTAAATCTCATTTGAGCTGTCCTTGCATCGACGAGATCCATTGCCAAAAGATGTGTCCTTGCCTATAGAGCGGATTTTTTTTTTACGTAACCACGCCTGTCGTTGAAATCTCAGTCACTGGAAGAGTATGTGCTTTTGTTGATAAGTATTATGTGCTTTTGTAGCTTCACCTTGTTAAAATATCCCTCCTAAAAAGCAAGCCCAGGAAATCCTTGTGTCCTCGAGAACTGCTGCTAAAATACCCCTGATATCTCACCAATTCCTTTTTCCGGAATCCCGAAAGGTGCATGCATTGGTTTAGATTAGACCTGAATAAGAAACGAAGAGCAAAATGCACACTGTTCCAGGAGAGGATAATCACGGAAAAGCAGAGATAGGCCCCGGAGGGCGCCGATGTCCACGAGGCATGTTCGTCCTAGAGGCGCTGCAGCATCTCGCCCCACAGCAACCCCGCAGTTTTCACATGTACTACTACTACTACTACTACTACTACTACTACTACTACTACCCTCGATAGTCGATACAGTGCCCCAACTCTAACCTTGGAGTTAGTTTTGCATTAGGCAGTGACGGCGCCGTTAGATAATGCCCGGAGTGCTGATGTCTTGTCTGCATTGGTCTGTAAGTTTTAGTGCATCCATGCAGTGATGCACACGGTGATTTATTTATGCTCTGTGCTCCGCTGCTCTGCTCCTTGTGCCTTTTGTCTCTACAGAAGAAATTATGCTGATATATAAAAACCTCTACCAAAACACTGGCTGGTGTCCATGCTAACATGCTCCTGACATCCGTAACCCAAGCGAGCTGCCAAACATGGGCACAATTATGTAGATCAACTCTAGTGGTCTGACAATTCAACAACTTCAAACTTTATTCTTTGTCCTCCTCCTCTTCTCCTTTATCTGCACTATTTTGCCATGGTTTAATAAGGAGTCACATAAAATAATATCTTTGTACATGCCCATTAATTAGTGTGAACATCTCTTACATTAAGACGAAGGTAATGTGTATATGCTAGTTTCCCTACGTTTATTTTTTTAACAAAAGTCGTCTCCCCATTTTATATTAAGCCCGGTTAGAAACCCTTGCGAATCCTCCCGGTCGAAGGAAAAACCATGGATACAATCTAAGGGCTATCTTTTTGGGAATCACTACATTTTGCCAAGTTATAGAATGCATACTTTGATATTTTCGAAGATAAATGGTAATGTGGTCTAGACGCATCGTATGCGTAAAGTGTAGTATAGGATTTTTTTAAATATATTCTAGGTTTGAGGGATGTCACCCAGCACCAATCCAATGGTATAGTGGTGAAACATATGTGGATGAATATAAGCTACCAAATATTTAGAGTTAAGAGAGTGACATTTATATAGATAGGGCATCCATCTAAAAAAAGCATGCAGTTGCTTCTTATGCAATGTTTGGGTTCCAATGCAATCTCACGATGCTAATTTTTAGGAAAGCTAAAAAGCACTAGCAACTCAAGGGCTGGGGGTCCAATTAATCTTGTAAATTGTGATATCCGTGGCTTTAGGATGAGGTTACAACTAAGCTATTGCAAGATAAAATAGAATATATTACTCATATCATCCTATTATTAGTTGAAAGTGTTTGTACATGGAAAATCTTGATATAAATAATCACAACCAGATAACAATTATTTCATTCTGAGTATAATCATTGTGGATTTTAATTTTTAGGAAAACATAAAATGATGATACTTGATATGGTTTAACATTATTTAATATTGTAATAGATGAATTTAGGTACCCAAATTATTATGAGACATAAGCAGTATTCCGACGAAGTGTCTAGCACGATATTCACCCCACGATTGCAGTATGAACAATTACATCTAGGAGTAGAAAATCGACGGTTGCCAAAGAACCCCGTTGGTACCAGAGTTGAACAAGAAATGTTCAACATCGGTCTTGACTGCAAGCTATGAATATATCGTGGTCAATCCAAAAAAAATTGTTTATTTGTTAAGTGCTTATTTATTTATTTGAGATATGCTCTCACTTTTGTTTACCCCGCCCTATTGTGTTCAGAAAAAAATCGTAAACAAAGTGGCTATAAAATTTATATGTGAGTGGTACTGTACATGTTAGTGATTCACACTTTTTGTTCACAGGATCCATTGAAACTTCTATTTTGTCCACTAGCTTTGCTATTAATTAAATAGATTTTTGTTGTAGTTCATTACTTGGTTCAAGGTAACGGCTAGTTCATGGGAGCGTGTCACTGTCAACTCGTGTTGTTGCACGACTTCCAAGCATGCGGCGAGGAGGACGCAATAAGATGAAATGTCTTAAATTTTCATGGGAGTAGCTAAATTTTAATTGTGGTTCATGTTATAAACGATAGCAAATAAACGATGAAGAGAACGAAAGATCAACCTACGGGGACACGAGATTTAACGTGGAAAACCCCACCAAAGCCAGCAATACTTCACTATATCGGGTGAGGTTACAAACGTCGGGGATTTACAACTTGCGACTTATCCGAACCGGCAGCTTACAAGATGTATATACGTAAAACCCTAAGTTGGCTGCAGTCCGACTCAGCAACGACGCTAACCGTACCCCCGCAAGAGGGCAACCAGATGGGCTAACTTCTCCGCTACGCTACGGCCCAAGCCTTTGGCGACGGGCCTCCGCTTCATTTTGAAATTAGCCTTTATCTTTATATGAATTTGGATCACATCAAAATAACAGTTCAACATCTGATTCAAGGCCACGGCTGGTTCATGCATGGGAGCAGGTCGCCAACAAGTTTGAGGTCTATTGTGCAACTTCTGAGCGCACAACAAGATAAAATGGCGATACAGAGGATGTTTTGGAGATTTTCCGTTGTCTAGACACACGTGTTGTCGCGTGATGTCGCAACACCCGTACTTGTCGTGAAGGAGAGATGGCACATTTGGGTATTGCTCAGATTTGTGGGACTGGAGAAGATGAACAAACACGAGAGCTCGAAGTAAAGATGAGATTGAGGTATCTCTAGCATTTCATCCCTTCTATGGGACAACCCTGGACTAGACACTTCACGTCTAGCTACAACACAATCGCATCGTATCTGAATTTCATTTAGTATAGTGTAGAAAGTTTTGAAATAAAGTGCCCCTCCCCCCCCCCCCCCCCCCCCCCTGCGTAACTTTTCGGATCTCAAAGCGATCATTTATCATCTGGTGGACAAGATAGCTCTTGTATCGACATGAACATGCACATGTAGATGTGCATTTCCTCTTCAAATAAATATTTTTTTAGCTTGTCAAATAAATATATTTCATTACTAGAATTTGCACATATGTAAGGCTTATCTATGTATACTTGTTTTAGGACCTATGATCATTTCCTACGACCTGGGATCATTTTGTGTTTTCTTATTAATTGAGTAAATGTCCATGCATCGACGAGAACCATTGCCAAAAGATGTGTTCCTTGCCTTTAGAGCGGATTTTTGTAACCTAACCACGTCTGTCATTTGAAATCTCAGTCACTGGCATAGCATGTGCTTTTGTTGATTAGTACTCATGTGTTACTATGCTTCACCTTGTTAATATTCCTCCCAATTCCACACAAAAATCAAAGCCAGAAAATCCTGTATCGTCGAGAACTGCTGCTGCTACAAAAAAAAAACCTTAATATCTTCTCGTTTCCCTTTTGCGGAATCCGGAAAGGTGCATATGCATTGGTTTAGATTAGACCTGATTAAAGAAACGAAGAGCAAATATGCACACTGTTCCTCGAGAGGATAATCACGGAAAGGCCGAGATAGTGCCCGGACGGCACCGGTGTCCACGAGGCATGTTCTTCCTCGAGCCGCTACAGCCTACAGCATCGCCAACAGCAACCGTGCAGTTTTCACATGTACCCTCGATGCACTACTCCACCTCTTCTAACCTCGAAGCTAGTTCTGCATTAGGCACTACGCAGAGACAGCGCCGTAAGATAATTCTTCCCGGGGTGCCAATGCCTGCATATGCCAGTGGTTTTAGGAGAGAATTCCTTCTGAGACACTCTGTTAAAATCACGTTCCTTATTTGACACTGCTAAAATATTTCTTCCTTGTATGTTTCTTCTCAAAATTTCTTTCCTTTCTTGACACTCTAGTCCATTTTGGGAACAAACAGTGTTAAAGAGGGGTATGAAAAGACCTTTTTACCCCTGTTTCATTATGTGATAAAAAAAACTCGTCGCGTCCACGGGTCTCAGAGCTGCCGGTTCGCCGTGCGTCCACCTTCGCCGGTCCACGAGCTCGTCGCGTCGCGCGAAGACGGCGTCTCCCGCCGCCCAACCTTCGGCCGCCACTGGCATGGCGGTCCCGCTGCAGAAGGCCAAGGCTCCGTCCTCCTCGGCCGCCACCGGCATGGCGGGCTCAGGAGGAGCAAGTCCGTGGCGCCGCGGCCGGAGGAGCCGCCGCTCTCGTCCGCCGGGGTCACCGCCGACAGCCCCCGCAAGAAGAGTTTTTGGTCCTTCCTCTACCCGTCCTCCTCGTCCAGCAGGCACCGGAGCGCGTCCTCCTCGTCTTTGGGCAGCGGGACAGCCCTGCAGCGTGGGCGGAGGCTGGAGGCGATCGAGGAGCCGGAGAGCCCGGGCCGCCGGAGCGAGGGCTCGTCCTCGTCCTTCGGGAGGAAGGTGGCGCGGTCCCGCTCCGTGGGCTGCGGCAGCCGCAGCTTCTCTGGGGACTTCCTCGAGCGCCTCTCCACCGGCTTCGGCGACTGCGCGCTCCGGCGCGTCGAGTCCCACCGCGAGCCCAAGCCTAAGGTGGGAAGCGCGCGTCTTGGCCACCTGGGCGGCGACGGTGACGACGACTACGAGTACACGCAGCAGCACAGGATCAAGTGCGCCGGGTTCTTCGGCGCCGCGCCGCCCCCTTCGTCATCCTCCTACTGGCTCTCCGCGCCACCCAACGGAGGGAGGTGCGTGGCCGGACAGTGGAGGCGCGGGGGAACGAGCGACCTCGTCGTGGAGGCGAGCTGGGCGGCGGCCGGCCCGTGGAGGCGCTGGGGAACGGCGACGCGCTGGGCGGCGGCCGGACCGTGGAGGTGCGGGGAACGGCGACCTCGCCGGGGAGGAGTGCTGGGCGGCGGCCGGACCGTGGAGGCGCTGGGGAACGGCGACGCGCGGCTGGGCGGAGGCCGGACAGTGGAGGCGCGGGGGAACGGCGACCGACGCGTCGACGGCAAGGTTCACGGACGCCTCTGCCCCAGCTCCTCCGCCACCGCCCACGCCGGCCGGGCCGCGTCCTGAGCCGCCTCCCCTCGCACATGGTGGACTGCGGTGGCTTCTCCACCGTGGGTGGCCGAGGAGTGGCGGCGCCGAACCTCGCAACGGCGCGGCGGAGCACCAGAAGGAGGGCCACCTCGTCGTCCCCGTCCGCACGCTCCACGCCCTTGTCGCGCAGAGGAGCCCTCCGGTCGCGGCGGTTGGGTGGGGAACGGGATGAGCGAGATGGATAGGATTCGCGACGAGTTTTTTTTATCACATAATGAAACAGGGGTAAAAAGGTCTTTTCATACCCCTCTTTAACACTGTTTGTTCCCAAAATGGACTAGAGTGTCAAGAAAGGAAAGAAATTTTGAGAAGAGACATACAAGGAAGAAATATTTTAGCAGTGTCAAATAAGGAATGTGATTTTAACAGAGTGTCTCAGAAGGAATTCTCTCTTGTTTTAGTGCATCCATGGATATGCATTTGCTCTGCTCCTTGTGCCGTTTGTCTCTACAGAAGAAGTTATGCTGGTATATAAAAACCTCTACCAAAATACCGTTGTGGCCTAACTTGAGGCTGGTGTCCATGTATCAAGGTCCTGACATCCGTAACCCAAGCGAGCTGCGAACACATGGGCACAAATCAAATCTTATCCCGGCCACGGATTCAGGCCGGATTCGTGGACCACGGACTGCTACCGGCCAGCCAGCGCGTCTGTCCGTATCCACCCTCTCTTCCTCCTCACTCCACTGCCATACCATCTGTTGTGTATGTATGAAGAAAGTTTTGTTGAACGCAAGGCGTTGCGTGAATCGAGCAGGGAGGAATCGAGCAAGATCATGGGACACGAAACACACCCCAGGCTAAACGACCCACAACAGTCGTCGGCGCTGAGGGCCAAATCTCTGATACAGTCATCCCATGCGTGTAGGCCACCACCATGACAATGAGTGATTCACATGAGAGAGAGATCACGCCGCCGGGAACTAGCGACCGCCTGCAGTATTTTGCCGTGTGTCCCTTAACCTGAGGTCGCCGTACATACTGCGTTCTGTGACATACATGGTCCTGCTAACATCCGTAGACGGTAGATCCAATCAAGCTGCAAATGCGGAGAAATGGAGGGTGACAAATGCTACGGAAAAATATCTGTAAAAACTGTCGTGAATCCGTAAGAAATCTCTGTCAAAACTGTCTCTGCAGATGTATGCAGAAAGGGATCATGCTATGTTAACAACTTTGCATGGGCGCCAATCTGATCCGAACCACGGATTCTCGCCGAATTCTTGAAGCTGAAATTTCGCACTGACCGTGAAGCAACATGTTGCGTGAATCGAGCAGAGAGGAAATCAATCAAGCTGATGATCGGTCGTGGACATATTGGCAGGAAAGACCGGATAAAAACTCGGGCCCTGTGTCGTGTTCTGGCACCTACCCCACGAACGCACGCATGATGCAGCACTCATTGCCTCGTGCTCCATCATTTCTGATTATGCGCCTAGGCGTACGGTGGACTCGATAAACCGGGCGGAATATCTATCTTTGACGAGTAAATTACAAAACCAAACCCCTTTTGAGGCAGGATTTGCGAGTCGATCTTGGTAATTTTTTTCAAAAATCTACCGGGGACAAATAACAACAGATCGCTCTGATTTTAGTCTAACTGCATTTTGACAGCATTGCTGACCGATGGGGCCCATATGTAAGAGCCTAGTTGGCATCCCACGTGGAGGTGGAGCTGACGTGGACGTGGAGCCCACATGTCAGATTTCCCCCTCTCTCCTTTCTTCTTCCTCCCGTCCTCTTCTTCATGTCGCTGCTCGGTGAAGTAACACGGCACGGCAGCACACATGGAGCCGTGGGCTGCCAACTAGGCTCTTACATATGGGCCCCATCAGTCGTCAAAATGCAGTTAGATTGAAATCAGTACGATCTGTGTTGTTAGTCCCAGAGTCGGTAGATTTTTGAAAAAATTAGCAAGATCGGTACTGACTCGTAAAATCATGCCTCAAATGTGATATTGTTTTGTAATTTACTCATCTTTGACGGATCCAAATGACACCAATGCGTGCAACCATGACCAAATATTGGGAGGCGGATGGTTTGCTTGCTCGTGTGTTTTGCTAGCTTTTCAGAGTAAGCAAAAAACACACAAGAATATTGGGAGACAGGTGGGCTTGGCGATGCGGCGCCGCGGACGGCCCGCTCCTACTTGCAGCCTGACTTGCAATTCTCTCGTTTTGCTAGCTTTTCATAAAACACATGAGAATACTGAGAATATAGTATGAAATCAACCATGAGCCGATCGACTGAATCTCTCTGCTCATGGCCTTGGAGCAACAGCCTGAGAAACATGCGTGAACAACGGATGTCCGATAAAGGCGTGACAGACCCAGAAACGCCCTCCAGACACCAATGGCTAAGAGCATCTCCAACAGACGCGTTTCGGCGCGGCGCGCTATATTTTCTTTGCAGCGCCAAAAAGGCGTTTTGGCGTGTGGGGCGCCGGTTTTGCTTTTCCAGCAGCGCTATAGTTTAGCGCGCCGAAACGCAGCGCTCCAGCAGACGCCCAAAAACCGCAACGCGCGCGGCAAGCACAAACAAGATTTGTACTTCAACATACAACCAAGAAGATCAAACATACGCACAATAAATCAACAATAAATAGTTCAATTATTACAACACAAATAAATAGTTCATCACACAATAAATAGTTCATACAACAATAGTTCATCAACTCATTGTTGCCCATTCCATGCCCACCACTCCTCGATTAGATCTTTTTGAAGTTCATTATGTGTTTCATTGCGTCGAATGGCATGATAAGATGCAACAAACCGGGCCACCCTCTCCGCCCTCCTCCGCACTCGCACGGGATGACCCATCAACTCATAGTGGGTGTAGTCTAAATCTTGCCCTCGCTCATTCTCGATGATCATGTTATGCATGATCACACAAGCGGTCATGATGTACCAAAGCATGTCTTGATCCCAAAATCTAGCCGGCCCTCTGACAATAGCAAATTGGGCTTGCAAAATCCCAAATGCTCTCTCCACATCTTTCCTAGCCGTGTCTGCAGCATTGGGAGCTCTCAAATATTCTGTACCAAAAACTTGCACAACTCCAACTGCAAACCGCTTGACACACATGATGGCTTGACTCTCACCCATGGCCAAGTGGTCATCAACTAAATCCGCCGGAATACCGTATGCCAACATACGTAAAGCGGCGGTCACCTTTTGAAAGGTGCTATGCTCGAGCTCTCCGGCGGCATTCCTCCTCTGCTGAAAAAACCGGTCGTGCCTCGCCAATTTCTCCGCAATGTGTCTGAACAACTCGATGCTCATTCTAAAGCGGCGCCGGAAATGTGACTCGGGGTATATGGGATGATCCACAAAATAGTGTCTCATCAATCTATTGTCAGCCTCGATCCTCTCCCTCCTTAATTTCTGACGACCGAAAACTGAACCACCATGTTTCGGTTTTTTGTTAGCATGGATAGCTAGGAGCATTGCAATGTCCTCCTCCTCTTGAATATCGAATTCTTCGTCGGAAGAATCGTATGATTTACTCATCTACAAAATTTAATTCAATGTACTATAAAACTACAATCTAGCAATGCACAAAATTCGTTTAGCAAATTTACACCGAATTCATACCTTGCAAGTGTTTTCTCAAACACCTTGCGAGCGCGGAGGTGCAGCCGGCCGCCGTGCGCTGTTCGGTGGAGCTTCTGCGCGCTCGGTCGGCGAAGGGGTGGCGGCGAGTTGGCGGCGGAGGGGTGACGGCGAGGCGGCGAAGACGCGCTGCCGAGGGACGGCGGAAGCCTCGGCGGCGCCCAAATCAACGCCGCCGCGAAGTCCGCGCGTCCATAGACTGTAGCCCCTTTTTCTACTAGTGACACTTTCAAATCTCTAAAATATAAAAGATTGAGATTTTCTCATTTTTTGTGTAGCCCATAATAATAATAGAAATTGCATTGCGATTTTACATGGTAGTAGGATGCATCATTAACTATATCCGGAAGTTTTAAATATGTAAATTTCTTTGAATATTTTAAAATATTGTGATCAAAGGATATCATCTCGGGGGTCAAAGTCAGTTTCCGATAATGTAGGTTCTTTTAGATGACCTTGGATCGCTACTGCTAGCTACATGAATTTGTTAGGTTTCACTAATATCACGCGATGATGTAATAAAACTGAAAACATAGAATCACCACTGAAAATACACTGGCACCTGGTACCGGTGCATCCTAGGATAGTAAATAAAAAAGGTAAAAAAATCCAGAACTGTTTTTCCAATCAAATATGATCTGCCTAGTAGGTTGTGCGCTTTAGTGTTACGCGCGTTGCATGTGAACAAAAAACGTTTGCTTACAATCCTTAAAAGATGTATGCGCATGATATAAAAAAGAACGATCACTGAGAGAAAGGCAAGATGTCAGGCATGGTGTCAAATATCTATTGAACATTGGTGGAAGAAAATAGGAACCATAAATAAATAGCTAGCTACTCAGTAATGCTAAACACCAGTACATAGAAAAGTGAACCATGGACAAACCGTGACCTGTTATTTGAAGAATTTTTCAAGAAAAGTTAAATTCTAAGTATCTAAACTACTTGACTGGAATTTCACAGATAGAAGATGGAAGACTCACAAAATAAGGTCACCACAGTGTTGTTTTCTTACAAAATCATGCAAAGGAAAAGTCTATTCGGCCCTGATCATGGGCCATGGACTTGGTGCACCGGCCAAACACGCCTCGACATGCATGTCCGATGAAGCCGCAAGAAACCAGGAATGACGCACAAGGCTAAACGCCACTTATAACCCATGAGTCGGTACGCACGGCCGAAACCCTGATCCCGTCACCGTCACCCCATGTGTGCAGGTGCAGCAGTGCAGGGCCCCAAAAACACTTCACATGCTGTTTTACTACTAGCATGCTCGTTAATTAACAGGTAACGTAAGAAAAAGATATCAGCTTGCTCACATGTGCATTCTCCAGTACGACGCAACGCATACATCACACAAATGCTAGCGTAGCAAGGAAGAAACCAATTAACCAAGCACGGAATCTTTCCAAGTCTCATCACACGGCTAAGGTGACAATACGGGTCTTTGGCGCCCAATCGATCACGTGTGACGAAAAGACACGATATTACGAGATGCCACGCGCATACATTTTTTACTTGGAAAAAGTTCAAAACAAACGTTAAACTTGTAAATGAAAGATAAATCTATTTCGGACCCGATACCCATGTGACACGCCTAGAATAGTACAGTCTCGCCCAGGGTAACTCTTGTTACTCTCAATGACGATACAGGCCCACGATTTCAAATTTATTTTTTCCCAATGTGTAAAACAAAGTGTAGGGTGAATTTTAAAATAGACCGGATTGACAAGCTTTTGGTGTGCCAACTACCGTGATTAGATCAAGGTTTGATTTATCTTTCGGCTACAAGTCCAAAGTATATTTGGACATTTCGTTTGGAGTTTGGACCGGCTAGGCAGGCGCGCATGGTTGTCGTGTCTGATGCGTGGGTGCCCATCGTCACATGCGTCATCAGCGCTGCTACCCATGTGGATGGATATGAGATCTTCGCGGGACAGAGTCGTGCGCAGGTGCAGCGATGCATGGCCATGGGACCAGCATGTACGTGCATGCAGGAAGCAGGATAAGGGAAGGAGACAAAGAACCTGGCCAACTTTTAATTTTCCTTCATTCAGTTTTTACTTTATTTACTCACTTTTTATGATTTTGAAATGCTCATATTTTTGAATATATTAATATTATTCAAAACAGATTTTAGAAATAGTCCTATTTTGAATATGTTCATTTTTTCATCTTTAGTAGAAAAAAAGGGATTTGAAAAATGTTCTTGACAATTAAACAAACGAGAACGATGAAATACCTAATGGGTCACGACCCAAATCACCTGCCACATGTGCGTAGCTTTGCGGTGTGTCAAAACCAGCCAAATAGCAACTTCCGCTATTATATGAAACGTTTAGTGTCAAATAGTCACATTGTACGTACTGTTTCGACAGTTTAGGCTAGTCCCATTTAATCTGTTTTGAAGTTTTGTTTTTGAACTTTGAATATTAAAAAAGAATGGGTGATTGTTTACATATTTACAACTGCCTTAGCAGGGGAGAAGAAAGCTTAGAGAGAGCTAATCAAATGAAGTATGAAAGGATGTAAAGCTGGTTTAGTTCTATGAACTAGGAGACAAAATCAGTCTTGAATCTGTCCTTCGAGTAGGTTATGTCTGGGGGTGATCCCATTAAACAACCAATCATTTCTCTCCTTCCAGATGCTCCATGCTGCGACAATGACCACTTCCATGGACATTGGCTTATTCATAGAGGCTTTGGTAATCAAATGATCTGTAGTCTGTCTCTTCAATTAGGGATCGTCAAACCCAATTTTGCCCAACATTCTAAACTGAAAGGACATTGAAAGAAAATGTAATCAACTATTTCTTCAAGTGGCTGAGGGTAGAGCAGACAATTGAAATTCGAAGTCGCATTATAATATCTCCTTTTCAGCATGTTTCTCGTTATGAGTCTATTGAGAGAAGAAGCCAACATTTTTTTAATTTAGCTATAGCTTTTGATTTCCCAATCCAGTGAAACGTTTCATGTGTGGTCATGTCTCGAAGCAAAACTTATGGAATTTGCGAGAGGTGTAAACAACATTCCCCATGTATAGGACCAAATGTCATTTCCTTCAGAGATTGTCACATTAGCCAGAAGAGCTTGCATTTAATGGAGTTCTGTCATGGCTTCAAGACATATGGGGAGCGCAAAGTTGCAAGCAAGCAGCCGGGAACTCAGGAAATCACTGACAGAAGTGTCTTGCTGAATGGAAAAGGAGTATTCTCTGGGGAACTGTTCACTGAGGATATTTTCTTGCCAAAGTTCCTTCCAGAATAGAGCAGTGGAGCCAGAGTTCACTGAGCATTGGGCAATACCTCTAAAACAGGTGTAAGCTTGAAAACATCTCACTAGAAAAAAACCACAAGCCTAATGTGGTATCTTGTTGTGGTAGTATGTCTGCCAGATGAGCTGAACCCATGGAGTATCAAGCTTATTATAAAATTTGTGAAGGTATTTAAGCAACAAATCTTGGTTCTGAATTTTCAGGTTGAGGACAGCAACTCCTCCACATCTTTTTAGTTTACACACACTATCCCAAGCAATGAGGGAGTTGCACTTCACTCCATCTTCAGTTTTCTTATTCAGAGACAATGTCTTCTTATTTATCAATATGCTCAATGATTTTGGGGTGTAGCTGGATAGAGCACATTGTGAAGGTTTCAATGATGTGAGAAGCAGCGAGTTAATAACAGTAACCCGTCCACTATAAGCCATCATCATGAAGTTTCTGTCATTTTCCTCTCAATCCTATCAACAAGAGGCGTCAAATCCTCAATAAGTCATAGATGGTTTGGTAGTCCCCAAACGTCAGCCTAAGTAAAAGGCATTTTTCCAATTGTGCAACCGAGAGAATTAGCTATCTGAATACCTAAGTTTCAGGAATGTTAATGGGAATCATGGATGATTTGCAAGCCAGTGGAAGATGCATATTTGTCAAGAATCTTTGTTAGGACTCTGATCTGTTCTGCTTCAATCGGCAAGATAACAAGCGTGTCGTCTGCATATTGGATTACAATCTGTTTTGAATTTCTCAAACAATTGTATTGAACTACATGAATTTATTTGTCATATGAACTTCCTCTTCGACTTAACACATTAAGGCCAATCTCATACCGTTTTGCAATTATAAATTGTCGTATAAAATGCGTATGTATGTTTAAAAGTTCATTTCATATAGAATGTTTACATGTTTGAAAGATATTCATGTGTTTTAGAAAATATGTAGCCGCACAGAAAATAATAATCATGTATAGTAGAAGTGGTGCATGTATCATAAAAGCCGTGTTGCTTTTTTTGCGAATTCACAAAGTAGTCTTATGTATATGAAAGAATTGCACAAACTTTTCATGTACCATGAAAGTAATGTTCATGAACCTTAAAGTAATGTTCATGTAAATAAAGGTAAATATTTATTTATGTAAGAACAATATATATAAAGAATAATTTTATCTATAATATTTTATGTGTGTTATGGAAAAAGGGCAGAAAATATAAATGGAAACAAAGAGAAAACCAAAACATAAATAAGCAAAATAAAAATAAATAAATAAAGTGAGAAAGAAAATTAAAATTACAAGTAAATATCATAGAAAAATAAAAATTAAGAGAAAACAAAAGTTAAAAGGGAAATAAGAAAGAGAAGAGAACTAGGTAGGAGCGGTCAGGAGCTCTTATGTTGGGCCGGCTGTGGACGCAGGTCCATGATGGGCCAGGAGACTCTCTGCTGCTTACATAGTATAACGGGCCAAATTGCAACCCAGTGCGCGGCAACACGCACCACACCTCGAGATTCTGTGCTGCCTTTTCTTTTAGTACCACATCGCTAGCGTGAGTTAGATCGAACGTGTTTAAAAGTCCCAGCGAGAAGGATGGAAGCACAGAGCGTCATGGTCTGTTAGCAACTCAATTGATATAAGCAATGTCATTAGGTCTGATTCTGAAGACCACACGACATGTGTGGTTTGCTTTTTTTTTTTTGCCGTTCAATTTCGGTAAGCATATGTTCGTTATCTGGACCGTGGCGCAATCAGCGGGAGCCCATGGGTTCCTGGACCGTGTAGGCCTAGCTTTTGAGTCCAACACTTAAGCAATTCCTCGCGAGTGGCGACTAGTAGCAGCAGGCTAGCAGCGCAATTTTTTTTGGGTGGTATAGCAGTACAATACTACAAATCTTTTTCTAGCGAAAAAAATACTAGTACAAACCATGCCTCGAAACAGATGCCCAATATCTATTTGCGGTCGAATCTGTACACCCAAAAATTTCTTTGGATGCATCATGATACCGCTATGATCACAGATGGCTAGGACGTGAGCAGACTAGAACATTTTCGTACACTTGCTCCCAGTCGTTCTCGCGGGAGTTCCCAAGTGTGAAACCATGGACACTGTCTTTGTCCTTATGACAACTACTTACTAGCAACGTGCCCAATAAACGTCTTATGTTTATCGAAAGTATGATATCTAAATATTGGCAATACGTTATAGATGCATAAGATTTATCAATGTGCTATTAGAATTAGGGTGCGTGTAAAGGTCGGTTAGCTAAGTTGAAAATGTTCTAAACCAACTTGTTTCTTAAATCTTCTACCATGTTACCTTTGTAGTGATCTGATCCATAGTTTCGTACTGAATCTTTGATGTTTGAGAGAGAACATGAGCTATTAGCCAAATACGATTGGTAAAATCAAGACAAAAATGGAAAAAAATCAAACATTTTACTCCTCAGTCATCGAATAAGTGTACTTCTACCTTTTAGGGTAAGTCAAACTTATTAAATTTTTGACCAACTTTATAGGAAAAAGTACCGCATTTAAGACATTAAATTAGTATCACTAGATTCATCTTGAAATGAAGTTTCAAAATATACCAATGTGACGTCACATATGTTGCTATTTTTTGCTATAACTTGTGGTAATTTTTTTTTTGACTTAGTACTAAAACTAGAAATCCACTTATTCAAGGACGGAGGGAGTATGTCACAAATAAAAAAGATTCGAAGAAAGTTTATACGTACATAATACGAGTCATCCATCTGTACTTGCATGCATTCTTTTCGGTTTTTTATGTGACATTTTTTTTGAAATTTCAAACATCGGCTCCATGGAACTAGTCCTCCATTTGGAGTTTCTGGCATGGATCCCCGAGTAGGAAGTATGCATCGGCCTTGAACTGACTTGTCGACCATAGAGAGGCACACAAACATCAAAAGATTTTTAGGATATTAGATATGGTGCATGCATCAGCGTCGAAACATGTCAAATATATGCTTCTTACAAAGATCGAGACAATATATTTATTTTGCTACCATGATCGACCTCCGTTCAGAGGGAGGATGTCCCTCAAAAGTAGAGAGATATGTAGCACACTCTAGGTAGGTCTATGTGGGCACTCAGTCATGTAGATGCCTAAGATATAGTGGTCGACATTAAAACTGTCACTTTGAAGGTTATTCATTATTGTGCCTAGCTGCGACGGAGTCGTTGGGTATAAGATCAGATTGATTAAACCCGTGGCCATGCTTGGAAGACATTTTCTCCCTTAAATGGTAGACGAGTCGAAATTGATGTGTGCAGGTTAACAGTACACCGTACAGCAAGTGTGAAATCCATGAACAATTTCCTTCTCCTTTCGGTCTAAATTTTGTTTCCTTCTCCTTTTCTATATAGACTACTATACACGAAACATTGTTGTTTTCATCCTGAAAACAACATCTACATAGGATGTATCCATCCTTGCAAAAAAAGAAAAACAAGATATGCATCGCTATTGAGCTGACTTGTCGGCCATCAAAAGGCAGGACACACTTCAATAAATTTGTAATATACTGAAAATGATGCATACATCGACATCGGAACATGTTATACACTACCTGCAAAGATCAAGAAAATGATATTTCCGTTACCACGATTAGCCTCTATTTGGAGGACGACCCCACAAATAGAGATATAGCGATGTAGCATGCGAGGTAGGTCTCCTTAGGCATTCGACCGTGTACCTTACCAATAGCGCCCGGTAATAAGAAAAGTATCTTTGAAGGTTATTTGTTGCCGTGCCTAGCTTTTTTTTCTTTTCTTTTTTTGGCAAATGAGTGTGTCTAGTGTGATGGGCGGCATTGGGAAATTCATTCACACATGCAAATTCAAGTAGAGGACTAGATCTTGCTACATCGCTACAATACTAGACCGTCGTGTACGAAAGAGGTTTGCACCGTGCCAAGTATATCTATTTTTTTCTACGAGATAAAATCTAGTTTATATATTAGATAAGAGACCGTGACGAGGCCTGCTTCCGTGCGCCACCCCTAAATATATCAACGGTACAAATCCCGCATAGCCTATTAGCTGGAGCCGAGCCGACCGCTTTGAAGTCTCGCTTGTAAATAAGCCGCGGAAAAAGGCAGCAAAACAAGCAATCCTAGGATTCGAACCTAGGTCTCCCAGACAACCACAAGGAGCGAAGCCGCTGTGCTACACATGTGTTGGTGATGTAGTAACCATCTTTTAAATAATATAGAATTTTCGTGTCATTCATAGTTGAGGAAAAGGGATGGCGGAAAGTTATTTTTGACATGGGCAGCGGTGATCCCATTTTCTAAACAAAATTGAAAATCGCATTTGTATGTTCCAAAAACTTCTGGAAGAAAGTATACGCGTACATATACATATTATCTATATATGCACAAAATTTCGCTCCAAAATACATTTTATTTTAGGCTACACAAAAAACACAATTTGGTGGCAGAATATGGGCTGTTTTTACAACTTTATAGACATACAAATTTGTTATTTTTCTGTAGTCGGAAATAAAAAGTTTTTCAACCTAAAATTTGCTCAAATTATATACCATATATTCGTATTCATGTTCAAAAAAATAGATTTTTTTAATCTCAAAAGTGCCATTTTTTAAATAAATTCAGAACCGGGATCACTGGTGCCCATGTGCACCAAATCCCCTCTCGATGGATGGATCACACCGTCTATAACGCACGCAACACATGTCCTAGCTATATGGAGAAGATTTCCATCGTTCTTTGACTCATTAATCATTGAAATTGAGTACCAACTCATTCAAAATAAATTCTTAGAAATTAACAACATGAAATTAAAATATTGATAAACCCATTTTCATCAAAATTTGATGGTCATAGCAAAATAATAAACATAAAAAATACAAGACATTATGTGCATCTTGTATGCTCTCCTCGCGCAGGGCATGGGGCGAGGTGTGCCCGGTAGAGAGAGCATCACGGCGTCGCCTTCTTTCCTTGCTATGCTCGCTGACTCTCTATGCTCTAGATGGTATCGAAAAGAACATATTGTCTCGCCTCGCTCGTATGAAAAGTGTTGCATGTGGGTCCACATGCCCTAGATGTGTTGGGGTCAAGATGGTTATGGGTGTTGCATGTGGGTCCACATGTCCCAAAGGAGGTAGATACATACCTGTATGACCTACTAGACATTTGGAATCCCATGCACAGGTACTAGACAGCTTGACCTAAAACTATCATGTGGGTCCTACAACTTACAACAAAGTTAGAAGTGTTGCATATGGATCCACATATCCCAAAGGTGGTAAGATATGACTATGATTGTTGCATGTGGATCCACATGACCTATATGTGATGGGTTAAGGTGACTAGAGGTGTTGCATGTGGGTCCACATGTCCTAAAAGTTGTAGATACATATATGACCTACTAAATATTTGTAACCACATGCACCTACACTAGATAGCTTGACCTAGAACTATCATGTGGGTCCTACTACATACAACATAGCTAGGAGTGTTGTATGTGGGTCAACATATCCCAAAGGTTGTAAGATATGACTATGAGAGTGTTGCATATGGGTCCACATGTCCTAAATGTGTTGGGGTCAAGATGGTTAGGGGTGTTGCATGTGGGTCCACATGTCCTAAATGTGTTGGGGTCAAGATGGTTAGGGGTGTTGCATGTGGGTCCAAATGTCCCAAATGAGGTAGATACATACCTATATGACCTACTAGACATTGTAATCACATGCACCAGCAATAGACAGCTTGACCTAAAACTATCATGTGGGTCCTACAACTTACAACATAGTTATGAGTGTTGCATGTGGGCCACATGTCCCAAAGGTGGTAAGATATGACTATAAATGTTGCATGTGGAGCCACATTACCTATATGTGATGGGTTAAGGTGGCTAGAGGTGTTGCAGGTGAGTCTTCATGTCCCAAAGGTGGTAAGATATGACTATGATGTTGCATGTGGGTCCACATGTCGTATATGTGTTGGGGTTAAGGTGGCTAGGGGTATTACATGTTGGTCCACATGTAACAAAGGTGGTAGATACAACTATATGACCTACTAGACATTTGGAACCACATGCACCGGCAGTAGACAACTTGAACTGGAATTATCATGTGGTCCTACAACATACAACATTAGCTAAGGGTGTTGCATGTGGGTCCACATGTCCCAAATGTGGTAAGATATGGCTATGAGTGTTGCATGTGGGTCCACATGTCGTATATGTGTTGGGGTTAAGGTGGCTAGAGGTGTTGCGTGTGGATCCACATGTCCTAAAGGTTGTTGATACATATGACCTAGTAAACATTTGTAACCACATGCACCAACAATATACAGTTTTAACTAGAACTATCATGTGGGTCCTACTACATACAACATAGGTAGGAGTGTTGCATGTGGGTCCACAGATCTCAAAGGTTGTAAGATATGGCTATGAGAGTGTTGCATGTGGGTCCACATGTCCTAGATGTGTTGGGATCAAGATGGTTAGGGGTGTTGCATGCGGGTCCACATGTCCCAAAAGAGATAGATACATACATATATATGACCTAGCAGACATTTGGAATCACATGAACCGGCACTAGATAGCTTGAACTAGAACTATCATGTGGGTCCTACGACATACAACATAGTTAGGAGTGTTTTATGTGGGTCAACATGTCCCAAAGTTGGTAAGATATGGCTATGATTGTTGCATGTGGATCCACATGACCTGTATGTGATGGGTTATAGTGGCTAGAGGTGTTGCATGTGGGTTTACATGTCCGAAAGGAGGTAGATACATATCTATATGACCTACTAGACATTGCAAAATACACTGTCTTAATATTTGTGCAGAAAACTATACACCCTACATTCAGGAACAGAGGGAGTATATGGCTATGAGAGTGTTTCATGTGGGTCCACATGTCCTAGATGTGTCGGGCTCAAGATGGCTATGGGTGTTGCATGTGGATCCACATGTCTCAAAGGAGGTAGATACATATATACCTCTATGTTCTACTAGACATTTGGAATCACATACACTGACACTAGACAGATTTATTTAGAACTATCATGTAGGTACTACAACATATAACATAGCTAAGAGTGTTGCACGTGGGTCAATGTGGTAAGATATGGCTATGAGATTGTTTCATGTGGGTCCACATGTCCTAGATGTGCTGGTGTCAAGATGGCTATGGGTGTTGCATGTGGGTCCCCATGTTTCAAAGGTGGTAGATACATATCTATATGGCCAACTAGTCATTTGGAACAACATGCACCGGCACTAGACAGCTTGACCTAGAACTATCATTTGGGTTCTACAACATACAACATAGCTAAGAGTGTTGCATGTGGGTCCTAATATCCTATTGTGGTAGATATACGAGTAGATGACTATGACTGTTGCATGTAGGGTCATAATGTCCCAATCGTCGCCTATGAAGAACGCCGCCACTCTCATTCTCGACGAATGCAATGGATAACTAATACAATTCCACTAACGAAAGCCATTCTCTCCGATGGGACCCTAGCTCCAGCTCCCATCAAAGATCACCGCCGGCGGCCATTCTCGCTGACAAAGCCCTACAAACATCGTCGTCGGTAAAGAACTCCAATTTGCTTTTTTTGCGAATTCACAAAAGTAGTCTTATGTATATGAAAGAATTGCACAAACTTTTCATGTACCATGAAAGTAATGTTCATGAACCTTAAAGTACTGTTCATGTACAATAAAGGTAAATATTTATTTATGTAAGAACAATATATATAAAGAATAATTTTATATATAAATATTTTATGTGTTGTTATGGAAAAAGGGCAGAAAATATAAATGGAAACAAAAGAGAAAACCAAAACATAAATAAGCAAAATAAAAATAAATAAATAAAGTGAGAAAGAAAATTAAAATTACAAGTAAATATCATAGAAAAATAAAAATTAAGAGAAAACAAAAGTTAAAAGGGAAATAAGAAAGAGAAGAGAAGCTAGGTAGGAGCGGTCAGGAGCTCTTATGTTGGGCCGGCTGTGGACGCAGTTCCATGATGGGCCAGGAGACTCTCTGCTGCTTACGTAGTATAACGGGCCAAATTGCAACCCAGTGCGCGGCAACACGCACCACACCTTCGAGATTCTGGTGCTGCGTTTTCTTTTAGTACCACATCGCTAGCGTGAGTTAGATCGAACGTGCTTAAAAGTCCCAGCGAGAAGGATGGAAGCACAGAGCGTCATGGTCTGTTAGCAACTCAATTGATATAAGCAATGTCATTAAGTCTGATTCTGAAGACCACACGACATGTGTGGTTTGCTTTTTTTTTTTTTGCTTCGTTAGACAAAGATATTGAGCAATACCATTAATCTTTATGCTTGCTGGTGTTAGACAAAACAATTTATAATCTCATCAGTAGGCGATATGACCCATTTTAGACACGAAAAGCTAATTTGACGAAAATAACTCTTAGCATTACTTTCTTCCGAACGGCTAATTTAATAATTATTTTGTAGACTCAAACCCAAAACAGAGAATTGAGACATATTTTTGTAAATCTCAAAACTTATATTTATCTTGCTATTTTATAAAAATACTAACAACAGAAAAAAGGACACGACTATCCATAAGGCAGTCTAAAAATAACCTAACTAAAGAATTTGAACCTTGTGAACAATTACTTTCTACTGCATAAACATTATTTCTCTCATTTGAACATTTTTAAAACTTTGCGATCATTTTTTAAAGAGATGAACATTCTTTCTACCTTGTGAATAGTTTGAACCTTATGAACAATTATTTTATACAGCATGGACATTTTTCTCTCATATGAACATTTTTAAATTTTCTCAAACAATTGTTTTGAACTGCATGAATTTATTTCTCATATGATCTTCCTCTTCAACTTAACACATCCAGGCCATTCTCATACCATTTTGCAATTATAAATTGCCATATAAAATGTGTATGTATTTTTAAAAGTCCATTTCATATAGAATGTTTACATGTTTGAAAGATATTCATGTGTTTCAGAAAATATGTAGCCGCGCAGAAAAAATAATAATCATGTATAGTAGAAGTGATGTGCATGTATTATAAAAGTAGTGCTTTTTTTTTGCGAATTCACAAAAGTAGTCTTATGTATATGAAGGAATTGTACAAAATTTACATGTACCATAGAAGTAATGTTCATGAACCTTAACATACTGTTCATGTAAAATAAAGTTAAATATTTATTTATGTAAGAAAAATACATATAAAGCATATTTTATTTATAAATATTTTATGTGTTGTTGTGAAAAAAGGGCAGAAAATATAAATGGAAAAAAAGAAAATCAAAACATAAATAAGAAAAGAAAGTAAAATAAATAAAGTGAAACATAAAATTAAAAGTAAAGACCATAGAAAAAAATTAAGAGAAAACAAAAGTTAAAAGGGAAATAAGAAAGAGAAGAGAAGCTAGGTAGGAGCGGTCAGGAGCTCTTATGTTGGGCCGGCTGTGGACGCAGGTCCATGATGGGCCAGGAGACTCTCTGCTGCTTACATAGTATAAAGGGCCAAATTGCAACCCAGTGCGCGGCAACACGCACCACACCATCGAGATTCTAGTGCTGCCTTTTCTTTTAGTACCACATCGCTAGCGTGAGTTAGATCGAACGTGTTTAAAAGTCCCAGCGAGAAAGATGGAAGCACAGAGCTTCATGGTCTGTTAGCAACTCAATTGATATAAGTAATGTCATTAGGTCTGATTCTGAAGACCACACGACATGTGTGGTTTGCTTTTTTTTTTTGCCGTTGAATTTCGGTAAGCATATGTTCGTTATCTGGCCCGTGGCGCAATCAGCGGGAGCCCATGGGTTCCTGGACCGTGTAGGCCTAGCTTTTGAGTCCAACACTTAAGCAATTCCTCGCGAGTGGCGACTAGTAGCAGCAGGCTAGCAGCGCAAATTTTTTTTTGGGTGGTGTAGCAGTACAATACTACAAATCTTTTTTTAGCGAAAAAAATACTAGTACAAACCTTGCCTCGAAACCGATGTCTAATATCTATTTGCGGTCGAATCTGTACCACCCAAAAGTTTCTTTCGATGCATCATCATACCGCTATGATCACAGATGGCTAGGACGTGAGCAGACTAGAACATTTTCGTACACTTGCTCCCAGTCGTTCTCGCGGGAGTTCCCAAGTGTGAAACCCATGGACACTGTCTTTGTCCTTATGACAACTACTTACTCCCTCCGTTCGGAAATAGATGTCTTATCTATCTCAAAATTTGGATGTATATACACACTAAAACATGTCTAGATACATCCAAATTTTTAGATAGCTAAGACATCTATTTCTGAACGGAGGGAGTACTAGCAATGTGCCCAATAAATGTCTTATGTTTATCGAAAGTATGATAACTAAATATTGGCAATACGTTCTAGATGCATAAGATTTATCAATGTGCTATTAGAATTAGGGTGCGTGTAAAGGTCGGTTAGCTAAGTTGAAAATGTTCTAAACCAACTTGTTTCTTAAATCTTGTACCATGTTACCTTTGTAGTGATCTGATCCCATAGTTTCGTACTGAATCTTTGATGTTTGAGAGAGAACATGAGCTATTAGCCAAATACGATTGGTAAAATCAAGACAAAAATGAAAAAACATCAAACATTTTACTCCCTCAATCATCGAATAAGTGTACTTCTACTTTTAGGGTAAGTCAAACTTATTAAATTTTGACCAACTTTATAGGAAAAATTACCGCATTTAAGACATTAAATTAGTATCACTAGATTTATCTTGAAATGAAGTTTCAAAATATACCAATGTGACGTCACATATGTTGCTATTTTTTGCTATAACTTGTGGTAATTTTTTTAAATTTTTTGACTTAGTACTAAAACTAGAAATCCACTTATTCAAGGACGGAGGGAGTATGTCACAAATGAAAAAAGATTCGAAGAAAGTTTATACGTACATAATACGAGTTATCCATCTGTACTTGCATGCATTCTTTTCGGTTTTTATGTGATTTTTTTTTTGGAAATTTCAAACATCGGCTCCATGGAACTAGTCCTCCATTTGGAGTTTCTGGCATGGATCCCCGGTAGGAAGTATGCATCGGCCTTGAACTGACTTGTAGACCATAGAGAGGCACACAAACATCAAAAGATTTTTAGATATTAGATATGGTGCATGCATCAGCGTCGAACATGTCAAATATATGCTTCTTACAAAGATCGAGACAATATATTTATTTGCTACCATGATCGACCTCCGTTCAGAGGGAGGATGTCCCCTCAAAAGTAGAGAGATATGTTGCACACTCTAGGTAGGTCTATGTGGGCACTCACTCATGTAGATGCCTAAGATATTGGTCGACATTAAAACTGTCACTTTGAAGGTTATTCATTATTGTGCCTAGCTGCGACAGAGTCGTTGGGTATAAGATCAATTGATTAAACCTGTGGCCATGCTTGGAAGACATTTTCTCCCTTAAATGGTAGACGAGTCGAAATTGATGTGTGCAGGTTAACAGTACACCGTACAACAAGTGTGAAATCCATGAACAATTTCCTTCTCCTTTCGGTCTAAATTTTTTTCCTTCTCCTTTTCTATATAGACTATATACACGAAACATTGCTGTTTTCATCCTGAAAACAACATCTACATAGGATGTATCCATCCTTGCAAAAAAAAAAAAAACAAGATATGCATCGCTATTGAGTTGACTTGTCGGCCATCAAAAGGCAGGACACACTTCAATAAATTTGTAATATACTGAAAATGATGCATACATCGACATCGGAACATGTTATACACTACCTGCAAAGATCAAGAAAATGATATTTCCGTTACCACGATTAGCCTCTATTTGGAGGACGACCCCACAAATAGAGATATAGCGATGTAGCATGCGAGGTAGGTCTCCTTAGGCATTCGACCGTGTACCGTACCAATAGCGCCCGGTAATAAGAAAAGTTTCTTTGAAGGTTATTTGTTGCCGTGCCTAGCTTTTTTTCTTTTCTTTTTTGGCAAATGAGTGTGTCTAGTGTGATGGGCGGCATTGGGAAATTCATTCACACATGCAAATTCAAGTAGAGGACTAGATCTTGCTACATCGCTACAATACAAGACCGTCGTGTACGAAAGAGGTTTGCACCGTGCCAAGTATATCTATTTTTTTCTACGAGATAAAATCTAGTTTATATATTAGATAAGAGACCGTGACATTCAACAAATATTAGGCATAGCTGAACCCATAGGTGTAGAAACAATCCAAAATAAAAGACAACCAAGACCATAGGCATTGTGCTGTAGCAAGATGTTGCAGTACTATAGGATTTACAGCCATGTGAGTTGAGTACGTATTATGTACCAAACTACCGGTCACTCCTGTTGTAGGAGCTAGCTCCAAAATTCTGGTGCGTCACTAGAGCCAAGACGAGTGAGCGTGACCGTCACTGTAAAAATCATCAAAACATGCAAACACAAAGAGACACCGGACTCTTGTGACCCCGGATTCGTCACACACTGACTTATTACTAATAAGTTATTAGTGACTTTAGTTGGCAAAAAGAAGCACTACGTTTTTTTTTTCCGTTGGATGAGCTGAAGATGTTCGTCATGCCACGTTAGGAGTGGCACGTCACCTACCTTTGCCGATTGATCTTTTATGTTTGTGGACCGACCTTTTCTTTCTTATTCTGCAAAGAATATGTTCTCTTATTTGAGTACAACAATCCCACGTGCGCACATTCATAGTGTCAGGCTCACCCACACACCTAAAGCCCACCCAAAAGATAAGCTTTTGTTGTAATTACCACTGGTTTTAGCATCACGGAAATGCAAATACTTTGAGGTCATTTCGCTGTTCGCTTCTCCACGTCGTATTCATGCATGATAGAGAAAGAAAAGAAAAAAGATAAACCACTCAAGCAGTTTATCAAGACGAGCCGGAATCAATCCTTAGATGGTGTACTCCAGATTTTTTTCATAAACGATCTCATAAACTTTCTAAACAACCACTGAAAATACGACAAGATGTGATCCAAACTAATAACAGCCGTTCATTTTTGTTAATCCAAATACTGATAACAATTGATACTAGTGGTTAACGAGTGACTAGTAGAAATCATAGTAGTGGTTTATCGCAGCGCCAAAACAATTCCGTAGATGGGCCCTCGCCCAAGGCTGTACATGGTCTTGGCCCACGAATAAGTTCGGAACGCCGAATTGGAATCCTAAATCGAGATCGAGCTGAGCTCCCACTTCGCTCACCCCTACGCCTGCACCTCGCCGCGTCCTTGTCGCCTTCCTCCCCTTCGCCTTCTCCGACGCCGGGACGGCGCCAGCCCCACACCGACATCACGGGGGTGATGGCGAAGGGAGGCTGCAAGGTGTTCGCGGAGCTGGTGGCGACCTCGCCGGACGCGCGCTCCACGTTCCAGCTGGCAGGGAACGGCGGCGTGAAGCTGTGACCGACTAATCGGTCGCCCATCCAGAGCGCATGTCGGTTACTGCATCCGAAGGCACGACGGCGGCCGAGCGAGGCTGTTGGTTATTGCAACTGAATGATCTCCAAACTAATAACAGAACTGTATACTTCCTCCATTTCTAATATAAGATGTTTTAACATTTGTCCACATACATATATGTAGATGTATGTAGACATATTTTAGTGTGTATGCACACTCATTTTAGTATGTACCTAGACAACATGTTGAAGAGCTAAAACGTCTTATATATTGGAACAGAGGGAGTATATGTTACCTAGACATCCGGATAATTGCAAACTTAGTACATGGTACTGAGTTTTCGTGTCTAAAACAATAAAAAAATCAGTTACACTAAACAAAACGAATCCGTCAGATTCAACTTGTTTTTTGAACAAGAACATGTACAAGAACCATATGTGACAGATATTCAGGTGGGATTAACTCCCCGGTGAAAATTAAAAAAAATGTTTACTGACAGAACTGTACGTTATCTGTACAAGGACGGCGATAGTTTTTTTTAGTCCGGCGAGTCTTGTGGCGACGGCGCGGTGGCCTCGTCCACCTCCAGTGTTTTGTTTGTCATCGCCTCCGTCGACGTCAAACGTGGAGTGGAGAGTCGAGAGGGGGTTAGAAGGCGTCGTCGGTGGATAAGCGTGCGGGGTGGAGGCGGCTACGGCAAGGCGGGGGTGGCCGGTCGGGTGGCGGCGCGCTATGCCAATGATTGTTAGGTGTCGGGTGTATCTCTCTTCGTCAACGAGTGAAGGTCATGCGCTCATGTTTTTCCAGATGGATTACAGTAGATGGGCCTGTTGGGTCTAATCTGGGACGCCACATCTGAACTGTTCAATCAACCATACTAGTCCCCCCTCTCCTATCACTGGCTGATGTTTGATCAGTTGAACGTGTCAAGATGTGGCAGAAGAGAGAAGTTGTGTCTTAACATAATTTTATACAGTAAGGCAGTGTTCAATGATTTCCCACGATAATTATTGTGTTCACTGTTCAAGATGCCTAAAACGATGTTGTGCTGCAGCAAGATGTTGCTGTTTTAAACCTTATTTGATAGCTAATGCTGTATTGTTAAGCAATGGCCCACGGTTGTTAGAGACCTTGACCTGGGCACGATTTGGGTGGCGAGTCTAGTTTACAGTCACGAGGCAGCCGTGGGTCCACCAAGCAGTGGAGAGCGATGACCTGGTCCAACTAAACAGGTGACATCATCTATGTGAGGGAAGCGCATGACGTCACACATGGACACTAGTTCTTTGATTTTCAGTATCTTATACCGATTCTTTTATGGGACTTGTGGCCCGAGTTCTTTCCTAGCCTCAGACGTGTCTATATATCTCTCACCTATTGTCGTTCAACATCCATATTCTTCGTCCCTCTATCCATCATACGTAGGCAAAATCTTTGCAGTAGAAACCATCTTAGGAATTCTCGTGAAATTTGGCAGGGCTTGTGTGACTCCTTTACCACGCTTGATTGGTGTCGTCTCGTGTCTTCATTGTCACTCTCCCGATGTTTATTCGGTGATGACATCGTTTACGCATTGATGGATTCAACCCTTTTACATTATCTTGATTGGTAGATTCATGCCACCTTGCAAGATCGACTAAACTTGGTGTTCTACCGTATCACCTCTCTCTCCCACCAAGCAAGCGTCGAGAGAAGGTGACCAGATAGGGAGGTGTGTAACTTTGCCCGAGTTTAGCAAGAGACATGTGGGCTCCTAACCCTCTCAATTCTACATCAAGTCGTTTTTTAAATTAACAATTAATTTTCTAGAAAGTATTATGACGTGTGCACAATAAAGTCAGAAAAGATGTACAAAAACGATGACAAGCACATTCGGTCAAATCATGAAAAAGAAAGCATGATTTGGACCCCTAGCAACTAAATGTTCATTGAAAGAACTACATTGACTTTAAGCAATCCATTATGTTGATTAACTTTGGGTTGATGTTTACCACAACATATACAAGGAAGTTATACTAATTTTGTACGCGTCCAGAAAAACTGACAACTTTAAAATCATGTATGTATGCATGCCAACGATCATCGAACCTGTTTGATTCGTAGGAGTTAAAAAATAAGGATTAAAGACATGATTAGATGTCATATTATCTTGAAACATGTGGGTTGGAAAACTACACGAATTAGCATCAAGAGTGTCTAACACACCGCATAAAAGTGAATAAATTGTAGTAGAAATGTCGGCAGTGAAAGACTTTCCAAAATATTATGTACGAAAGAACTATCAAGGAGTGTTTATAAGGCCTAAGGGTATCCCGCGTACTAGATAACCTACATGAAAACATGTGGGTGAAGTCTAAATTTTGATTCGCGGAATTTTTAAAAGATAGAATAGACACATGATCGATACGTCACATTCTCGTGAAACGTGCAGGTTGGAAACTAGATGAACTTTAACACACTTATAAAAATGAAGGAGAAATTCAAAGGTGATATTAAAAAAATAAAATGTATATAAAATACCTGCATGTGAGGTTTGAATTTTATCTACTGAGCCTTTGATGAACATAAATCAAAATAGATACATGTTGTGCATATACTCGCACAAGAGGGAAGAACAACATTTCATATTGTATTTTCATTTTTTAGAGTTGTGGAGCTAGCTAGGAATCATTCGTCTCGACCTTTCAAATCTTTCCACATCATCCATTATCGCCTGAAGGAAGATGAGGTGGGATTCCCTCGCCAAGTGTCCAACTTTATGACCAGTTTTATCCGTGATGCGTTTGTTGAACATAAATTGTGAGAGATTTGTGCCGTGCATATTATTGAACACAATAAGGACAATGGTGAATGGATGCATCTACAATTAGCGTGTATATTAGGTTAACCATACGTCACTAGTAAAAGTTATCATATCGTGCCATCCACACGCAACTAGTAACAGTGATCAATGGTACTTAAATATTGACACACCATCGATATGTCTGTTATTAGTGACGTGTGGGTGGTACGTCACTAGTAAAATTAGCATTGGCATATCAAAACACGCTAATATATAAACTATTTTCTACTAGTGATGCAAAAAAACATTATGACCTTTTTTTATAATAACTGAGTGCAAAGGAGCCAGGAATCATTGGCCAGAATTTTCCATTCTTTCCATATGCCATCCATGATGGCCAGAAGAAAAAGGAGGGATTCCCGTACCAAGTGCCCAACTTGCCAAGCGGTATTATCGTACCAGACTACCAGTTGTCCAGTGTACCAGACTACCAGTTGTCCAAACAAAACTAAGACGACCACTGTTGGGTCTCGGTTTTTTAGTGGTACCGCAGTCTCCCCGTCCAACAGTTTGAACACAACTGGTCAGTTTATGTATTCCGTTGGCATGGTACGTCAGCGTCATGACGACAGCCCCTTAATCAGCGATGAGGGCGATGACTTTCAGCCTTTTTGTTTCTTCTTCCGAGTTGAGATGAGTGTGCATTTTCAAGTGTTCTGAAGAGTAACAACTCTCTCTTGACAGAAGCTACTCGTGCGCGCATGATTAGGCAGATGCAGCGAACGTGTACATGTGTGTGTGTGGCAAGCCTTTCCAGGATTTCTCGGCGTGGAAAATTCGTAAATTTCCGAATCGAAAATATGGCAACGATCGAGAAAATTGCAGACGTAGGGGTGCTTAGAGTTTGCTCTCCTTTTACCAGACGGGGAAAAAGATTGGGATTCCGTCCCTGCATATCTAATCAATTTATCATCACTCATTGGTGGCCGCCCCTGACCAAACCGTGAGCTTGCCCTGTCGCCAATGAAGTTTCAGCTGATAATCGTGGGCGTGTAGCTAGTGACTGATGCTCTCCACTTTCTCTGCTAATCTTCTCACTTACTCTCTCTTTTATTCTCTCGTGCTACTTTGCTTGCGGCGCCAGTAGTTTGTATGAAGATCGACATCGACCACGCAGGCACCACTAATTATCGTACGTACGTGGGGTATCGCTCCACTAGATCGACCGACCATTCTAAATGCAATCGAATCGACCGTACAACCCCATGATAAGATAACAGCATCCCGACGCATGCAAAGGACGTTGTTCTGCATCTGCATTGTTCGGGTGGCATCTTTTAAAGGCTCAACGCATCTAAACAAAACGTACAGACTGTACCAGTGAACAATTACAAAACGTACAGACTGTATCAGTGAACAATTAATTATAAAAAGTTGCATCCTATTTCCATTAATATTTTGTAAATAAATAGCATTTTATCATTTTAGGCTATAAAATTTACTTATTCACAAAATAATGGTCCAACTGAAATGAAACTTTCCCAGAGTATAAAGCGAGGCATTTTTGATTTACTGGATTTTTTTCAATTTTTTCTGAACAATTTTTATTTTGAGTTACAAATTTGGATAAATCTTATCCATTGGATCTAAAACGGAGGGCTGAGATGGACACAAGTCTCTCCGTGACTTGTAGCCTACCAGTCACCGAAGCTCAGTCCTATAACTAGTGTAGGCGTTCTTTTTCTTCCGAAGCACCAGACCAGAGCGCACATACACGCACGCACCCGCCCCGCCGGACAACAATGGACGCGCCGACTACCACCGCCACCGCCAAGCGCAAGCGCACCGACCAGGCCGTGGAGGAGGTGTCCGACGCGGAGGTCGAGGAGTTCTACGCCATCCTGCGCCGCATGCGCGACACCTCCCGCCGCTTCGTCTCGGTCACCGGCACCAGAGCCGGATCAGCAGCGGGAGCCTGCGCTGGTCCCCCGCGCGCGCCGGCGTGGTGCCCCAGCTTCTCCTGGGAGGACTTCGCGACACCTGCTGCTGCCCCGGCGACAACGCAAGAGCACCAGCGGCCGCCAGTCGCCGAGCACGCCACGCCGCCGCGCCGGCCAGCCGGCGTCAGCCTCGACCTCAACGCCGAGCCGGAGCCGGAGGCGACGGCCACCCCGCGTGGCGACGACGACGCACGCTCACCCCGCTCTGCGTACGTACGTGCGCACTTGCATGTCGGTGCGGGCGGTTCTCAGTGACGATCTGTTGTTAATCACCTGCCGGTGCAACGGTGCTCTCTGCTTCACAATCACCAGCCAGGAGGAGGGCGAAATCGCCGGCGGGTATCCCGTGGCGCGGCGACGGCGACGTGCTTTTCTAGTAACCTTCCATTGAAAATCATGCGTGAACGCAGCTTACTTTCGGTTTTTCTTTTCCGGCACAGGCCGAGATACTGTGTGAAAACATGTGACGATGGCTTACCGTACGTGCACGAAGTGTGAAATCGTAGGTGTCGTTTTCAAATTATTTTTCCGAAGACAACGATACACTGACAGCTTTAGAAGAAAAATACGACGGCAATAAAATACGAAATAAAGTCCCAGTCATGCTTGTCGAGCCCTAGGGAGACATCCCAAACATCAGATAACCCATCATTTTTTTAGCAAATACCATATATATTAAACCAGCAAATAGTACATGATTACTTCGATTACAAAAACAAAACTAAAAAAGACGAGCAAATCTTTGAGATCTTCAAACCCTTTCTTCTTCCGTGACACAATCTTGTACTTTTCTGAAGCAGCCGTAGAACAACGAAGAATAGACAAAACCACAAATCTGTGAATACCAACGAAGATTCATCCATACTTTTAATTTTGAGCCGCAATGCCAAGGCTTTGTGCACGCACGCAGCCATTAAATTAATCGAGCAAGATCGGCAAGAGTACCAACACTGATATTTCAGGGACAAACAACCGAACAGCTTTGTCGACGTCGTTGGGAGCCGAGAGAACGAATCACCATTGCCGAGTACGTAGTAGCCGGGACAGATATTGCGAGGACAATCCTCCTCGCGGCAACCATAAGAAGCAATCCAAGATTGATCTGGCGAAGTAAGATCTGAAGAACCATACCTAGACAAACTTAATCTTCCAAAACCACCATTGACTTCGGGAAGGAGATCTCGCCGTCGAACGAAGGCCGGAAAATTGCTTATTGTAGAAGATGTCATCTCCATTGATGAAAACGACGACACCAAAACCCTAGATTGAAACACTACTTTTATTAAAAACTTCACTCATAGATCGGATTCCCCACCCCTCCCGACGCCGGCAAGGCCGACCGGAGGAGGGGGAACCGATCTACGGTGGAGGAGGAGAAGTGGCGGCGGCTAGGCTTCTAAGCGGCGGTGCCGGCTAGGCTTTTCATCATTTCATTTCATTTCATTTGACACAGCATTTCATTTGTAAAGCCAAATGTCAGAGTTAGAAATAGAAATTGGCATAACATGCAAGTGCAATATTCATTTGCTGAAATTTAAAATGAAATGACATATCTAATTCCATGCCAGCCAAACAAGTTAGATATGTAATCACAAATAAATTGCATAATTCCGGCTCGAAATGATTGGATACCAAATGACCTCTCAAAGATTTTTTGCAATAGTGAAATACTCCAAAGTTTTTTACATGCATGGAACATACTGGTCGAACAAGAGGATTCGGTGCGCCCCAAGGTAATAGAAAATCTGGCGGGGCCACTCCAGTGTGTGCCAACGACATGGCCCAACCTCGACAACTTTTGATGATCACGGAGATGATCTCGTTATGTAAACTTATGACGACATACACTAGTACAGAACAACACATCGGATACCTCTCTATGGAAACGGCACGAGTTAGACAACGGAAAATCGTGATTTTACCGTGTCCGCTGAGCCCTGGTCGCGGCTGGCCCGTCAACATTGGTTACAGGTACATTTCAATCTCTGTTACCCATAGTATTGGCAACGATCATAATTTTGGCTCCGTTTCCGATATATGCCTTTATGGCAACAGAAACTTTTGGGTCTCCGTGTGCAATGTGGACACGTTCCATCTTGATGGAATTCGATGTGAGCCAAGTAACTGCTATGGCGTAGTGGCGCCGCGACACCGCCCACTACCCCTTAAAAACCCACGATCTCACTGCTATCTCAATACGCCACTTCGCCGCAGCCATGGACACTCCTGGCAACTCCTCGGGCGCCAGCCACCGCAGCCGTTCGCCTGATCTGCCTCGTAACCTGCCGTACCGGAGGACGACGAGGACGACTACGTACTCCCGCCAGATCCAAAGGTAATACATCTATTTGTGACCGGCCGTCGTGTCGATGAATTAGGGTTGTTGTCATTGTTCTGTGTAGGTTTTTTCCATAGGACCAGTTAAAACATGACTCCCTCTGATCCGTTTGTAGTGTCGCTCGAAAAGAACAGACCGAGCACAAATCGGTAGTGTAAGAAACTCATGGCTGACTGAACTCCTTTGCAAAATAGATGTACATTTCGGTGACACTGCATAAAAAGCCGGGACCTTAACCAAGGTGCGCTTGTCGTCCGGCATAATTGTTGGTGCACAACAATTATACAATGGATTTTTAAGTTTGTTATTCTGTCTTATGCATCCTTTTATGTTGTATGTCCTTTATGCTAGATGTATAGTGAGCTAACATGGAGTCATATATTCTCTCTTTGCATTTCAGTGACCACTTTACAAAGGAGGCACCTTCGGTACATCAACACTCGCTTATTGCACTATGTGCAGACCATGGTGCTAATCCGAATATTAAATACAAGGTCGGGACAAAGCGGCGAGTTGATTATATTTCGGCGACACCGTCCAAGAAGAAGATTGAATTCATGAACTTGACAAAGTTGTAAGACAAATGTAACAGCAAGTCATGAAGATAAATTAAGTTAGAAATGACAAGGATAAGTTTAGTGAGGCATGACATAGATAAGTTTAGTGAGGCATGACATAGATAGATTTAGCTAGAAATGGCGAGGATAAGTTTAGTGAGACATGACATAGATAGATTTAGCTAGACATGATGACAATGAAGATAAGTGTAATTGGTTATCTTGTGATGCAATGTATCGGTGACATTTGTTATACCTTATGAATGAATTTGCTATCATTTTTGTGCTTGTGTTGTGAGATTTTAAGTGTCTAGTGGCATGTGTAAACGTGGTATAATAGGCTTATGAAGAAACCATCAATGCAAACGGGTAAACTACAGTCTCCGTTACTGATGAATCAACACTAAGGAAACGGAGATCTAACATAACCGTTGCCAACAAGAATCCTTATCGGCGACGGTTTTTGGCCTCCGTTGCCGATGAGGGCCTTCACATCAGCCACGGGGCGGGGACACGGACCCTTTTTCCGTTTCCGATGGTTTTTTTTGGCCCATTTCCGATGTGTCATTCTGTACTAGTGATACCTTTGAGTTGAATGCTCTTTGCTCTGAAATGGCGGATGACTTGGTCCACGGCCGACCACAAAGGACTTTTTTTTCCTCGATGTGTTGCTTGGACCAATCACTGAAAATAGGTCTTTCATTTTCCTTTTTTCTCCATGTTCTTTTGTTTTGCTAGGTACATTTTGTCAGACTCCTCGAACCACTGAATAAGCAACTTTCATGTAGGTAAGACGAAATGACATCGAAGAACCGAGTCCAAACGGCCAAGATGAATGGGTAGTTCTTGCAAAGGCGTGAGAACAAACATATGGGTGTAAACTCAACTTTTCAATGATCAATAATCAGTAATTAAAATTCTCTCCAACCAATAAAACTTTGAATTGTGTTGATAGCAACATTTTTAACTATACTGTCATGCGTACACATGTACTAATAACTATAAATTTAGCACTTGTCTTTTTACCAACTACTAGAAACTCCATTTGGATCTAGAGCAATAATTCTGGTATGTCACCGACGATGACAGAAAGTGGCTATGACCGTAATAAGCATCCAAACACGCAAGCACATAGAAACACTAGACTCTTGTTTTACACGTACACCTTGTGACCTCGAAGTTGTCATGCCAAAATCGCTATGAATGGAATGTTGGTACCACAAATATATTCTACTTTTTTTACGAAAAAATACATTCCACTTTTTTTACGGAAGAAATACACACTTTTTATGCTTGTTGATTGAGCTATTATTATTATAGTACTCGTGAGCGTGTCAGCAATACATCACCACTGGTGATGTGTGGCATCAGCTTCTTTTATTGATATTGCATTGTCTTATTCATATGTGAAGGAGACCGGGAGGGATTCAAAGACAATAGCAATAATTATAAGAGACAAGCAAGATTTTTATAACCATGATGTTAACTGAACGGTTACAGAAAATCTAATGTAACTGACAATTGTTGAATTTGAGTGGACTATAATTTATATCGAATCTTGAGTAATATTATGCTGGCGTAGAATCCGTAGAATTTTAACCAGACATATGTATCTTCCATCTACAAGTAAGACGTTTGTGCTATGCTATAGGAAAAGCCCGATGTGAACATAGTGTGCTCTATCAATATTTTTAATTAATTCACTTTGATACTTTTTGTTTATCGGAGCCACCGGGGTAAACGTAGTTCGTTGTTGTGTTCGTAGGTTTGCATGGTAGTAATATGATAGGAGTAATACTATCTATATATAAAAGCTGTGCCTTTCAGCCTCCCGTCGACCCGCCCACGTCACCGCGACACTATTCATCTACAGTAACGTGCCTATCTACAGTGCGCGGTTGGCTCCGCGCCGTCCGTTGCTGATCCGACGGCCCACGCGCCACTACAGCGCAGCAACTTAAAAAAAACCCTCGCGAAGGACTAATTTGCAATTCCAGAAAACCCCAGGGACCTCCGTGCAAAACCGCTGACACAACCTCATCCTCCCCCTCTTCTCTCTCTCGCGCGAGCCGGAGCTCCTCACAGCCGCCGATGCGCGCCGGCGCCGCCACGCGCCTCCCCGCTCAAATCGGCGCCTGTCAGCAGCTCCGTCGTCGCGGCCTCTCCGTCCTCGCCGAGTATCGCTTGCCGGAACGCACATGCGGCTCGGAATCGTCGACGCCGCGCTCGCCTTCCGCCGCCGCGGAATTTCTCGCCGGCGGCCGCTCCGGCGACCTAATGGTCCACGGCTCCGCCCACCCGGCTCCCCTCCACCTCCTCGCGCGGCTCCGCGCAGACCCAGGCCGGCGCGCGCGCGCAGCTGCTCGCCGGAGCTCGGCAGAGCTGGCGGTGGCCGCCGTCGCGCGTGTCACACACGCTGACGTGCGGGCCCCGCTCAGTAGATTTTTCCTCATTTTCCAAAAAAAAAACCTGCCAAATGGGTCCCGCCTGTCAGCTTCTAATTTTTTTACAGAAAATGCAGAAAATTGTAAAATTCATATCTTTCACTCCATAATTCAAAAAAAATATATATACCAAAATTTGCACAAAAACAAGATCTTCACAGCTAACACATTTCCATGCATCATTAAACAATAGAATTCCTGTTTAATTAAAAGAACTACAATATCAAATATAAAAATTGTGGAAATGACATCTCACCTCCATTTAACCCTATCTTTGTATTTGTTTTCTTCTGTTTTTTGCTTTGCAGTAAAACAACATTGGAATAATGATCACCATGAAGAAAAATAATTGCACGACATTTTAGCTTAAAAAACAACTGTAATTCCCCTTTTTGAATTTCAGTTTGTTGTAATAGAGTTGCAACAAACATTGAAATTAAATCTTTGCATTTGTTTTCTTTTGGTTTTTGCTTTTCTTTTGCTTTGCATTAAAACAACATTCGAATAATGATCAAAAAGAAGAAAAATAAATGCAAGACAATTGTGTTCACAAAACAATTATGAATTCCCTTTTTCAATTTCAGTTCGCTGTAATAGATTTGTAAA
This sequence comes from Poa pratensis, assembly GCA_947311845.1. Classification (NCBI taxonomy): domain Eukaryota; kingdom Viridiplantae; phylum Streptophyta; class Magnoliopsida; order Poales; family Poaceae; genus Poa; species Poa pratensis. Next base: position 33,739,690 of record CAMZMU010000109.1, on the reverse strand, counting down.
AAAAACACTAAAATTCGTGTTCAACCAGTAAAACGATTGGTTTGTCTTCGCATTAACTGAATAAGTTGTAATATTTATGCAAACATAAATGCATTATACAAACAACGCCACCATTTCTATTCACAAAATATATTATGAAAGCAAAAAAAAAATTATATTCACAGAAATATCCACCAAGGGCGCGGCGTGCCGACGCGCCGAAATTCAACTAGTAGAATTCAAAACATGGCAAACGAGGACGTATGTCATGACTTTTTTTTTTTGCATTTTTCCCACGTATATTCAACAAAAACCACATACAGAGTACACGGAAAAACAACAAGCATACAATACGTAGAGGAAAACGAAACCAGAAGCATCGAGAACACCGACCACGCCGACGTCTGAGACGAAGACGACCACCTTCCATCTTGCCGCTGTCAAGGAACACTTTGCCCTATGAGAGACGCTGCCATGCCCGTCCGCCGCGCCGCGGCGGAGCTTGAGTCGATGAACGGCCGGGGCGAGCGCCCCCCTATCCCAGCCACACCACCTTGCCGAAGTCGCCTTCGGAGCCGCCGCCGGAAGAAGTCGAGGATCCCGGCGAGCCCAGGGTTCCGACCGATTCCGCCGCCAGGACGGAGACCGCCACACTGGATCTGGCAGGGGAACGAAGCACGGCGCGGACTAGTGCTGCTGATGTTGTATCAGTTGTTCGTATCTACATGCGGCAGACAACAGAGGAGAGAATTTGCCTAGGAGTATTTACTGTTCCCTTTTGAAGATGTTACAGTAACTGCGACAATTATTGTACTGTTCTTCGTTTAGGATGCCCCTGAATACTGTAGCTGATGTGCGATCGAGCAATCATATACTGACGCTGGGTGCTGCAGCAAAAAGATGCTTCTCTAAATCAATTGGTTGCAGCAAAAGGAGACCTTGACCTGGCCACGGCTTGGCAGGCTTGGGACAAGCAGAATGATGCAAGCAATGACCTGGCCACCAAGGCAGGCTGACATCACAGAGGTGATGTCACGCGTGCCTATTCTGATCATGATCTCTTTGTTTTAATCCTCTACCCGGTTCTCATTATCTATTTATGCCTAGTCTATAATTTTTTTTCTGTTTAAGAAGCAATACAAAACATACCATTTATTGTTAAAGCCAGTGGCACAAAGCACCATGATGTCGATCAGAAAATGAACAATTGCTCGGAGGAATATGCGTGGAAACTGACCTAAACTGCTCGAACCACTGAATAAGCAACTTTCATGAAGGTGAGACGAATGCCATCGCAGATACGCATGTTATGCTCCTACCACGCATTCTAAATGACATAGATAAACTGGCAACTACAAGATTTTATATTACCTTCGGCACATTAAATCCTCTTGTTCCACCGGTAGTTAGGGATACATGTAGAAATAGTGGTGGTGTTTGTATGGCCTCTATCAGAACTACAACCGAGTCCAAACGGCCGAGATAATGGGAGCCACTGAATAAACAAGTTTCATGTAGGTAAGACGAAATGACATCGAAGATGAGCATGTTATGCTCCTACACACTTTCTAAATAACATATAAAACTGGCAAATAGAAGATTTTATATAACCTTCAGCGCACTAAATCCTCTTGTTCCACCAGTAGGTAAGCATATATGTAGAAATAGTGGTGGTGTTTGTATGGCCTCTATCAGAACTACAACCGAGTCCAAACGGCCAAGATGAATGGGTAGTTCTTGCAAAGGCGTGAAAACAAACATATGGTGTAAACTCAACTTTTCAATGATGAATAACCAGTCATTAAAATTCTCTCCAACCAATAAACTTTGAATTGTGTTGATAGAAACATTTTTAACTACACTGTCATGCGTACACATGTATGTCACCGACGATGACGGAAAGTGGGTATGACCGTACTAATCATCCAAACATGCAAGCACATAGAAACACTAGACTCTTGTTTTACACGTACACCTTGTGACCTCGAAGTTGTCATAGAGTAACTTTAGTTGTTGTATTTTGGACGAGCACAAGGTGTTCAAGATGTTCAGCCACCACATGCCAAAAATCACTATGAATGGAATGCTGGTACCACAAAGACATTCTACCTTTTTTACATAAGAAATACATTCTACTTTTGTGTGGAAGAAATACATTCCACTTTTTTATTCTTGTTGAGCGAGCCGTTATTATTATGATAGGTTTGAGCGTGTCAGCAATACATCACCACTTGTGACGTGTGGCATCAGCTTCTTTTGTTGGTATTGCATTGTCTTATTCATGTGTGAAGGAGAGAGGGAGGGGAACAAAGACAATAGCAATAATTATAAGAGACAAGCGAGATTTTTATAACCATGCTGATAACTGAACGGTTATAGAAAATCTAATGTAAGTGACAATAGTTGAATTTGAGTGGACTATAATTTTTATTGAAGCTTGAATAATATTATTCTGGCGTAGAATTGTGTAATTTCACCAGATATATATCTTGCTTCTACTAGTAAGACGTTTGTGCTATGCTATAGGAAAAGCCCAATGTGAACATAGTGTGCTCTATCAATATTTTAATTAATTCACTTTGATACTTTTTGTTTATCGGAGCCACCGGGGTAAACGTAGTTTGTCGCTGTGCTCTTAGGATTGTATGGTAGTAAAATGATAGGCGAAATAGAATCCAAAACCTTGTAAACTACTCCCTCCGTTTTTAATATAAAATGTTTTACCTTTTGTCCACATGCAAATGCACACAAATGTATGTAGACATATTTTTGTGTGCATGTTCACTCATTTTTATGTGCATATAGACAACATGTGTATCACCTAAAACATTTTATATTAAAAAACGGAGGGAGTAGGACGTATGTCATGACTAGTGCTGCAGATGTTGTGTCAGTTGTTCGTATATACACGCGGCAGAGGAGAGAATTTGCTTATGAGTATGCTGCGAGGAATAGCACGACACGACTATAAACAAACAAAAGATACTCTACTGTTTACTTTTGAAAATGTTACAGTATCTGCGACAATTATTGTACTGTTCTTTGTTTTGGATGCCCTGAGTACTGTAGATGATGTGTGATCGATCAATTGTATACTGACGCTGGGTGCTGCAGCAAGAAGATGCTTCTCTAAATAGAGTGCTTACTAAATGTTTTGCTTAACCCACTGACCCATGGTTCTTGAAGAGACCTTGACCTGGCCATGGCTTGGCAGGGCGGACAAACCGAGTGATGCAAGCAATGACCTAGGCCACCTACGAAGGCTGACATCACATAGTGATATGTGATGTCACACTTGCGTATTCTGCTCACTATCTCGTTGTTTAAGCCTATTGGCCGGTTCTCCTTGCCTTATCTATTAGTCTATAACAATTTTCTAAGACGCAACACAAGACATACCATTGATTGTTAAAACCAAATGGCATAAAGCACCATGATGTCATTCAATCATTGAGAAACTATAACGGGTCAAACAATATAAAAAAACACTAATGAAATGTGTACAAACATGTTTTAACACGCGTGCCCCATGAACATCACGTGAAGTCAATCATGTAAAAGGAGAGCACAAATTCGTGCTTAGCAAATAAAATATATTCACTGAAATAACTAACGAACTGACTCAGGCTGTCATATTTTTTTTTGTTGGGTCGTTCCATAGATAATTAACACATGCTACACATTAGACAAAAAATTAAAACAGGTGAAAACTTGCCACTATTCATTAATCTTGACAAGTTATCTTGTAAATCAAGTACACATCCCCATGGAAAGTGATAATCATATAAAAATAGAAAGCACATACACTAACACTATGCTGAATTTTATCTAGCGATTGTTTTTTTGAACATATATCATGAACGGTACATAGCCTTTTATCCAAAATTAGCCCTTGAAGAAGAGAGCATTTGATTTTGGCAAGTGCAATGTAACCGCAAATCATATATAACTAAATATTTCCTAGTCATTTCACGCATCCATGATGCGTGGCTACAAAAGTTGAAGGATTCCCGTATCAAGCGCCCAACTTCACGATTGTTTTTATTGTACCAATTGGGTCTTAACTATTTGTTTTGTCGAGTAGCATGATCAGTAGTAGGTTCAATAAGAATTTTGGGGTGGGTCGATAATCAAAAATCAAGACAACTACCGTTGTTGGGTCTCGGTTTAAAAGAGCACTGATGAGGGCCTCGAGTCTCGACCCCAATTTGCCTTTGAGTAGTCAGTGACTTCCAAGGCACTCGTGCGTCGTATTCATGACGAGACACCCTAAGAAAGCACGATAAAAAAGAGTGGATTACACATTTTACCTATAGCTGTAAATTTGTCACACTTATTAGCCCGTTTAGTGAAACAAAATAAGAAATACATGATATGTGCAATTTTTAACGTGGTTTTACCCCATTTTGACATTCGGCACGCTTCGTGGGAATAGGTCGGCATGTTAGGTCTAGGTGGTGCGATAAGATATGTACAAATCGAAGGGCGTCACCGACGACATTGCTAGCTCTAAGTTGACGAGGGAATATCTCCCCGGCAACAGTGCCAGAAACAATGCTTGTACGTCACACGTCAGTTGGGAACCCCAAGAGGAAGGTATGATGAGTGCAGCAGCAAGTTTTCCCTCAGTATGAAACCAAGGTTTAATCGAACCAGTAGGAAAACGAGGTTTGCTTCGAAGGTGTTGGTGAAGGAGTGTAGTGCGGCGCAACACTAGGGATTCCGGTGCCAACGTGGAACCTGCACAACACAATCAAATTACTTTGCCCCAACTTAACAGTGAGGTTGTCAATCTCACCGGCTTGCTGAAAACAAAGGGTTAAACGTATCGAATGGAAGATGATGTTTGTTTGCATAAAACAGTAGAGAACAATGATTGCAGTAGATTGTATTTCAGATGTAAAAGAATGGACCGGGGTCCACAGTTCACTAGTGGTGTCTCTCCAATAAGATAACTAACATGCTGGGTAAACAAATTACAGCTGGGCAATTGACAATTGATAAGTGCATATAACATGCATGTGTGAGTTGTGGTGTCTACTATGAGATTCATTTGGGCATTACGACAAAGTACATAGACCGCTATCCAGCATGCATCTATGCCTAAATAGTCCACTTTCCGGTTAACATCCGTACCCCTTCCAGTATTAAGTTGCAAGCAACAGACAATTGCATTAAGTAATGTGCGTAATGTAAACAATACATTCATCCTTGAATAAAGTATTGCTGTTTTACCCCTAGTGGCAACAACACATCTACAACCTTAGAACTTGCTGTCACTATCCCAGGTTAAATAGAGGTTGAACCCAACTATCATGCATAAATACCCCCTCTTGGAGTTACAAGTATTCACTTGGCCAAGGCTTCAACAAGTAACGGAGAGCATGCAAGATCACAAATGATATAGACATGATAATATAATATTCAGCTCCACATAGGTATCAATATAAGTCAGATCCCAGCAAACACAACATGTAGCATTACAATAAGATGATCTTGATCATGATAGGCAGCTCACAAGATCTAAACATGATGGCACAAGTGGAGAAGACAACCATCTAGCTACTGCTATGGACCCATAGTCCAAGGATGAACTACTCACGCATCACTCCGGAGGCGGGCATGGCGATGTAGAGCCCTCCGGTGATGATTCCCCTCTTCGGCAGGGTGCCGGGAAGAGCTTCAGAACCCCCCGAGTTAGGGTTGACGACGGCGGCGGCAGCGAATATGTTCTGGATGAAAGGCTCGGTGTTTTAGGGTTTTCACGTCTCGGGAAATAAATAGGCGAAGGGGCGATGTCGGCGGACCCCCGAGGGGCCCAAACCACAGGCTGGCGCGGCTGGGCCCACTGCCGCGCCGCCAGGTGGTTTGGCCACCTCGTGGCTCTTCTTCGTCTCTCCTTCGGACTCCGTGTACGTGCTGGAAAAATAGGGACTTGCCCTTTTGTTTCGTGCAATTCCGAGAATATTTCCAGAAGTAACTTTCTGAAATCAAAAACAGCAGAAAACAGGGAACTGGCACTGTGGCATCTTGTTAATAGGTTAGTCCCAGAAAATGCATAAAAGTGATATGAAGTGTATATAAAACATGTAGCAAATGGTATAATATAAGCATGGAACAACAGAAATTATGGATACGTTGGAGACGTATCAGACATGTCTAGGCTTCACTTCACCATATGTTCAATTCCTCATTGTTGTCCTGGTATATTTGAGGCTCAGTAATCACCTCACATCTTGCTTAATAGATATGTAACAAAAAAGAGAATCCAAATTTTCTAAAATTGGTAATCTAGACAATTTTTCACTAGATGAGGTAATTAGTATCACAAATATATAACAAGAGGATGAAAAATAGAATTCACTCTAAATTTTTTTTTTGCCAGGCTACGACCTTTCTGGAGACAAGTAGATTTGAATTTTCCAGTGTCCTGCAGTAAATCTGAGAATGGTTACAGAACTGCCCCGTACCTTAACCATACCCATACATGTATTTGTGTAAGCCCGAACCCACCCAAACTCATTTAATGCCAATGTGAAACCAACCAAAACTGTACCCGCTCAGTTTTTCAACCAAACCGAACCAAGAAGCTCCGCCTCTCCAAGGAGCAGTCCCGCCTCCTCGAGGAGAGCTTCCGTCTCAACCACACCCTCTCACCGGGGCCGAGCGTGGCTGGGATGCGCCGTCAACGACGCCGGCCGGCAGGAGAGGCGTCGCTAGGGTTCGCGCATGGCGGCGCAATTGGTGGCGAGGGGTTGCTTCCTCGGTGGGGAAATCGACGGTCGGGACTGCGCCGGAGAAGTGGAGGGGGCGGGGACGGCGAGCCACGGCGAGGTGGAGAAGGCGGCGCCGGTGGCGAGGGCGGAGAAGAACGAGCAACTAGCGACCTAATCCATCGACCCAGACGAAGGAACCAGTTCCTAACCTGTTGGGCACCCACGGGTTTGAGCCCATACCTGACTACACCTGACTTTTCTTTTCCCAAAACTGAACTAAACCCATTTGTTTGTAGGCTTAACCCGTTCGCACCAGAACCAGAAGAACCCATACGTAATAATCGAACCGTTACACCCGGTTAAATAGAAACTATTCCCAGGTTTACCTGCAGGGCGCTGGCAGTTACTCCAGCCGGTGAACGAGTGTGTGGCAGGCGTCTTATGATGTCTTGTCGTGGAAAAGAAAATCATGAATCAATGATGGCGATGAGCAAGTTGCAAAGGATTGTGCGGACGTAGGGTACCACAATTATTTGCTCTAATTTGGACACCAAACGGAAAGGGAGAGACGCACCCGGTATGAAACCGCCGTGCCGACCATGAAGCTTCAGCTAATTAAGCGTAGGCCTGCAGCTAGCGTAGTACTAACACGTTTAGCTGACGCTGGCTTTCGTATCTTCTGGGTTCAGGGGTGATGGTTTCAGTAAACTCATTTCGTGGTGCACCACTCCACTTGCCACTGTCGACGTCTTACACCAAACCTAAGATATCGCAAGCAGGAAGCACAGTCGATTTTTTTTTAAGATCTTGAAGCATCGTTGATGAATCTATTTGCTTTCCGCGCTATAATTTTCTGCATCTTTGCAAGTTGAACGTGTGGACAGCTGGTCAGGATCGCCGTACGTCCTGCCCCATGTCCTTCTACAGTAATTTTTTTTTTTTTTGAAACTAGCCAAAACTTCTACGGTTGTTGTTGTACACTTGTACTGATCGACCACGCAACGACCGGCATGGTAGGCAGAGTAGTGTCCTGCACTTGCATTTTTTTTTATTTTGGCAAAATTCTGTATGGAAACTTCAACACGCTGCGCACGGTTAACCGAAAACCGAGAAACCGAACTGAAAAAACCGAAACCGAACCGAAATTGTGGTTATTTTGGTTTCCGCTTAAGGTTACGGTTAGTAAAATAGCTAACCATATGCCTTGCGGTTAATACGGTTAATAACCGAAAACCGAATGGTTAACCAAAAAAACCGAAATACCTATTAACTTTTATTATTTTGCTACTTTTATTGACTTTTATTAACTTTACGGGTTACTTGTAGCATGTGATTTGCTACTTGTATAGACTTTTATTAACTTTATGGGTTATTTGGTTAATTTGGATCATATGCCTATTAATTTTATAGTCCATTCCGTTATTTTGTAATATATGGCCACAAAAAGAAATTGTCATTTTAAAATTCGCGTCAACTTAGGTTAATTTGGTTATTACCGAAACCGAACCGAAATTAAATGGTTATTACCGAAACCGAACCGTATTCTCATACAAAACCGTATTTACCGAAGTATTGAAACCGTATAAATAAAAAAACCGTATAAACCGAACCGTATTAACCATATTAACCGAACGTGCAGCCGTGTCCTCCGGCCAGTAATATGTCATAAGGGCATATCTAGTGGGCCCCCGCAAACCGGACACGAAATGTCTCCGTTTTAATCTGTTTAGGTGGTTCGTGGACATTAAAAAAACCCATGTCCGCCCCTGGTTCGTTTCGAGTGGGGGGGGGGGGGGGGGGGGGCCAACGGGCGTCCCCATTTGGTTTGGGGCTGGCCTTTGTTTTGCTCATTTTGCCAAATTTCACTTCAATTTGCACATAAATATTATTTTGCACGTGAGTACCACATAAATAGTCCAAAACTTCATAGTTACACAACATAAAGTTTGCACAATCAAATAAACAACATAGTTCGCACAATCAAGTAAAATGGAGACGAGTACTAGTGATTTTCTAGGTTAATTGGTATCATCGCCGGAAGTATCCGAAGAATCGATGAAATTGGACTAGAAGAACTCGTCCGACTATCCATCTACATGAATATCTAAGATAGAAAACAAGCGGGGGACAAACTACAAGCCTATGCAGCAAAAAATCAGAGGGCAGTATACTTGGCCTCGATTGGGCAAAGCGTTGAACAGGACACGGGCTAACAAGTTCGACGGCGAGGCCGAGCCAACGGCCTGTTTCAAACTGTCCTGCCCCAATTCGGGAGGGCAGACGTGAAACCGTGGCCTTCCAACTGCGTCGGCGTGAGCTACTGGGTGGTGACGACGCGGGAGTTGGCGGTAAGGTTTTCTTTCTTCCAGTGATTTTTCGAGACTGGAGTTTCTTCGAGACCGCCAACTAAGTCCACCTACGGGCCGACAAACAGATCCGGAAAGCCGACATGGAGGCTAACGGCATCGCCGCGGGTCGAGAGGGGACAACGGCTAGAATGGAGCGGCTGGTGGCACCGCAGGTAAGAAGGAGAAGTTGCTCGGGGGTTGGGGACGGGATTGTGTCCCTGTCGGTTGAGCCCGACGAGACAAAGGAGGACAAATCTGGACGCGGGCGTTTGTCTGCTCCACCCGAAAAACGGACCACAATTGGGCCCAAAATGTGGGAAACTGACATTCCGCGGACAAGCCTCCGTTTATGGAGACTAGTTGAGACGTGCCTAGTGTCCACGCAGACACAAACAGAGGCTTATGATCCGTTTGCAGGGCCGCTCGAGATGCCCTAAGATCTGACAACGAGTTTAATTTGGTGTCAAAGACCGGCCATGATCAAGTTTAATAAGCTGTTAGTCGCCGTCCCGTCGTAATAAAGAAAGAAGAAACGAAAGGGCAAGCCTAATTTTACTTTTCCTACTCGGGGGCACTGAACGGCCATATAAACGAACCCTTTTCTGCGCTCTCGCCTCCGAGACCAGCCCACCTCCAGACGCAACGCACCCACACACCCAAGTACCCAACAATCAAAGAAACGCACGCGACCATGGACGCAACCACCGCGACGGCCAAGCGCAAGCGCCCTGCCGCCGGCGCAGTACAGCAGGCCGTCGTCGAGGAGGTGTCCGACGCCGAGGTGGAGGAGTTCTACGCCATCCTGCGCCGCATGCGGGACGCCTCTCGCCGCTTCGTCCCGGGCGCCGGAGCGGGAGCTCGTGGTGCTGGTCCCGCGAGGGCGCCGGCGTGGAGCCCCAGCTTCTCCTGGGAGGACTTCGCGCCACCGACGCAGCCGCAGCGGCCACCCGTGGCGGATGCCACGCCGCCGCGGCGGCCTGCCGGCTTCAGCCTCGACCTCAACGCCGAGCCGGAGCCCGAGGGGCCGCCCACCCCACGCCCAGAGCGCGTCCAAGCGTAGAGGCGCGCGCGTGCTTACAGCGTCGGCGTTCTAATTACCACTGATGATGATCTTGGTACTAGTTGATTACTTTCACCTGCACCCTCTTGCTGTAAGTAGGTAATCTAGCAATTCCGATTAAGCAAATCTTTACATGGGAGTAGGTGCCTCTCGCCATCTTCCTCGTGTGATCAGGTGGGACTTGTAAGAAAACGAGTCCATTGATTGATCCGATTAATCATCGTCCCGTCCGACATGTACACATGGGCCGGGTGTACGTACAATTATTTACTTCGTTTAGTACAGCCCCTGTTAGTAGTATGGCTGCTAGTGCTGAAGTTGTTCAGTACTAATCCACTATCTGATATTCGTTTTCGACAAGAATTGTTCCATTTCCTGTTGAATAATACGGAGTATATGTACCAGAACAATCTCTCAAAAAAATGAGGGTTGAGATCTTCTTTTTCGACAAAAGGTTCAGTGCTGATGGTAGCAACGTCAGAAAGATAATTGGTGGCCCAATCTGTCTGAAACGCTGAACAGTGCAGAAATCTGGCGCAGAGAAAATTCAATTTCCTCAGAGTTTTGGTCGTCTCGTAGTCTATCTCCGCGAGGAAACCATGCATGATTCAACCAAACCCTTCCTATTTTTCCATGCATGTCTAGGACTAGGACAACCTGCTTTATTCGTAGGCTACATAGTACTCCCTCCGTTCACAAAAGGATGTCTCAACTTTTTTCAAACATGCATGTATCTAAACTTGAAACATGTCTAGATGCATGCACATTTGGACAAATTTGAGACATCCTTTTGTGAACAGAGGAAGTACAACTTTCATTCCCGGCCGTCCGTCCGTCGAGCAGCACCTTGCTATATATATTCCGGCTAGTACTAGCAAGGTGTTCTTTTCCATATATGGAGTACGTGAGAATGTATTCCCTTTTTTTCCATTGTAGAAAAGGAACGCCGTCGATCGTTCCATAGGCGAGGTAGTCCAGTTCAAATTATGTAAACCAATCTTAATGCTCAGTAAAGTAATCAGGTCATGGTTAATTAGTGTGAGTGCTGCTAATTTGTTAGGGTGATAAGACCAGTAAAAATCAGCAGCAAGTGGAGCACATGTCCATTGTAGAAGATCTTGTAGCACGTACTAGGACGTATAGTAGCCTATAGACCAAGACTTTGCGCGCGCGGTGCCCAAAACCCTCTATATAGTCAAGTCACCTTTAACATACACATATCTAAGATATCTTTTACACGTATCTAAGATATCTTTTCTACATACAACTTTCGTTCCCGGCCGTCTGTCCGTCGAGCAGCTAGCACCTTGCCGCTATATATATTCCGGCCGGTACGTGAGAATGTATTCCATCGTCCTTCTTTTAAACAAGGCAAATGATTTGTCATTTTCATTGATTAAGAAGAAAGTTTAATAGAGGTTTTTACAAGCCGGGGCATGCAAAATGCACACCCAAATACAAGAAAAACTACTCTCACGGCATCATATTAGTCAAGTTCTTGGCTCCGACAAGACACCAAAGTGCCACTTCCTCCTTTATTTTTTTGCGATGAGTGTGGTGGAGGTTGAAGATTGATTTCTAGAGGGGCGAGCATCTCGCTCATTTCATATATGCTAAGTAACAAGCATAGCATGCGAGGCCATTGCCTTCCGATGAGGGCTTCTCATAAGAGCCCTTTCGGTCCACCATTCTTTGACGGTATTGAAAGCAAGCCAATCTCCCAGGATCATATCGTGAAGTTGAAGCCAACTTTTCAGAGCACCCAAAATGCGGGAAGTGAAGCGATTCTTGAAGAGGTGGGCGGCCAAATCTTGCACTTGGTTGCAAAGTTTACAAGTCTCACAATTTGGTCATCCTTGCACTCAAGTCTATCCGCCGTCTACACACGAATTTTGAAAAATCAACCACGCGAAGATTTTGCAGGGCACCCACGGTTTCCACACGTCCTTTTTTCGATTGTAGAAAAGATCCCTATTCATATACCAAGTAATCCGTTAATGTAACCGAACCTTATTTTCAGTCAAATGATCAGCACCCCTTTGAAAGCAAACTAATTTTGTCATGGTTAGTGACATTGCTTCTAATTTGTTAGGGTGATAGTAGACCAGTCAAATCAATCACAGCAGCAAGTGGATGACATGTCCATTAAAGAAGATCTTGTAGCACGTATACTAGGACGTATAGTAGCCTATAGACCAAGACTTCTGCTCGCGCCTTGCCCAAAACCCTCTATGGTCAAGTCTCCTTTAACATACACATATCTAAGATCCGGCCTGCACCGGACGCGCTCCACGACGACGTACGCCGCATCATCATCATGATTTCATCATAAAGAAAGAGACACGGCCGGCGGGCGGCAGGTAGGGCCGGCGAGACTTGAATGCGGCAAGTCTTCGCGGTGGTGGAGGCGTCCGCGTCGGTGCGCCAGCACGGGACGTTCGCGGCGCGTCGTCACGCGCACCCTCGGCAGTGACGATCGACGCCACCCGTGGAAAGCAAAACGCGGTGCATCGCCAGAGCCCAGAGAAACTATCCCAGTTGCGCACGCATCGGCATTCGGCACTGTGCCATTTCAGCTTGCGTGAAACATGGCTGTGAGTTCAATAAGACTTTCTTTGTCGATAAAACATGACTGTGATTTGTAGCCAGGCAGGGAAAAAGATGGGTTTGCCTCACGGGACACTTCATTTGATCCCGTGGGGAATTTTTAAAGTTAGAATAAAAGTGTTCATAGATTGTTTTTCAAAATTATGCAAGAAAAAAAAATGTCTGCTCCACCCGAAAAACGGACCACAATTGGGCCCAAAATGTGGGAAACTGACATTCCGCGGACAAGCCTCCGTTTATGGAGGCAAGGATCGCTTCCTCGTTTCATTCGCTTCGTCCGTCATGGTATTTTGCAAAAAAAACCTCACGAATACGGAAATTACACCGCAGTCCACAGGCAAAGGAGGCTGCTCCACGCGTTTTACAGAAAAAACCCTACCAAATAGCGAAATTAACCCGCAACGCCGGGCGCCCTCTCCTCTTCCTCTCACACACGGCTGAGCTAATGCCGCCGTCGCCGACACGTCGCGCCGCCACTCCGGTCCTCCCCTGCCGAATCAAAGGGTGCCACAAGCTTCGCCGTCGTCTCCTCTATTTGCCCGCCAACTCACGCCAGCCGGGACGCCCGGAATCGTCGCCAATCGACCGTCTTCTCCGACTCCGACCGCCGCCCCGTCGAGCTCGATTCGGTCATCCTCGACCTCCTTCGGCTTCCCCGAGCACACGAACGAGTTCCTGGTGAGCTCATGGTCCTCTTGGACCTCTTCCCGACCTTTCCCGTTCCCTCGTTCGCCGTGGCCGTGCTCGCCGTCCGCCGCCGCCATTTTGGTCGCCGCCGGCGACTCCGGTCACCAAATGGTCCGGCTCCGCCGCCACCGGCTTCCTCGCAACCTCCTCCCGTGGATACGCGTGGCCCCAGCCTCGCACGCGTCCTGGAGCAAGCAGAGCTTGCTCGCCTGAGCTCGGCAGAGCTGGGCGTGGCCGCCGTCGCGTGTGTGTCACACGCTGACGTGCGGGCCCCGTTCGACAGAGTTTTAATCTTTTCGTAAATGTTTTCCATAATTAATAAATCCCTGACATGTGGGTCCCGCTGTACGATTTTTAATAATTACAGAAAATGCGGAAAATTGTAAAATTCATATCTCTTATTCTGTAATTCAGAAAAATGCAAATAATATATCAAAATTTGGAGAAAAAAATGAAACTATTAACCAACTTGCAATCCTGTTTAATTAGAAAAACTAAAATATCCTTATATGTCAATTATAGAGTTTATGGAAATGACATCATTTTTTATTGCATTGCTCCGAGCAATAGAACTTAGTTTGTTGTGTCCGACATTTACTTTATTATAGGGTTGATCGTAATGTGAGAAATATTTCTGGCAATTAGATCTTATTTGTCTAAGTTTTTAATGGTGATCCATTTGCAATGTGCAAATTTTAGCAAAGCTTATTAAAAGAATAATATCTAAACTTATCTATATCAACAATAACATATTATCGTCATCTTCGTGACACATGTTTTTTCTCTCCCGTTGCAACGCACGGGCAGACATTTTGCTAGTCTTTTGTAAACGCAAGAGAGGGCGAATTTTACGCAAAGTGCGCGCGGCGCCGGTCATGTTCGTACGAGGAGGACCCGTTCTTGCATTGCCAAGTAATCCGTTAATGTAACCGAACCTTATTTACAGTCAAATGATCAGCACCCTTTGAAAGCACACTAATTCGGTCATGGTTAGTGAGAGAGCTTCTAATTTGTTAGTGCGATAGACCGGTAAAAACAATCAGCAGCAAGTGGAGCACATGTCCATTATTGAAGATCTTGTAGGTGTAGCACATACTAGGACGTAGTAACCTATAGACCAAGACTTTGCGCGCGCGGTACCCAAAACCCTCTATAGTCAAGTCACCTTTAACATACACATATCTAAGATTATCTTTGGTAAACGCAAGAGAGGGCGAATTTTATAGTTTACACTGGCTAGCACGCAAAGTGCGCGCGGCGCCGGTCATGTTCGTACGAGGAGGACCCGTTCTTGCATTGCGTGCAGCAATTAAGAATGCTTCAACAGAGTGATCATGCTGTATAACTGGAGTATGCATATACGCCTTGTAGTTTCTCGCTAACCAGCCTTGACATAAGCCGCTCAGTACTGATGTCACCCGTGGTGAGGTCGTCATCGGTGGAGGATGCGGCGATGTCAAACGGCGTGTTTCTTCGGTTGACTGCGGCGGCCATTGGCGCAGCCCTGCTGCTTCGTCGACGATCGATCGAGGCCGCCGGCGCAAGTTGACGCCGTCGCCGTTGGCGTTGGGCAGCTGTGGCCGTTGAGATCCGGCCGGCCTGCACCGGCCGGACGCGCTCCACGACGACGTACGCTGCATCATCATCATGATTTCATCATAAAGAAAGAGACACGGCCGGCGGGCGGCAGGTAGGGCCGGCGAGACTTGAATGCGGAGGAGCGGCAAAGTCTTCGCGGTGGTTGGTGGGGGCGTCCGCGTCGCCCCACGCCAGCACGGGTTGTTCGCGGCACGTCGTCACGCGCGCGCATCGGGCGTGACGACCGAAAAACGCGGTGCCGGCGTGCATCACCAGAGCCCAGAGAAACTATTCCAATGGCTGCCGCGTCTTACGTGCGCGCGCATCGGCGCTGTGCTATTTCAGGTTTCAGACGTGCGCCGTGGCCAGGCGCGCGTGATGCACGCACGAGCATTTGCCTCTGATGTTCTTAAGTTTTTTGTCCCGTCGATTAGAACATGACTGTCAGACTCGGAAGCAGGGAAAGAGATGGGTTCGCCGCACGGGACTCATAATTTGGTCCTCCAGTGTGAACGTCCAAAACTGAGGCCATTTTCTTTTCCGGCAGTGTGAACGTCCGAAACTGAGGGCTCGGCATGGTGATGTTTTCTGTTGGGTCATCTTTATTTTCTTCTGGGTTGGGAAATTAAACATTTTCCAGGCACAAATGTTTCATGGTCTATTATTATCTGTATCTTTTTTTGGATGCTATATCTCTTTCCAGATGCGCAGACTTTTTTTTAGCGACTCGAGATGCAAAGATTGTTTGGTGACTTTTATAGAGACGAGCACTTACCTTAGCTCGCTTGCTAGGCCAGCCTATTAAATATTTGGGCCGGCCCAGCGAACATACCTTCACTGGATTTAAAGGCCTTTGATTAGGAATAGCATACGATTTTTTTGTACGATTGATGAATCCTATAAGAACATTTTCTATATAAGCTGTTTGATTCATAGGATCAAATCCTATAGGATTTTTTTCCGTATGAATCTTATAGTCCAAATCCCACAAGAAAAAAAAAATTCCTTCACTACAATCAAAGAGACTTCCTCTTCCCATAGGATTCAAGTGGGCATGACATTCCAATCAGGATTCAAGTGGACATGACATTCCAATCCTATAAACTAGATTAGGGCGCCGCTTGCCGTGCGCCACCTGGTTTTTTAAAAGCAAACCATTAAAGTGTCGAGCACCATTAGTCATATCATTGTTTGAGACAACGATGTTCATAAGTAGTTATCTGACACTGGTAAAACATCCAGTCTACACAGAGAAATGATATTTATATGGAGTTTGTTCAAATAGTTAAAAAAAAATGATGATATTTGCTCCACACAGTAAGTAGTAGCAAAAGCAGAAGTTGTCAAAGGACAATTTACATAGAATTTTACACAACCTGACAACACATGGCCACCAAAACAACGGGAAGAAGATATACATGACCACCAAAACAACGGAAGAAGACATGAGCTTTCCTGACACATATCATAGGTGTAAGCTTAGTAAGGTTTACATGATTTATGATAGCTAAGTTTAGCTAGCTTGATTCAATGGCGGCTTCTGTTGTTTCGCAGTGATCGCCATGAAATCCTCTGCTTCAGGTGTGGATTCTTGATACGCGGTGGAATATCAATCTGGATAGAAGCTACGGTATCTATCCTAGCTTGTTGTTCATGAATGGTGAAACCAATAGCCTGTAATGTCTGATGTAACACAAAGTCTTAATATGGTGATCAGGGTAGCAGATAACATCAGGGCAAACAAAAATATGTCCAGTAAGTTAAAGAACTATGAAAGATGATAACTAATGGTGGACATAATCAGAAGGTATCCTGTTTATGCGGTCACACAAACAATTTATTAACTAACCCAGATACTGCTCATGAGTATTTAGATAGTGCTGCAGGGAACTAACCATTGGGAGATAGGAAATTAGCAAAGGCATGTCACAACAAATGTAAATAAAAGCCGATAAGCTGAGTTAGAAGCAGAACACTATCAGTCAGCAATACGCTTGTGCAAAGTTGCAAACATAGATGCCTATTAATAAAACCCAGCTGGGTGAACCTGCAGAGCAACACAATGTAAAACAGCGACAGAGCACCTATGAGGCATGCATATGAAAGTAAAAATACACATCAAGTGCTGTAGTAAAAAAATAGAAGGAAACTAACTGCTGGTATTTCTTGTCAATACAATACATGAAACAGAAAAGCAAGAGCCTGACATCTGTAGCACTATTGTGATAGCAGAATCATTAGTATTAAGCTACAAAGGGATATGATTAAGTTTGTCATCTGTAGTACTGACCATTAAGTAAGTATTCTTGCATTAGCTAATTGGAATAACAATTTGATTCTAATCAACTCGTTATTTTCTGCTACAGTCCAGCCTAGGGCCAGAAAAGATCACTAAGCCAAACAGGAAAAAAATCAAGTTCCACAAGCAACTTGTGACAAACACGAAAATTATATTACGCAAGGGAAAAATATCCAGCTGCTCCACGAACCAATAAAAGAAAGGGTAAGAGAGAAGCAGTGACTTTTTTCCAAACAGATGAAGAAATAAAAGGCTGAGGTCAAGAACAAATAAAATTCGCAAGCAACTGAGTATTTTTCCCTTGCATGATCGGTACAAACTTGAACATTACCAAGGAAAGATCCCAATATGGAATAGCACAACAAATAGGATACATGCACTGCCTCGGTAATGATCTCCCGTAGTAGAATTGTACCCTTTCCTCTCCAAATTTTTGTACCAAACAAACCTCACGCTTTCTATACAGTACAAAATAGCAATATCACTTTAGAATAGACATAAGAGCTAAAGCATCAAAATGCCACATTCCAAACTCAAATAAAATAGCAAGAGAATGCCCAAAATGAGAAAGTAATACATAATCACTTGAATCGACGTCACAAAGGCGGTGCTGCAATAGCAAGAGGTGGTATTCTAGGCACCATACAAATTAAAATACTAAAAATAATGGCACATACATGCTCATGTACAGGAGAGAGGCAAAAAATCCAGGAGCAACTATAATGCCAATTTGTATATCCATACACAGAAAACATTCATCAAAATTACTCCTTCTGAGAGGAAGGTAGCCAAATAAATGAGGGATCCATATATTCGGAGTAATAGATGTAGATATACTATAGTGGAAAAGGCAGATCTAAGAGGGAGCAACGAAAGAGTGATGAGATTGTCATTGTCGTGCAATCAGGCGGTGCCCTAACTGATGAAGCCATGGCTTAGTTTGTCAATGCAGGTGAGTAATTTGAGGGAGAGGATGGTGCGCTCAACCAAATAAGAGCATGCTTTGATAACCAAAGAGAGCATCTATGGCGAAGTGGTCCAGTTATATGAGAGGAAAATGAGTTCAACGAAAACTATCCAGTCAGTTTTATCAACGAAACGTGGTGAATTCTATACAAACCCGACTTAAAGTATTTAATTAAACTCTGGAAGGCCATTGGAACTTGGCAAGACTTTTAAAGGCACTAAAATCAGAACCAAGCTCGAGACTTCATAGCACAAAATGGAATGGAAAGCAAAGAACAGAGGAAAACTTACATGAATAAACAATATGTCTTCCTGTAAAATAAAAAAGGTACCATATGCCTAGCAATATATATTTGGTAAAAAATGGACCATTATCATACAGCCTGCAATTTAAAACATTGATGTTCAGATATGCATACCACTCCAGGTATATCTCAATAGGTTATATAAATATCACATGAACCAAAAGAATGGAACTTGCATGTCTAAGCTGATAAACTCAGATACTAAAGACTGATATTTCAAGTTGAAAAGAAGATTAAAAGGTCAGATTGAAACTTACACTGTATCAAAAGAAGATTTTCCTCGAGTCCCATTGTTTTAGCTTAAAAATCAACCATAATGTTCATGTTACATAGTGAACAAAATGCAATAGCTACAATTGCAGGTTTACCGTAACAGAAATGTAAATGGAACAAAGCTAGAAAAAAAATACTATGTACCCATATGTTTTCTCAACTGATTAAATGGCATGGACCATCTGATTTCCTTTAACAACAGAAAAATTGCATACAAATATGATGCTTGTTCTACTTATCCAAATTTAGTCTCAGTTATAGCCAAACCAAAGTAGTGATACCAGTAGATGCATATATCTCACGGTTATTATTTTGCAAGGTGTATACTGACTTACAATGAACTTGTTCATCTGCATTAAAAATACACAACTTCCCTCTTTTTGCAAGGTGTATACATTTTCAAGCACTTTAACAGATTACTCATTTATTTGTCTCGGGATATGTCCTAAAACTGCAGAGTATTCCAGTGAAGATATATAAACTTGTCTTTTCAAACTCAAGCTTTAAAACTGCAGTACTGTCTTTTATCACCAAATTTTTGGCTGCAGTATAGACCTATGCTCAGCAGTACATGGTAGCACGGTACTGAGAAATATCAGAATGTAAATTAAGTGGATTGCCTGTAGGCGACTTGCAGCATTTTCCCTGGCAACTTTCTCAACATTCATGAGCTCAAGTATCATTTTGCACATCTTCTGCACAACAGAAAATGATAGTGTACGTTAGGATGATTGGTTACAAAAGAATATAATAACAACACAAAAGGCAACATTCATTAGATGATTTTCCATCATTGCTTTGTGGTGATTCACCTTACTACACTATAGAAGGCAATATTCATTGGATGAGAGAAGTGCCTTGTAAGCTTTACCACAGAACACACAGAAAATGTGGAATTTGAAATGAAATACTAATAAAATTATATGAGGAACTCAACTGAAAAAGCAAAATTGGCTTCTGGCTCAGCTCGCTACCACAATAGAAGGCAATTCATGAGATGACATAATTTCTTTTGCCCCACGCTGTAAACTCAGTAGCTGGCCGCAATATTGGAGACAACCTAAATAAGTAAACGAACAGGATATAAAACATAGTGTATTAATAACATAGAAAGGATAGTAATGATAATCACCTAGTAGACAGAGCAGATGAACAACAAGAAAGAGCCTGAAGAAGTATACAATATGCAAAAGGAAAGTTCAATCAGAATGGTACTAACAACCTGCAGCACCATAAAATTACAGTGCAACACAAAACTCTTTACAACAAAGAATTGATGGCTAGGCATTATAAACCAGTGCTAACATTGTCAAGACCAGATCAAACATAAAACCATATCAAATATCTTCATATGCAAATCAAACCGTATTAACAACCTACAGCATCCCCGAGTATAAATTATAACTACCTCCTGAGGGCAACTAAGAAGAAGCTGGGTCAAGAAAAGGCATGTACCTGGTGAACTGGCAGACTTTATGAAGAATAGGGCCGGCAAAACTGAAGAGAAAACCGGTAGTGCAAACTGCAAATCACACCAGGTGATCAGTAGATAAACACACTTGAACTCATGCTCAATCGAGAGTGCACATAAAGAGATCTCACCTGTTGGGGAGAACACGAGCAGCACGGCTCCCTTACTCGAGAAACAGACGGGAGCACAGACCTGCAGAACCGAACAGACGAACGTGAGCACATACCAGAAAAAAAAACAAAGAATCGCCGCCCCACGGGATCGAGAAATAGCGATTCAGATCTAGAAAAGAGATGAGGAAACTGTGTCTTGAACGAACCTCGGCCAGCCTCAAACCCGGTAACAGCCATCACGCAGGAAGTCGCAGCCGATGAGGCCGGCAAGGCGCGAGCATATAGCCATGAAGGCGGAGATGAGACGGTGAAGGCCATGAGCTCGGCGAGTGGCAGGCGGGGCTATGCAAGGGGAAAATGAGGTGGGAGGACGATGGGAAGATAAGGCTGAGACATGTAAAGGGAAGGCAGGGCATTAACAACTCTCACCGGCGCTGTAGCGCCCCCTCCGTGGACGAACGGCTGGACTCCATGGCAGTACGGCGAGGACTGTGGACGACGTCGGAGACGGGAAAAAGCCGAAAATACCCCTACCTGCCCCTCCAAAATATCGGGCCATGAGCATCAGGTTGTAAATGGCAGCGGCGCCCAGCATTCCCACTTACGCCACCTACGAAAATCAGTCCATATGGCGCATGTGGATAATCACTAAACTTAAATGGCGTATATGGTCAAGCCCACGAAGCCCACTGGAGCCAGCGGCTCAGGCGCACAGCACAGCAAAATTCTCATCTCTCCCCCATCCCCTCCTCGGCTGCCTCTCCGGCACGCACATAGCCCGCCGCCGCCACAACTTCTCCAGGCCGAGATTCGCCGTCCGGCTACATCTCCGCTCGTTCTCTGCCTCAAGATCGGCTCGTCCCCAACATCACTTCGTCGGACGCCGCCGTCGGGATCTTCGGGGTCGAAGGGAAGCGGAGGTGGATTCAGTATCCGGCGAGAGCTACGGCCGCGCAGATAGAGCCGGGCGTGAAGAGCTTGGTGCACGGCTTCTATCAATCCAACCCAAGTCGTGCACATCACCACGAAATCAGAGCGTGGAGGAGCTGAAGCAGAGCCTGCTGGCGGCAACGATGGAGCTGGAAGTGTTCAAACTGGATCTCCGAAGGAAGGAGTAGAGCATCGGCAATCTCGGCGACCTTGTCCGCCAAGTGGCCAAGGAGTAAGACGACGCGCGGAACCAGGTGCAGCACCTCCTCGCCGCCGCCAAGCAGGCGCCGCCGGTCACGTCGAGCGTCACCCACTCTGACTGCAGCCTGTGTCGTCCGAGGTGGATCCTCCTTGTCGCCGGGCACCCTGCCGTAGAACCTCCTTGTCGCCGGGCAGCTCTCGCGGTGGCGCAACCAGCCGCCGGGCAGCTCAAGCCTGCAACGCGATGGCTGCTGCCATGGCGTCGGCGAGCCGCGCATATGGCAGGCAAGAAGCACAGGAGCCTGATACGGAGCGCCAGGAGCAAGGACCCTCATGCGCCAGCGGTTACCATGAAACCCATATAGATACCACTAAATAATATGTGGTCGCCGTATAATCCTGTTAATTATTATGTGGCTCGGGTGGACATGTCCAGATCGTCCACCGAGCTGTCCATTTACATCCTGCACCGGATTTCGACCCGGGTAGAGGCTGACGGGTGGGCCAGAAAACTCCAGGAAGAAGTCAACACATGATCGGACGGCTGTGAGCGCTCCGTGGTAAAGATCCGACGGCCCAAACCTGCAAAGGCCCTGTAAAATCGTGGTGCATACCCAGCTCTCTCTTTTTTAGATTTGCTATTCCTATACATTTCCTATCCTATGAATCAAAGGAGCCATAAGAATTATTTTTATCATTTTTTTCTTCTAAAAGTTGTTCCTACTAGTTCTGAGAATAGTTCTCAACTGTGTAATTGTTTTTCTCATGTTAAAAAAATTGTTCAGTTCAAAGGAGATATGCACGGGACAGAAAACGACCTAAGAAAAACAAGAATAAAATATTCTCAAAATAGATAAAATTGAAGTCCAAAAATATTGTCGATGTTTAGTAAAGTGGTCTCCTAAAAAGTAACTAATGTTTACTAGGAAAATACAGTACTAAGACTGCAGCACCGGCACGGTGTGATAGTGATACACGCGTGAGTGAGCATGACACAAAAACATGCTCCGTGGGTCCAAGACAAGGAAATACCGAAAGAGATGGGTTGGAAAGGAAGTAACACTCTTTTATATCATGAATTTTGAAACATTGCTCGACCGATTTTGTCCTAAGTAAGTGGTGACATATGTGGTATGCACAATTGGCAACAAAACCTTGAGAAAAAATGTATGCGAACAACTATGAACATCGTGACACTGAAGACAAAGGTGCTTGTATAAACATCATTTTCAAGGAGCATGGTGATGTTTCTGGTGTGTCATCTTTCGAGAGAGTGATTACATTCATTTGTATATGAGCCTTGATATACATGTGGCATAATTTTTTCCGACGATGTCCGATGCACTACACTGACCGTTGGAGTCAATCGGCTAGCAATCCCCGTCTGTTTATTCCTTTAAACTTGTTATGCATAAGGCCAAGCCCTCTCTTAAAGAGGGTATGACCTAGTGGGTAGACACTTTATGAAGTTGTTATGTTGTAACCTTTGAAGGAGATATGCCCTAGAGGCAATTAATAAAGATATTTTATTTGTCATATCTCAATTGTTCGTAATAAGTTTTGTACCATGCTATAACTGTATTAAGCGGAAACATTAATGCACGTGTGGTATGTAAACAACCAGGTCCCTAGTAGCCTCTTGACTAGTCCATTGTGCAACAAATGATCAAGGTTTCGTGATCATGGACATTTACTCAATTGACAATGGAGTCATGTCATTAGGTGAATGATGTGATGGACACACACCCAAGATATATAGAAACGTAGTGTTCATACCTTTAACCGTGAGATCATATCTTAATCGCTGCTTCTGGAAGATACTTTGATTGCATCAAACGTCATGCCTTATCTAGCGTGACAATAAAGGTGTCCCTTTCGGGTATCCGAAGGAAGTGGGGAGGCGAGTGATCAAGAGCGGGATTTGCCAATCCACATAGCAGGGTAGATACTCTGGGCCCACTCGGTGAGATTACATCAATGAGCTTGCAAGCATGTGACTAGGTCACGGGGATGTAATATCACAGACGAGTAAAGATAGAATTGTCAAGTGACGAGATCAAGCTCGGTAATCGTGATACCGAAGAATGTGTCTCGGACAATCTAAGTATCGCTAGGCAAAAGGTTGAAACTGGACGTCTAAGGTTCAAATGATAAAAAGACATTCGTGGACGCACAGGGACTATCACGGCAGTCCAGCCACCGCTGATAGTCATTTATCAGAGAACGTGTCTCGATCATGTCTGGAGTGATCCTGAACCGCTAGGGTGACACACTTAAGGGTAGGTGACGTTTATTTAGATTGGACGCAGAAGAGAAATAGAGAGAAGAACACCGGAAATGTTCCGGGTCATATCCGATGGAGTTCGGAGGGCAACGAAATGGTTTTCGGAGCCGGAATAAATTAGATAATATGTATTTAATATTAATTAATGGAATTAATGATTAAATATATTTTATTGTATTTATTTTCGAATTTATTGGCAGCCCAAACCTTAAATAGGCCAACTCCCGGAGGAGAAGGCCCATAAGGGGGGAATTTCCCCCCAAAGGGGGCCGCACCATGGAGGATGGCCGGGTGGGCCACAAGGGGCCCACCTAGGCCGGCGCACCAGCTGGTGGTGTGGCTGGTGTGGGAATAGTCCCACACCGCCAAGCCACCAAGCCTGGTAGCCTCCCTCCCCCTTTATATAGTGGTGCCCCATGCCTTGGAAATTCACCCAATTCTCTCTCTCTCTCTCTCTCTCTCTCTTATCCGTTTAGACGTGGCTCCGCAATTGGGGCTACGTACGGGTTGAGGTTTTCTCCACCATACGCACACCGCCGTGCTGCTGGTTCTCTCCGGTCCAAGTCTTCTACTTCCGCTGCTTCGGCTGGATCGGAGCCCGGAGGTCGTCATCTTCTCCGTACGTGTGTAAGCTCTGCGAGGTGCTACACGTGTGGCACTGGAAGTACGTCTTCTTCCACTACACGACCTTGAGGTCGGCGTCGTCGGCTTCATCAACAACGCTTGTGCGGGAGCGTAATCACCGCTTTCGGTCTACAAGGGTATGTACATCGATCCCCTCCGTTACGGTATATCTGCATAGTAATAGATCCTGGCTAGTTTATGGTTATCGTTGTGAGGAAATTTTTTGTTTTCTGCCTACGATTCCCTTCAACCTTGTACATATTTTGAGATGAGAAAATAGAAAATGAGACGGTGGGAATTTTCCCTACTATTTTTTGCGCGTCAAAAAATCCCCGTCTGTTTAATATGATTTCACCGTCCGACTTACATCAGACCCAAACTAATTAGTACGCAGAATCATTCCATTTGTATATCTCAAGAGACGGATTGCTTTCGTGTATTTAGAGAGAGAGAGAGAGACCGGATTTTTGGTGCTGCGATATAGAACACCGAGGGGGAGCACTGATCTGAAGTAGCTTACTAGGCCGGTCTATTAATCATTTTGTCGGACCAAATAAAAACGTGTCCACTAATTTAATTGTTTTGATTATATTCATATATTAGTCGCTCCGCAAGTTTTATTAACTGTTCTCTGCAGATTAGTTCTCCAAATTCTAAAAAATGTTCATTTCATAAATAAAATTGTGTCGAGTCGTATTGTTGATGGAATGAAATTAACACAAATGAAAATTTTAACTAGAAGGACCAAAAAAAAGTTTTTAATAAATAAATAATAGTTCAAAACTGTGACACTTATTTTAGACGGGAGGTAGTAGAAGGAACAAACCTAGAATGTTGTCAAAATAAATACATAATAGTTCCGTGTATACATTGATGACAAGAAAAGAGTCACTAATATCCACAAAATGTACAGAAGTATTTAAAAGGAAGAAACTATAAAACAAAACATGCATGAAAAGGAAAACAATGCCAATAATACTAGTGACGTAATTAGAGGTGTTCTGCAGCGAGAGGATGACATCATTAATTGTGTTTAGGTTTCGTGGGCCGGACTTTAAGCGCATGGATGCGACGGTCGGATCGAGTTTGCGTAATTAGGCCTATGAATTCCCAGCCCACACGGCTCGTCATAATACCAACAAGATGGGCCTCTTGTTCTTCATCTGTGTACTGGAAGGCTGAACAACTAACACTGGCGCACCTGTTAATGGAAGCCCACACGATCCAACTTGAAAATGAGTATAAGCCGAGCCACTGCTATTGTTTAAACAAAAGCTTGCCGGTGCTTAGCTGGGTTAGTGTTCTTTTACAGCTCAAAATCAGGGGTAACTGATCTAGGAGCAGAATAATGTAGTACTACTTCGTAAGCTACACGCACGCATGTCAGCAGCTATATATCAGGCTGCAGGTGGGGGTGGGCTGCCCACGGGGCCCACCTCCCAAGCCCACTTAATATCATACGTGGATACCCACAGGTAAGAGTCGAAATTACGTGGGGTAGGTGGGACTGCCGACGTCGCCCACGTCGATCCCACACATCGTTCCCCACATTGAACAGAAACCGCCGGCGGCTACCTTCCCATTGCCGGACCGTCGCCTCCCCATACTCCAGGGGACGGAAGTCTTCCCTCCACAAGGGAATGGCAAGCCCACATCACATCGCACTAGAGCTCGTGGACGCCAAGGCAGGCGAATCCTCCTCCACGGTCGCCGTCCACCACATGTTCGTCGTCGTCATGGACGGCGTCGAGACGGACATCCACGAGGGCACGCTCCACGGCAAGGTCACCATCACCAGCACCGACAACCTCTCCGCCGACGGCCTCCAGAGCGTCGTCGTGCGTGGCGGGGGAGGGGCACCGTCTCCTTCACCATGTGCGTCGACGCGGCCGCTGAGGGCGTCAGCTTCGCGTCCTTCGTCCAGTGCGGCGTCACGGCGTCGACGCGGCCGCTGAGCGTGTCAGCTTCGCGTCCTTCGTCCAGTGCGGCGTCACGGCGTCCACGCGGCCGCTGAGGGTGTCGGCCTCGCGGTGCCAGTCCGTGGACGTGGAGCAAGCCGGCAACGTGACGCTCGCGAGGTGCGGCTCTGGGGCGGCGGCCTGCTCCGTGCGACCCGCTGCAGGCGGGCCCACATCGAGAGCTTCGGCGAGGTGCGATGTGCGTGCGCCGACTGGTGCAGCAACGTGGAGGTCGAGATGTGCAGGGCCGTCGACGTGAGCCGCTGCGGCGCCGTCGACGCCGACCGGTGCCGCGTCGTCAACGTCTCTGGGTGTGGCAGAGTTGCCGTCACCAACGCCCTGCTCAAGATGCGGGGGGAAAATCATCTGCAATCTCAATCGCAGCATCCTCTGTCTCCGCATTCCAGTGACAATGAATAAAATGCAGCAAATCTGCATCATTTTGCTCTCATTCGAGAAGGTCACGTCATTTACATAACAC
Organism: Poa pratensis; assembly: GCA_947311845.1. Classification (NCBI taxonomy): domain Eukaryota; kingdom Viridiplantae; phylum Streptophyta; class Magnoliopsida; order Poales; family Poaceae; genus Poa; species Poa pratensis. The sequence continues at coordinate 33,712,810 of CAMZMU010000109.1, read as the reverse complement.
TGGAAAGTTTTTCGTAGAATTAACAGATCCGTAAGCTGCGGACAATTGCGTTGTTGGGCATCAGGCGCGATCTCCGGCCGGCCGGCCAGCTGATGAATCGATCATTAGTTGCGTTGGTGGGCATCCCACTAACCCCACATATCCCACATAATAATGTGCGGGCTTAAGTGGATGTCCCACTTAACATATGCGGTAGATGTGGGGTGGGTGCGGGCCTCCCGCCAACGATCCCACCTGCACCCTGAGCTATATATGATTGTGACAGTAAACCGTCTCCACTCCAAATGAGCACATTACCTTGGAGTTCTCCCACAATTTCCACTTTGTTTCCTAAAATGTTTACTCACATAGCATCGTTCTATATTTGTAGTGGCGTCCTATGTGAGTGTTTGCCGTTGGCACACTCGAGGAATTGCACCTAATTAACATATCTTCGAGCCAGTGCCTTGTTATATATAGTTGGTTGTATTCAGATCGTCCGGAGCATATACTAATCTTGTCAAATTTAGTCGTACAAAAACCAAATCCAGTGAAATTTAGTACTCGACAAAGTTAATGGGAGAGTGGCGTTAGGTGCCAAAACGGCATGTAGCCTTTAGCAATCCGTCACTGCCCAGATCATGGAAACGGACTTGGCAAGGGCACCAGCCTAGATAGAACAAGAAATGGAGTAGGTAGAGCTCTACGTTAATGAACAGCCTTGTTTATTTCTGTGATGAAACCGCACCCACTCCACGACTACTTCTTTGGAGGTTTTGCAGCCTAGTTTCCAGGGAGGATATCGTCACTAAGTGAAGTGTAGTCGCGAATTTATGATTTCTAGTTGTAGTTGCCCCAGCTGGTTCGATATTGATAATGGTAGTGGACTGTGGACTTCTTTTGCATAGCTAGCTGTGGGAATTGGGATCAGGTGGCTGCATCCCGCCTCTGGCCTCCACATAGTCAGGTATTTTCAGTAATACAAAATGAACATTTAGAAGCTTAAAAACTACATATACATTTGTGACGTGTTTGTCCGTATGATTTTGTTCAAAAGTACGTTAATTTGCAAGCTAGAAAGAAGAGCCAATTGGCCACCACATATTCTAGATTTCCGTATAGCTGGCCAATAAAACATATTTTCTAGAATGTTATGTATAAGGTACATCATTAATTGTTATAATCTAATGGTCATATATGGTGGCAAATTCGTTGATATGACCGAGTTGTCTAAGATAACACTAAACTAAAATTTCTGCACAAAATCAAAACTTACTAGCATGGCTAAAATGTGATTAGTTCGGTCGTGTCTTATGAAGATCAAGCAAGGGAAGTACCTCTAAATTAGGGCTAAGAATATACATCAAACTTTTCTTCTGAATCTACCTTTTAGATATGTTGTCACATCCTTCATCATCAACAAGTGCATTTCAATACTTTTGTCCACATTGAGTGAGGAAAAAAAGCTTAGGGCCCATTACTAAGGTTTGTTGTGGTGATAAAAATTTTGATCTTAGAAACTACCTTTGTATCACTTAGCATCTATGCTAGTCAACATCTCTTTCCGTTGATGTCTACGTAGCAATCAAGAGTGACAAATGCAAATTTTGTAGCGGTTTGCTTGAGTTGTTGAAAGAGTGTGTAAGAGTACATAAGTACACCGAGTGTCTTACTCACTTTACTATAGAGATGATTGACCTTAGGGTTTGACGTTCGAGTCAATCACAATATATTTTATCAAGATTCTGTTTTTTAAACCGATTGAGAAATACTTATTTGTAAGTCAAAGGAAAGGGGTAGTTTTACATTGTCAAACCATATGCAATTAATCGCTTTAGTAATGTTTAACTAGATAGTCAGCTGCACACTTCATGTGAGAAATAACACACAATATTTTGTGTAACTCAAACTAGGTTTCATAATATTGGATCATCGACTTTATAAATCATTTTTGCAGTCGACCTACAATAAAAATTATCTCTTATTATTCTTAATTTTGCTCTGCTCATGTTATATTATCTAAAGTAATTCCTAAGGTACACTATTCATAAATGATCAGATGGTCATATATGGTGAAAAGTTGCTGATACAACCGAGTTGTGTAAAATATCACCAAATTACAAATTGATGCAAAATCTAGAAACTTACTAGAAGAGGCAAAATGTCTTACATAAGAAGAAGCAAAACAAAGTACCATTAGGGAATTTATGCATTAGCTTTTCTTCCTAATCGAACTTCTTAGATATTGTTAATATTTTTATAACAACTTTTACCATGACAACTGAATATTATGGTGCATGCAATTCAATACTTTGATTCACAATGAGAGATGCTTTCCACAGAAAGAGGCACGGAAAAGCTTATTTGTCTGCTACTAATGTCTGGGGTGCTGATAAGTAGTTTGATCTTAGCACCTACCTTTTTATTACTTAGCATCGATGCTAGTCAATGTTTCTCACCTTAGGAGTCTACATAGTATTGACAGTCTATATATGCTAATGTTTTGACAGATTGCTGAGTTGTAGATAGAGGCACAACATGAGTGAGAACACATCAGCGTCCATCAGTTGTCCGACTTCACTACAAAGATGATAATCTTGAGGATTTGACGTTTGAGCCATCAAGCTCTTTTTTTCTTGAGAATTTCTATATACAAATCGACTCGTAGTTTATATTTTGTAAGTAAACAACCATGACCATTGATTCATTACATTTTCAAACAATATGCAACTTTGATTGAACAAATGTTTGAATAGTCAATTGCACATTCTAACATAGCTAGTATTCGTGCAACTCTAATTAGGCTTCGGAATGTGCGACCTCACCAATTTATCAGAAATAACTGTTTTTAGTCGGTTTAGAAATTAGGAAAGTCTTTTTTATTTGTTATTTTGTCCATTTTCTATTGGTCTCGGACCCTTATGTTTATTCTACAGCATTTTTTGGTCTCCTAAGATGTGTATTGATTTCTCGAATGCAAATGTTTGTGCATCAACCATTTTGTAATGGAAATGACGAGATCCTTCCACAAAAAAGCAGACCCGTCTTGGTCTTTCTCAGTAGTCAGCACCAAACCATAGTGCTCAATGAGGCGACGTTGACGACTCAATTCACTTTTTGTGATCTTAATTTCAGGAATAAAAGTCTCAGTTTCTGCGCGGTGCATTCCCGAGCGTGAAGAAGTCTCAAACAATTAATGATTTTCATAGCTGTAGGTGGTGTGAAAAATCGCCGTTTCATCCTCTCACAAGTCTAAGATTCTCCTTCGTTCTTTCTCGTGTTTCCATTTCTCCCTTATATATAAACGACCGCTCTCCACCCACCTCATAACTTCATCTATCATCCATCCCATACTTCTCGTACTAATAGGTCAGCAAATATACTAATATAGTCATTAATTCAGTGAGACCATGGCAAGTTAAAATAGAAAAGTATTATTGTTTATACTAAACATTTTAACCTTTTGCAATTACAACCCATTCTCTCTAAGTATGATCTTACTGGATACTCTATTTATTATATTTAAAAAATATATCATCATTTTTATGAAAGTGCACTTGTACTAAATCTAAAACATATATTACATCAAAACTTATGTTTGTACAATGGTCTTTAAAATTATGCCGTTAAATTGTATTCTTTTAGATCAGTGAAAATATCGCATGTATTTATATGTAAATATTTCCCACTCAGTTGAATTGCAAATATATGAATATGTAGATGTGTATTCTAGTTTTCTCAATATCAAGAATGACCTCTAAAGCGGACAGAGATTTCTAGAGCCATTGTTCTGTAATTCATTGGGCTTTCTGTTTTTTATAGCATTTCTCGGTGGGAAATCTGTTTTGACTCATAGGTGTAGATGCACCAACTCCTCAAAAATCGTATTTTCAAATTTCAAAGAATTCAAACAAAAATTTCGTGTATATATCATGACATTATATATTCGTACAGAAAGTGTGGCAAAAAAAAGACATTTTTTGTCGATTGTGTAAAAAGGCAAATTCGGTGCTCCAAAATGACTATACACGAGACATTGTTTTTGTCTTTTCTACACATCACACAAAAAATGTCATTTTTTCTCGAAACTTTTTGTGCAGCAATAGAGAGTTTGGATGTATATCCAATTTTTTTGAATTTTGAGTGCGTTTAAAATGCATTTTCATAACATGCGTATCTAGACTTACGAGTCATTTGTCGGTTTATCGGATGTAAATGTTGTGGAGCCTCCATTTTCTAATGGAACTCGACGAGAACTTGGCACAGAAAAAGTGCAATCCAGTCTTGCTCTTGCTTACCAGTCAGCACCAAAGCATAGTTGTGCTCAATGAGGCGACTCAACGAACTTTCCGTGATATGAATTTCAGAAGCAAAAGTCTCAGTTTGTGCATGCGCTGCGCATTCCCTTGCGTGAAGAAGGCAAGAACAAAAACCGCTACCTCGGGCGCGTATGCAGACTATGCAGATCAGTGAGTGGTGCACGAGGACAAAGGCGTCTCGTCCGTGTCATCTCCACTCTGTTCCGTCGTAGCTTGGCGGATCAGACGGAAAGGATAGAAAGGCGGAGACAGGAAGTGAGAGCGCGCAACCAATCCGCTCCACATCGAGTCCGCGCGCCTCTCTCTTCTCGTCTGTTCCTCCTAGTGCCCATCGTCGACCACCTCTCAAAGTCTCAAAACCAAACACAACCGAACCATCCCACACAATCTCTGACACACATTGTTCTGCCGCGGTTGCATTGCACTGCAAGCCTTGTGGTCTTGGATCACCGGCGGCCGGCCGTTCTCGCGCGCGCGACCCGTTGGCATGGGGCATCAGCAGCAGCCGGCGGCGGCGCCGTGGCGGCTGAACGTGAGCGACTTCCAGATCCCGGAGCGGCCAAAGGACGCCGCCACCATCTTCACGCGTGCCCAAGGTCTCACTCTGCCTGCTCTTCTTGCTCCATTTTCTTCTGTTACCACTCCGTGTGTGCACGATACTATGGCTTTTACGTTTGTTGCTTCATTCGTCGTCTTTTTGATGAAAAATTGCTCCGTCTTGCACGCTGCTGCTATAATGTTCCATTCAAACAACCGCCTTTTTTTTGTACCATTCAAGTGAGAAGAGTTGCTGTACCACTTCAGGTAGGAGTGCCCCTCATTCGTTTTCTCGCAATCAAATCCAGATAATTTATATGAGGATAATTAGTATTGCCCGGTGACCCTGCTACCAACCCGTTCACCAACCGTGCTCGCCGAGCAGTGGCGTCCACGCCCATTGCCGCCGCCGGTTGGCCGGATGCTCTGTTCCTTGTCCTGCTTCTGCTCCAATCACCAGTGAAATTTGGGAGACTCGTGCCTATGTAATTCATTCACTGGTCTTTATTTTTCTTTTCTGTAACCGTCATCATAACAGTGTTGTCCTGCTTAAGGCGTGCGTCTCAACTTCTCGTGTTGTCCAAAAGCGAAGGAAACAATAACCTTGTTTTGTTAAATGACACCAACAAGGGCATATATCTTGTGACCGCTGGGATTCTTTTCTTCGCTACATAGCTTGATGACCACAAGGAAAATTAGAATGCGTGAATCGGATGGAAAGCAACCCATCGAGTTCTTGTCCGATCGATCTCTCATTCCTTCCACGTGTGACGCATGCTGAGCCTGAGCTGCTCGCTTACAAATGGACACCAAACTCACTGGCTGACTGAATGAAATTTCCAAGAACCTGTCACCTCATGACCATAAGATACTACGAGCTGCATTGCTGCTTGCTTACAAATGGACTTATTTTTGTATAACATATCAAATATGCTAGTGATAAAATGTGTGATGCACTTTTTGTGGTGCTTTTGTTTCGTGATAAAACATGTTTACCATTTTTTATGAAGAATCACCATACAAAACTGTCTGAAAATGTTTTGATCGCAATGAATACGGTAGATTTACCTAGGTTGTGATCAGGTTATAGCTTTTTTTTACCCATTCATATATTTAAATTATTTTAAATAACTAGATCAAGGATACTGTGGTGAATTTGGTGCAAAGAAAATCAAACATGTACAACAAACTGAAATCAAGTCTAATCCGAAGAGCAGTTTATGTCACGCTTTTGGATTCTCCACAAGTATATGAATATATGGTTACATAGAAAATTCGGTTGAAATGTTAAATTATAAATCAAAAGAAATAAATACCACTGACACCCAATTTTAAAAACAAGTGTAACCGACAATGTTCCATTATGATAAAATCTACACGAGCTAAATATAAATCCAAAAAATCTACACGAGCTAAATATAATCTCTGCGTCGTGTATGTATGAATATCCAATTTTTTTTTATATTTAGCTAAAATAAATACAGATTATGGTACATATTAATACAACTAATTTGTATTTATATAGAGATCACCCATGGTATTTATCGAATATGACCGAATCTACCACATGCAAGTACATATCTACTGGTGCTTAAGGTTATTTTGATCTAAAATCCTAATACATTGATTAATAACTCAAAATATTTTCTAGGAACAACCTAAACACAATATTCCCTTTTCCTTATCTTGATCCTTAAGTGCACAAAACTCATATATGGAGTCTTCGAATGACTAGGGAAAAATATTCTGTCAAAATTTTGGACGAATTTCACGAATCGACGATTTTCGACGAGGGGCAAGATAACATATTCTTGGACAAAAAATTATGTTAAATTTTAAAAAATCAAAAAGGTTGTCATTTTTTAAGGGAAAATCAATTATATGTCACTAGTAACGACTTAGTGCAGTGGTAGAGGGTGTAAGTAGTGCATATTGATAAATTAAAAGGGCACCATAAGAGAAATTAATGTTTCTTCTAATTGTAAGTGATGTGAAAATTGACTGTGTCTCATCTGGTAACAACCCCAAGATTCTTCATTCCGTTTTACATGCTTCTCTTTCATGTTATCCCTCTATATACTTGTCAACTCTACGCGCATCTCTTCTCTTTTCTTCAGTCCGACTTGTATTTTCTTTTGTCAAAGGTCAGTAAAAACATTTCATTAATTGAATGGGCTCATGGAGAGTTAAAAATACAAAATTATTTTTTATTTATACTAAACTCTTTAACCTTTTACAGCTATAAACCATTCTTTCTATATATAATCTTAACCATAGAAATTTTCTATTATAATAAAAAATTAACTACACCATAAGTACAACAATCAAACTGTGATACAATCATTTGTATTACTCCCTCCAATCGATATTAATTGTCGCTGAATCGCATGTATCTACACATGTTTTGTACTAGATACATGCAATTTAGCGATAATTAATATAGATGAGTGGGAGTATTTAGTTTTATCTTTGAGTCTGGAAATTGCATTTACACTGAATCTAAAATGTATATCACGGTGGAACTTATGTTAGTTCTTTAAACACTTTCTTAATTTTCCCCCAAACTGTTTTTTTTTTGTCAAAGAAAACAATTTGCATGTCTTCACAAATAAAATTTTGCCACTAAGTTGAATTGAAAATATATGTACTTATAGATGTGTATTCTAGTTTTCTCATATATTATTAGCGACCTCTATAGCGGATAGAGGTTTCTCGATTCGATGATTGTCTCTTCTAGCTCTAAGTAAATGGAAGAGATGACAATAAATTTAAGAAATAGAAAATCCTGGAATATAGGGAATATTTATGAAGGGTTTTTGAGTTTGTCCTCTAATTGTTGCATTGTGTATTGGCAACACTCATTCAACTCAAGATTTGAATTGTGATTTGTGCACCATATGAGTTGTAACATGGGTTGCAATCGGTTTTTTTCAGTCGCATATGCGATTATAGCAGTGATTTTACTACTTGCACATTTGTTGCCAATGAGAAAAGGCCTTAGGACTGCCGTATTGCTTCGTAATTCATGCTAGTCTTTAGTTACAACATAGGTTAAAACTGAAATAAATGCCCCAAACTGTTGGATTGCTTCGTGATTCATGGAATACAACTGTTTTTCGAGGACATCATTTGAAGGGGAATTAAGCAAATTCTTAGTCGAATAAAAATTTGCTCCGTCTTGCACGCTGCCACTACCATATACTGCTAGGCTGCTACTACCATATATGATGTTCAATTCAAACCAAACAATATTGTCTTTCCATGGAAGTCAGACGTGGTGGACAACTTCTTAGATGAGACGGTACCCTTGATTCATTCTCTGGCAATCTTGCTTGCTTTTCTCGTGATTAAATGCACGATAAATAAGATCAAATACTATATGAAGTAGAACTATATGGTGACGCTCTGTCCATGGCGTTCACCAACCATGCACCGACTAGCCAAGCAAATCGCTCTGCACCACGCCCATCACCACCGCCAGCAGGATGCTCTGTTTGTCGTCCTGCTTCTATCCTGGTCACCATGGGCGCATAGGTCAAATGAAAAAAATCGATACCTCTATAATTCACTGGCCTTGCTTCCTCTGAAACCATTATCCCAAAATATTCTTTGGCTTGAAGTTTGTGACACTCATACCTCTATAATTCACTGGCCTTGCATCCTCTGAAACCATTAGCAAAATATTCTTTGTCCTGCTTCAGGCGTAGTCCAAAAGTGAACGAAACAATAACTTTGTTTTGTTAAATGACACAAACGAGGGCATATCTTGTGACCACTGGATTATTTTCTTCGCTGTAGCTTGACGATCACAAGAAAAATTAGAAGGCGTGAATCAGATAAAGCAAACCATCAGAGCGATTGTCCGACCTATCATTGCTTCAACGTGTGACGCACGCGGCACTGCTTGCTTACAAATGGACACCAACTCAGTGACTGACCTGCGGAAATTTCCAAGAACCCGCAACCTCATGACAACTTATGCTGTTTATTTTTATAGCAAAACAGGACATGTGTGTAAGGTATCAAATATGTTGTTGATAGAATTTTCGTAGAATAGTGTGTGGTACATTTTTCATAATGAGAAGTGTTTTACTTTTTATGAATAATCACCGTACAAGACCAAGTTCTAAATGTTTTGGTTGCAATCAACCTTGTTATGACCATGTTATACGAAACTTCTACCCATTTATATATTTTATATTTGTTTAGATGTTTGACCAAAGATACAATGGTTAATTTGATGATCACAAAACAAAAGATTTATACGAAAATCAAAGTCAAATCTAATCCGAAGAGCAGTTTATGTCACTCTTTTTGAGCGAGAAGAGAATGTTGTGTGGACTGCTAAACAATTATGTGTAGCACATATTTTGCATCTCAAGAAGGATATGATTACATAGAAAATATGATAATTTTTTAAATTTAAAATCAAAAGAAATAGATTACTGATAATGTGCCTTAACTAGATAATTTATAGGAGCTAACTATAAAATCTCAACACCGCATATGCATTTGCATATCCGAACAAATCAAAAAGTTTAGCTAAAATAAATCCAAATTATGGCACACATTTTAATTGGTAAGTTATATTACCACATCCAACACTTACAATCAGTTTGATCTAAATCTTAATATATTGATTAATAACTTCACATATTTCGGGAGAGACTAGACAAACATTCTTATTTTTGTTATCTCTGAGCCCAAATGCACAAAACTCATGTATACTATTTCCGTAGGAGTGTACAACAATGTCAGTTTGTTGTAGAATATGAAAACACACATTTTTAGTTTGTTGGAATGCGTGCTCATATTTATTTGTAGAAGTGGCGATGTGAAAATATCCATCATCTCATTATCTCATAGCCCCGAGATTATCATCTACTCCGTCTAAAATACTAGTACACTATTTCTCCCTCTATATAAACTACTCCATCTCACATCCGCCTCAAACTTTACGTTATTACCAATTAAGTGTGCTTATGACGAGTCTAAATAGGAAAAGTATTGATTAATTATACTAAACTTTTTAACCTTGCAATTATAACCATTTCTCGCTAATTATGATCTTATTGATCCTATTATTTTATATTATAATAAAAAATAACCACATCATAATACAATAATAAAACCAAGATACAATCATGTTATTATGTATTTTGGTCTTCGAGCGTGGAAAATGCACTAGCACTATGTTAAGAGTTTTGTTTTTTGAACAGTACTTATTATCATATTTAAAAATTGTATTTTCTTGGTCAATGAAAAAAAAAATGTCTTCACACATAAGGTCTTGCCACTTAGCATTACTACAAATATATGTACATAAAGGTGTGTATTCTAGTTTTCTCAAATAGCATGAACAACCCATAAAGCGGATAGAGTTTTCTGAAATATATGATTGTATATTTGAGGTGTAGGTAAACAGAAGTGATAAAAATCAATGCAGTACATAGAAAATTCTACAATATACCAAATATCTATGAGGGGTTTGTCCTCTAATCATTGCATTGTTAGTTTACCGGTCTACTCATGGCCAAGTACAATAGGCTGATATCCCAATATCCCGTGCTTACTTTGCACTAGGTATTGAATAGGACCATTCAACCCAACTCGCATAAAATCGTCAATTTTTTCCATATTTGATCTATACTCTTATAAAATGTTTTTATTGTACAAGGTAAAATGGTATCACTATGTATAGAACCTTTTAACGCATCTGGTCCAAGCAGCTAAGCCAAATTACCAACAATGGTCTCGAGAGAACACAATTGTATATCATCATAATGTTATATGTGATGCATATGGATGGCCCCCCTGCTGTGTTTGAACCTGGAGCGTCACACTTATCACCGTGCCCCCATGGTCGGCCCTGTGATCACCACCCTTTATTCCCTTGTTCTATTACTATTCTGTGTACATGATGCATGTGCTTCTTTCTCACATTAGTCTCCCTCACATGTCATGCGTGCTTTCTTTTGTTAACTTTGTCTAATTCAAACAGATTTGGGGGGGGGGGGGGGGGGGGGGGGTGGTGGTGTGTCCGGTTTACCATGGTTCGCAAGGCACCCCAATTTGTCCGGGATATGTCCATTTTATCTAGACAAGAATGTTCCAATGAAAAAATCGAACACATATGTCATACACTCTAACTCCATCTCTTTCTTTCTTATTTCTATTGTACTACACACATATATTTGTTTTAATAACATTAATTTGATAATTATTAGAGAACACATTATTCAAAATCATTTCAAATCTGAATTTTCAAAGGATATAATTCGACATCATTTCAAATTTGGTGTTTCAAAGGGAATACCTCTAATCTAATCTGTTTTGTAGGTACACCATGCATAAAAAAGGGTCGAATACAACAAAAACACGAAATAATAATGGAAATCTATAATCAACTCTTACTTGAGATGTATCCACCATGCTTAATATAGAAGATGCCATCATTAACAAAATAAAAAATAAATTATATCATCTAAACTAAATAACACGAAGAATGTGGCCGCACCGCCGCCTAGCGAGAGCAGGCAAGGGACAAGATGAGTCCTCGCGGCCGTTGGCGAGCAGATCAAGACCACTCACGTGGCCATGGAGTAGGCCGAAGGCGATAGGGTCGGCACGAGTAAACCGCCACATGGCAAGGCAAAGACGTGAGAAGTTATTCATGTCGGAATGGTGGAGGGGCAGGAGGCTGAGTCGCACAGCGGTTGAGCGGCATGGAAGGAATGCGATGCCCCACGGCTTGGAGGAGTGTTTGTGGAGAGCGATACATGTCTAGGAAAGGAAAGAGAGGGGAAATAAAGGAGAGAGATAGCTAGAAAAGTTTAAAGAGAAGAGAGAGGAGGGGAGAGAAGGTAGAGGGTAGTGTGTGACTGCAGATGGGCCATGCGGATATTTTTGTAGCTGTTCATGACAAAAACGACAGGGATGAACCCCCGATTCTGTCTTCAAATTTGGTGACGAAATGATGGGTGATAGAGAAATTGCGGGTAAAACTGACAACTGAAAGTGCTATTGGAACCTGTTTTTTTCACATCGCCAATGGACTAATGGCACCATTTTGGTGCTTCGTCGTCTTTTCTACGAAGAAGAAAATTTTCTCTGCACTCTGCTTCTACCGCATCCTTTTCAATTCAATCAAACTCCTCATTTTGTTTTGCACTTTCCATCAAAGTGAGACGAGTTTGACGGCTTCTTAGATGAGCCGGAAACCATTGATCGATTTTGTGGCAATCTTGCTTTATCTAGTCGTAGTTGTTAACTGAAGATAAGATCATGATGAATACAGGAATTAGAACTGGCTGGTGACGCTCTTCCATTTCGTTCACCAACCGTGCACCGAGTGCAGTGGCGTGCACGCCCCTTGCCACGGAACCGCCGCCGGCGTATGCTCTGTTCGCTGTCCTGCTTCTGTTCTTCCAATCACTGTCACATAGGTGGAACCGAAAATTGAACTTTCTCATACTCGTCGTAGATGTGCAAATCCTTCATCTTAAATTTTAATCTCACCAAAACATTAGCGTAGCAAGGAAATGAAATAAACCGCCGACAACTGTAGACTATTTTCCTTGTTGGTTTCAACATGTAATCTTGTCGTGTTGTCCGAAAGCGAAATACAATAATTTGCTTTGTAAAATGACACGAACAAGGGCATGTATATTGTGACCACTGGGTTTCTTTTCTTCGCTTGCTTGACGATCACAAGGAAATTATTAGAACGCGTCACCAAACGGAAAGCAACTAATGGAGCCATTGTCCGATCTGTCATTCCTTCCATATGCGGATGCAGAGCTGCTTGCTCACAACTGGACACCGTTCCGAGTGAAATTTCCAAGAACCCGTACGTCAGGCCGTCACCTTTCTAGTTCCGACGCCCGTGAATCTGGGATTAGATTATTGGTTGTGTTGGTCTCGGTTCGTGTATCGTCACTAGCAGACTAGCTCAGCCGTCTACCAGAGAGATCTGCAGCGTTGTTTCCTAACCGTCCATTTTCTTACCGGGAAAATTCCCTTCTTGTGCTACTAGCTTGTTTACTACTACTACATACCAGGTTTTGCTTATAGTCACATGTTTTAGTGTTTTAGGACACCAAATTTTGTTTGTTTTTCCAGATGCCCTATTTTAGGGCACGACCGCTGCCGCAAAATTTAAGCTAAAACCGCTCCCACACTTGTTTTAGTTTAAACCACATAGCATAATTTTGACACAAACGATACATACATAAATTTAATTTACAACATATGAAACTATATTTTGCAAATTAAACTAGAACCTACTAAAAACTAGAACACGCTAAACTACATTTTGCGGCGTACTTGCCTGAGTCCCGTAACCGGTGCTGCTCCTCAACGACGGTGGCGTCCTGCCGCTGCGCGCAGGGATCCTCCATGCGTGGCGCGACCACTTGGAGTCGCGGCGTCGGAATCGAGGCGGAGGCGGGCCGGAGCTCGAGGCGAAGGCGGCGGGTGACCAGCAGCTCGGCGACGGAGGGAGCAGTGGATCTGCGGCGTGTTGTAGTCGAGGCGGAGGTGGGGATCTGCGACGGGGACGGGGCTACGTGGGATTTGGCGGCGGTAGCCGGGCGAATCTGGCCAGCACCGGTGGGCGGGAAAGGTAAATGAAACTTCCCTTTGCCAGTTGTGTGCGCAGCTGATTTGTAGGTATAGGGCACGATGGCCCTCTCTGTTTGGGAAAGAGAGGAGCAAAATTTGGGCTGCCCCAAAATAGGCACGCATCTGTTGGAGAATATTTTTTTTTGCCCTCTCGTGCCCCATAAAATGGTTTTACGGCACGACTGCTAAAATAGAGCATCTCTAAAGAGCAAGTCTAATAGTTACTCAAAAATTTCATACTGAAAAATTAGATATGAGTGAAACTTCCGTCGTCGTTTTGAGTAAACTATTTTTTCCTTCCATATTGTAATTTTTTGATTTTTTTTGTTAACTAATACCGGACGTTTTGAGTACCTGCTAGAGCCTGTTTTTCGACCTACTTGAAAATTTATCCTTTTGCAAGTACGCGCCATCTTGAATATCTGGTATAGTTGTTCCTGCTAGGGAGTATGATTCACCATAGCGTAGAAAATACATAAAAACTCGGGCTATCGAAGATTCTAACAAATGGAAGCCGAGCTCTAGGAAGATCTTTATTTTAAAATTAGAAATGATATTTAAAAGTTTATTTTTTGTGAAAAAGTCTTGGATGTAGTCAATGAAGGATCCTACTAGGATGCAAAATCTCAATGTGAAATTCTTTATATTTTAGGCTACACAGTAAAATGATAAAATCTGACAAATTTTAGAGTGTTGAAAATGTGCACGGTTCAGATCCGTATATTTTTTTATTGTAGGCTAGAATACAAAGTACTTGCATTACAACTTTACACGCCTGTTGTACCCATCCTTGATTGCATGGAAACTTTTTTCATATTTGATTGAATCAGTCAAATATAATATTTGAAAATTTGTCCTTTTGAACTATATATCGTGGCCGTCCTTTGAACTATATCGTGGCTAAACTTTGAACAATGTTCTATATGACCACGGCTGTACTTTTGGAGTAATACTTTTTGGTACTACAGTAGTATGTAAGTACTCCCTCCGATCCAATTTAATTGACTTGCTATGCACCACATGTGGATGTATCTAGACATGTTACATGAGAAACACGGATCCTAACTACTGTAGCGTCTATGTCTATGGCACAACTCGCACGTGGATACCGGCGGGGCAGCCAACACGTACTCCGTTTGCCGCAGTGAGCAACTTGGTATCGCCGACCTGATCTATCGACCTGATGTACAGTACGTTGCAGACAGCTGGTTTGTAGCAAATCTTTCTTAGGTTAGCTTTGGATAGATTGCCCGATTGCTTAACTTGGTAACCCAAAATACGTACGTGTCAGGTCTCAGGTTCGGCGCGTCACGACTTCTTTCCTCTTCTGTTGTGGCTTGTGGGCGCGCACGGTTGGAAAGTGATCCATCGCATCGAGCACGACACGACACGACCCGGACGCGGACCGCTAGCTAAAGCGACCGAGGACGGACCAGGTCGGCGCAGACAGGGTGGTACTCCCTCCGTTCCAAATTAAATGACTTCACTTTATCAAAATGTGGATGTATCTATTTGTAACATGTCTAGGTACATCCACATGTTGACAAATAAAAGTCATTTAAATTGGAACGGAGGGAGTAGGTCTGAGCATTACAAGCCATTAATAGGTATAGCTAGCTGGGCCTGGGCAGCAGAAACTACACTGCTGGTTGTATGTAACCACGCCACGCGGGAGAGAGTGAAGAGCCTGGCGTGTTGTTCTTGAGACGGCGAGCTTGAGCGATCGACCGCGCCTCATGTCGTCGTCGGCGGGAAGAGAGGAGGAGACGACCATGCGCCGGCGCCGGCGCCGTGGAGGCTGACCATGGGCAGCAGCGACGTCATGCGCGCACCGGAGCGGCTGCACCGGCGGCCGCCTTCCTTCCTCTCCGGCCTCTTCTCCGGCTCAAACGGTGATCACCCGCTTGATTTCACTGCTTTCTTCCAGCTAGCATGCACACGTAGGACTACTACTAGTTTGCTTGCTTGGTCTCCTTTAATTAGCTTGCTTGAGTTCCCGACTTGATCTGTGTGAGTGTGACTTCTGTCGTGGTCGTGGATACGATCGGTATCACTGATACCTTTGCACCATATTCTCTTGGAGATTATCCTTTTCCCCCGCCTACTGGTAAACCTTTCAACCCTGGTCGCCAGATTCTTCATGAATTTTATTAACTAGATAGATAGCCCAAGAGAGTGACGTACAGGAAAATTTGATCACCTGCTTTGCTGCAGAGGGTTGAGCTGAAAATGCAGAATGGAACTCCCCTGAAAAAGGGCAGAATGAAACGTGGTTCAGAACTGAAAGAAGTTGAGACATCCTTTTTTGAACGGAGGGAGTATGTAAGTACATGAGGAACACGGATCCTAACTAGCGTCTACGGCACAACTCGTACGTGGATCCCGGCGGGGCAGCCAACACGTACTCCGTTTGCCACTTTTGCCGCAGTGAGCAACTTGGCATCGCCGACCTGATCTATCGACCTGATGTACAGACAGCTGGTTTGTAGCAAATCTTTCTTAGCTTAGCTTTGGATAGATTGCCCGATTGCTTAACTCGGTAACCCAAAATACGTGTCAGGTCTCAGGTTGGGCGGGTCACGTACGGGAGTAACTTTTTTTTTTTGAGAAACACAGTACAGACGCAGACGCTCACAAACACGTGCGTACAGACACCCCTATGAACGCACACACGCAAACCCTACCCCTATGAGCACCTCCGAGAGACTGATCCGGCAGATCTTGGGGTTGACGAAGTCACCACGGGCGGCTCACTGTTGACGGGCACGTCACCTACCACTGAAAGCATAGCGCCGGTTAAATCCTGTAAAATCGAGGAAAATGCGAGCACCCATGTCAAGTCTGAGACTTAAATCTGGGTGGGCTGGTTCCACCACAAGGAACCAAACTAGCTGAGCTAGGCTCAGTTCACCTACGGGAGTAGCTAGCTAAGCTTTCTTTCCTCTTCTGTTGTGGCTAGCTTGTGGGCTCGCACGGTTGGAAAGTGATCTGGATTCCGTCCACAGCAGACCCATCGAGCACGACACGACCCGGACGCGGACCGCTAGCTAAAGCGACCGACGACGGACCAGGTCGGCGCACAGGGTGGTAGGTCCGAGCATTACAACTTACAAGCAATAGGTAGCTAGCTGGGCAGCAGAAACTACACTGGTTGTATGTAACCACGCCACGCGGGAGAGAGTGAAGAGCCTGGCGTGTTGTTCTTGAGACGGCGAGCTTGATCGATCGATCGACCGCGCAGAGGCAGAGCAACTGAGCCTCATGTCGTCGTCGGCGGGGAAGAGAGGAGGAGACGACCATGCGCCGGCGCCGGCGCCGTGGAGGCTGACCATGGGCAGCAGCGACGTCATGCGCGCCCCGGAGCGGCTGCACCGGCGGCCGCCTTCCTTCCTCTCCGGCCTCTTCTCCGGCGCCCCCTGCGGCTCAAACGGTGATCACCCGCTTGATTTCACTGCTTTCTTCCAGCTAGCATGCATACGTAGACGTAGGACTACTACTAGTTTCCTTGCTTGGCCTTCATAATTAACTTGCTTGAGTTTCCGACTTGATCTGTGTGACTGTGACTTGCGTCGGTGGGTGCGTTCTGTCGTCGTAGATACCATCGGTATCGCTGATACCTTTGGCACCATATATGCCCGGTCCGCAAAGTTTGGTACTTGGGGCCAGATATTCTCTTGGATTTTATCCTTTTCCCCCGCCTACTGGTAAACCTTTCACCGCTGGCCGGCAGATTCTACAACGACTTTTGTTGTCTAGATAGATAGCCCAAGCTAAGAGGAAAATTTGATCACCTGATTTGCTACAGAGAATTGCGCTGTAACAGCAGAATGGAACTCGCCTGAAAAGTGGTTCAGAACTGAAAGAGAGCGGTTTAGGTTTAAGAATTACACTAGTATTGCTATTAACTACCTGGGACACCAAATTACCAATGCCTCTACACGGCTGGATTTTCTATATGTTGAATATATTAATCTGGTTTCCGGATCGCTACAAATTTTCGTGTGCTTCGCCTTGTTTGATTTCTTTCCTCACGATCAACTGTTAACAGCCTTACATTGCTCCATTGGTATTAAAATGTGTATGCCTTGAGGAAACATGATGGTAATACTTCGGTAGATATCCTTCCAGTAAGTACATATAAGTTGTTGGTGAAACTTTGCTGAGTGACAATG
Source organism: Poa pratensis (assembly GCA_947311845.1). Classification (NCBI taxonomy): domain Eukaryota; kingdom Viridiplantae; phylum Streptophyta; class Magnoliopsida; order Poales; family Poaceae; genus Poa; species Poa pratensis. Next base: position 33,695,181 of record CAMZMU010000109.1, on the reverse strand, counting down.
GAAGGCAGGAAACATTTCACAATTAGGTTGAGCCTTATCTATTTTTTTTGGAGGATGGATCTGGTATATATACATCCAGTAGGGTCAGTTTAAACCAACTAAATTTTCCAATCCTCACAAAAATTGTCTTTATCATTATTCCTTAGTGAAACATGACACTGGTATCAATAAGCAATAGAACAAACACAAATGATCTTCTCTTCCAACTTCTTTGCCATTTGGAGCACATCTAGATTAGTGGAACTTCTTTACTGAACAATGATTGGAGAACTTTTATTGTGTGACTTTATACAACCTTTTTCTGACGAAATTTAGAACTTCTTTATGATTGGCTGATTATACTAAAATGGATAGTTTGGTCAGTCAGACATCGGTGCAGTTTTGACGACAATCCTGATCACGTTAATGAAGTTATAACATTAGTTTAGTTGGTCAGTTGGCTCCATTTCTGTTCCACTAGAGTGAGTGGCAGAGTCACCACTAACCACTAATGCTAGTGCAAATGAGTGTACATGTACTATCCTACATTAATAACTTAGCATTAGCATCAAACATATCACTGTAACTGCAATGGAGAAAGAAGTAGAGAGCAATTTGACACCTAGATGCATATTTACTGTGTTACAGGCATGCACATTCACTATTCGAGTGGCAATATGTAAAAATATGGCAAAGATGGTAATCAATTTATACCATCGCTCATTTTGTTCAGTCCTAATCATGTTGCACACCGTACATGATATTGTGCTGTCTGCTTTTGGGATTTTGGACGTAGCAACTATCTTGTAGTACTTACAACTTTCGGATTTAGAATAATTATTTCGACATCGTTAGCATTGAACCGGTCAATTTGCCTTGATGCTCTGTTCTGCCTTGTAGAGTACTTTTCTTCTGATAATTCAGTTCCTGACGTCCTTGTCAAACCATTTCAGGGAAACAAAGAAAAATCGCAAAGTACTACGAGAAGCAAGAGAGCCTACTGAAGGATTTCAGTGAGATGGAGACCATGAATGAGCAGGGCGGGTTGACTAATGCTCCTACTGAGGTACTACAAATCCATTCATTATGCGAGAACTCAATGCTGCTCAATTTTGCAAACAAATTAACAGTAGTACTGAAACTTATATACACTTGCTGTTTACTTAGGAAGAGTTGGCGAACCTGGCCAAGGCGAACGTCTGGCCATCAACCTATCCAACATAATCAACTTGATGCTCTTTGTCGGAAAAGTCGTCGCATCCTTCGAGACCGTGTCGATGGCCGTGATCGCCTCGACGCTGGACTCCCTGCTGGATCTCCTGTCAGGGCTCATCCTGTGGTTCACGGCTCATGCCATGAAGAAGCCCAACAAGTACAGCTACCCCATCGGGAAGAGGCGCATGCAGCCAGTGGTATTTGCTGAAACTGAAAGTTCAGAAGTTTACTGAATTTTGCATTAGGAATTCAAAAGTTACTGAACATGAGGAGCTGCTGGGATGTGCAGGGCATCGTGGTGTTTGCGTCGGTGATGGGTTGCCTGGGGTTCCAGGTGCTGATCGAGTCGGGTCGGGAGCTGGTCACGCAGGAGCACACGACGTTCGACAAGTACAAGGAGCTGTGGATGGTGGGCAGCATGTCGTCGGTGGCGGTGGTGAAGTTCTTCCTGATGCTCTACTGCCGGACGTTCAAGAACGAGATCGTGCTGGCGTACGCGCAGGACCACTTCTTCGACGTGATCACCAACTCCGTCGGCCTCGTCTGCGCGCTCCTCGCCGTGCGGTTCAAGTGGTGGATGGACCCCGTGGGTGCCATTCTGGTGAGTGACGCAGATTACAAAATTTACAATGGAAACAAGAGATGTTTGAATTTTAAAATGTAGTCTGAAATGGAAGTTGTTGTTGCAGATCGCGCTGTACACGATCACGACGTGGGCACGGACGGTGCTGGAGAACGTGGGGACGCTGATCGGCCGGTCGGCGCCGGCGGAGTACCTGACGAAGCTGACGTACCTGATCTGGAACCACCACAAGGAGATCCGGCACATCGACACCGTGAGAGCATACACCTTCGGGACGCACTACTTCGTGGAGGTGGACGTGGTGCTCCCAGGGGACATGAAGCTCAGCAAGGCGCACGACATCGGCGAGGCGCTGCAGGAGAAGCTGGAGCAGCTGCCGGAGGTGGAGCGCGCCTTCGTCCACGTCGACTTCGAGTTCACCCACCGGCCAGAGCACAAGGCCGACGTGTAGAAGAAGCTAGTAGGATGTGTCCTATCATCATCGTTGTATGCAACTATGCATGTTGATTACGTGGTTCTCTGTTTTCTGCTCTGTTTTTTCGCCATGCTTTTCACCTTCTCCACCTCTTGCTGGCAACTGGAGGTACTAGCAGTTGGTAGGCAGTTGTTGTATGAAGATCTGATCTCAAAGGTCATGTCCAGCGGGTATTATTCTATCTATTTTCCATTTTATTTTTCGAGATTAACGGGGGGAAATCTCTACCGATTGTTGCATTCCACTCAAAAGTACCCTGGCAAGACATGATCTTACAAACAGATTGAAGAGATTATACGGGGATACATGGAAAGTGGAGACAAAAAAAAGACAAAAAATACAGAAAAAAGACACAACTAAGCGAGACCACAAGGCCGACGTGTAGAAGCTAAGAGCATCTGCACCGACGCTTCCAATATCGCTATTGGGAGCGGCAATGCCAAAAACGCCCTACCGGCGCTCCCAATAGCAAAAATAAATGCCGGCAGTTCCAATCCAGTGTCCGGCACGCCCACATTGGCCCCAGGTTTTAGGGAGCGAAGTGGGCGTGCCGGCAACTGCCTACAATTGCGTCCACGCCAGATTTTGTGCAACTAGCCCACTAGTCAGTGAAAGAAAGAACGAGATTCCTTTCTCTCTCCCCCGACCACCACTTTTTTCTCCCCGTCTCCACCCACCGCCGAACCTTGCCGGCACCGCCCCTCATCTCCAGCACTTGTAGCTCGCCGGCGCCACCCGTCATCTGAAACACACAAGATTTTTCCGATCCCAAAGAGGTGTTTCCCGGCTCATTCCGCATCTGGAGGCGGCCGGAAGATGGCGACGATATGGAGTAGTACTCCAATCGTATATGTATACAACTTGTAAGCCACGCAGGGGGCTATTTCCTGCCTCAATAACATGCAACCGATCGACCCTGAGAGGGCTACGAACGTTCCCACAAACTTCGACAAGAGCAAGAACGCGAGCACCACGCAGGCAGGGACAATGAGGGCCTTCCACACCAGGAAATTCTCTCGTGTCAGCAGCTGTGTCGGGGGCGATCCGAGGGCCGCAGCCAGGACATGCGCAGTCGACGAAGAGGCCATGGAACCGACGAAGGAGGGAGCAGATTTCTAATGCGGCGGCGACATAAACTGCAGCGGCGGCGGCGGCTGGTCGTGTTTTTGGTGGTGTTGCGGCGACGGCGGCTAGACTACGGCGGTGGCGGCAAGATGTGATGCGGCGGCGGCAACAAGGATTGCGGCGGCGGTGGCAGGATGTGATGCTGCGGCGGCGGCGAGAACTGCGTCTGCGGCGGCTGATTTTTCCTAGGGTTTGTGCGGCGGTTAGGTCTGGGAAGAGACCAGCTCTGATACCATGTAGAAGTTTGTGGGAACCTCTCAGGGTCGATCGGTTGCATGTTATTGAGGCAGGGAATAGCCTCCTGCGTGGCTTACAAGTTGTATACGTATACGATTGGAGTACTACTCCATATCGTATACGATTGGAGTACTAATCCATATCGTATACTCCAGAAGATACTATAAGTACATAAGCATTGTTGGAGCTCTTCAGTATCTCACACTGACACGTCCAGATTTGTCTTATTCTGTTAGCAAAGTTTGTCAATATCTTCATGCTCCTACTACCACTCACTGGACAGCTACAAAGAGAATTCTTCGTTATGTCAAGGATATATCACAGCTTGGTATCACCTTTAAACCCTCTTCATCCACACTGCTTAGCGCCTTTTCTGATGCAGATTGGGCTGGTTGTCAGGAGGTTTAGCTATTTTTATTGGCCCAAATTTAGTCTCATGGAGTGCCCGCAAACAAGCTACTGTGTCACGCTCGAGTATAGAAGCTGAATATAAGGCTCTTGCAAATGCTACTACTGAGTTGATATGGGTTGAAGCTCTTCTTCATGAACTTGGTGTCACACTGAAGGAGTCACCGTGTCTGTGGTGTGACAATTTAGGTGCTACCTATTTGTCTGCAAACCCGGTTTTTCATGCTAGTACAAAACACATTGAGATCGATTATCATTTTGTGTGAGAGAGGTTGGCTGCCAATATAAAGTTTATTTCTAGTCACGATCAGATCGCAGATGGTTTTACTAAAGCTCTTCCTGTAAAGGCCTTAGATGAATTTAATCGTAATCTAAATCTCTCTCAAGGTTTAGATTAAGGGGAATGTTAGCGTATATGTACTCATAGTATACGATATGGAGTAGTACTCCAATCGTATACGTATACAACTTGTAAGCCACATATGGGGCTATTCCCTGCCTCAATAACATGAAACCGATCGACCCTGAGAGGGCTACTATCGTTCCCACAAACTTCGACAGGATGCACTAGTATCATGCTCATGTATGCGGTGGTGGGCTAGACAGATAGGGTTTGAGCCTCACGCCCCTTATGTAAATTTGGTTCCTAGTTCCTCATAGGATCAAGTTCATTTTTCATGTATGCATGTTGATTACGTGGAGCTCTATTTTCTGCTCTATTTTTCTACCATACTTTTCCCTGGGTCATCTCTTTCTTCAACAATGTGATACGCACACGCAAAAATAAACAATAAAAGGAAAGAAAACGACCCCGCCAACGCGATTGATGGGTCGCAACAACATGAACTTACAAGTTACAACCACCACCAACCGTACAACACCCGATTGTATAAGAGGTTCTCCGACGATGTCTCTAGAAAGGGAACAATGCACGAGCGTTATCGTCGCCCGATCTAATCATAAAACCAAATCATGGATTCTCACCCAAGAAAAAGACCGAGCTCGCGAGAGAATGCCAGACCGAGGATAATCAGCCAGAACTTAAGAACCTCAGTACTTGAAGAGGACCAACAAAAGCAAAGTCCCCATGTGAATATGTGATGCCGCCCCCAATTTCACGTATGCATGCTGATTGCTGATTACGTGGAGCTCTGTTTTTCTACTATGATTTTCGTTTGGTTCATCTATTGTATTTTTTTGGCGAAGAGATTATAATAATTTAAAGATGTTATCGATAAAACCCGGCGTCCGCAACAACGTGATGCTAAAAACTAGTCGAGACATAAAATTCACACGGCCAAAAGGACACGGAAAATTTAAGAATAAAACACCGCCAAAGCGATGACATATGCTATTCTGGTATAATTTTTCGAATGGGCCAGGCCCATTACAAAGGATGTTCATAGAGACGAATTCACTTGCGATTTGGGCTGTGAAAGAACGAAATAAATCCTCATTTTGGCCCATGGTCGAAGTGAAAAAAAAGTTTTTCCAAAAAAAAATCAAGAAATCAAATAAGAGATTAACTAAGCCGGACATTAACTATAGGAAATAATAATAAAATTATAAGTGAATTTTTTAATATTTTGTAATAAATAAATATAATAAAACATTATACTTGTATAACACATGTACTTCTAGACGACACTAGACAAATTAATTTTACTGTACATGTAGGTGGCATGAAAAATTATCGTCATCTCATCAACTCACAAGGCCGATATTCTCTTTTTCCCGTCTCCATAGCTTCCTTTTCAGTACTTGCATTTGTATAAACTCTCCCTTTGCCCACATTTTTGTCTTCGATCGGCAGCCATCTCATAGTTCCTCTTGGCACAAGCAGACATGATCGGCCCATTAATTAATGGGTTTATTTATCGTTCATTTATACTAAAATTTTCAACTTTTTGCATTTGCAACCAACTCTCTCTACATATGATTTTAGCAATTATTGTTTTGTTATATCATTAGAACATTAACCACATTGTAATACAACCGTTAAACCAAGCTATATTCCTTTTATTATGTAATTTTATCTTCGAGGCTAGAAATTCCACTTGCACTAAATCTAAAATAATTATGGTGGAATTTATGGAAGATGTTTTTGTTTGAGGCACTACTTAAATTCTATGCTTAAACTGCATTTTGATTGATCAGATAATAAAATCACATGTCTTCACGGATATATTCTGACCACTTAGCTAAACTATAAACATATATATTTAGGTGCGTATTTTTTGTTATTCAAATATCATGAGCTATCTTTACTTGAGGTGTAAGTAAATTTAATATAAGAGATAGCGATCATTTTACTAAACTAAAAATTCTAGAACATAAAAATTAATATCTATGAGGGTTTGTCATCTAATTGTTGCATTGACAGTTTACTAGACCAGTCGTGGGGAAGGACAATCAACTAGCTTACTAGCATGTCAAGCTTACTTTGCACTTGGTACTAAAATAGCATAATTTAGCTCAACTTGCATAAAACCGACAAGTTTTTTCGAGGGCCCTTGTTGGAGAGAAATGGCCGAAGCGGAAGGGTTTCAAGGTGGCCATGGGGAGATGATATATCTCTGTTTTGACGCTACTGCTAATAAGAGGGATGCCGAAACTCAGTCATCTCAGAGTTATTTGACGAGCTTGCAGGGTGGGGCTAAATTCTTACCCAATGACATCGAAGCCCACTAGTTTACGGTTGGGAAAGCAAGGGTGAAGCCTTTAATACAGGTTGAGCTCATCTCCTTCTCTGTCCTATCAGAGAATCTAAACAGTGATTCTTTCACACCTAAATAAAAAGATAAGAATCCGGATCCTCCGATAGATAAGAAGGGAATGCAGGTAGCCTCACGGTGCACTATAACGGTGCACCATAGTTCTTGGTGCTTCTTAATAGTTTGTAGTGTACTAGTGTTATATGGTACACTAGCTAGTATTGAAGTGCTACTAGTGAATCCTATGTATGTTAGTAGTACGCATGTTTTGAACTTGTTATATGGTATATTGTTCTGTTATGTGTTAGGGTCAACACTTATTATTACTGTTCTTGTTAAATTCAATAATGGCGACTATTAATTTTAAAATTTTAAAATATCATTAGTGGTGTGGCGTGTCAAGCCACGCCACTGGTATACATATTACTAGTGGTGTGTCCAGTACACGCCACTGATAGATGAATTACAAGTGGCATGGGAATGACACGCACTTGTAACAAATACTAGTGGTGTAACAGTAGTGGCGTGGCCCAAACACGCCACTGGATTCTGCACTAGTGGTAGAGGTCTCTTTGGGGGGCAGGAGTGGCGGAGGCACAAGCTTAGATCCAGTAAAGGAGGGTGCACCGAACAAACATGTGAGGTAGGTATTCTAGGACGCCGAGGCAGAACGAGCAATCATGCGAAGGGAGGATCCCGAGCTGACAAAGGCCTGTGTGTGTTCTAGTTGTGCGGTGGCCAAGGATACAAAATGACTTCAAATTTTATGGCAGAAAAGTTGATCCAATCATGGAGGGGACGGGGGGTTAGCACAGTGTTCCGGAGGAGAGGTGAACGCTCCTGGTTCGAATTCGCCTTCACCGCCCCACGATAGGGAATTGCTATCCGGCATAGGCAAGGTAACGAAGCGTCTAAGAGCACCCAGCATGACGTCTAATTAACTCGGTGTGGAAACGATATTGTTAGCAACAATAGTGTATGGTTGCATATCTTAGGTGCAAAATAATTACTCCCTCCGTCCACAAAAGGATGTCTCAACCTAGCCCAAATTTGCATGTGCAAATTTGGGCTACTACATGCAAATTTGGGCTAGGTTGAGACATCCTTTTGTGGATGGAGGGAGTACAAAAGTTTGGACTGGGACAGTGGGGGTTCTACATGTTGTGTGTATGAATCGCTGGTATTGGTTATGTTGATGTTGTATTATTGTCCAATGTGTTGTGCTTTGCATAGCTCTTATGATCCCATACGCCTTCCATATTGTGGGTCTTTGATAGTCGCGGTTCTCACCACACACTTTGTGCGAACTTGGTGTGTTAGCAACTACTCCCTCCGTTCCAAATTAGATGATTTCCATTTTGCCACATGTGCATGTATTTAGACATGTTACCAATATAGATACATCCACTTTTAGACAAATGGAAGCCACCTAATTTGGAACGGAGGGAGTAGCATACATTGAACTTTATGGTCCAGTGTCTTTACACTAGCAGGCAGTTGTATAGTACTCCCTCCGTCCGATAATAACTGTCTCAAGTTTGTCAAAAAGTGGATGTATCCATACATGTTTTATGTCTAGATACATCCATTTTTAGCAAACTTGAGACAATTATTATTGGACGGAGGGAGTACGTAACAATTAATCCTGATCGGAAAGTCATGTCGCGTGTTCATATATCTACCGCTAGCATAACGACATTGCTTGTCGTTTAACATCCCACGTCTCGGAAACAGCTGTCGTCTCACAACTCCAGCCCATACAGACACATCAACTTCATGCTGCACGATGTTATGCGGCGTGTTGGCCTGTTGGGCTAGCTGCAGCTGGGTGTTATGTGGCAGCGGAGACAAAACACGGAGAAAAGACATGGCACTGCACTAGGATCCAAGAAACCTCTCCAAGAAGTGTTCGATCTCTCGTCGACGCGCATGTAGTGATGCATGTAAGAGCCAAGAAAAAACGCAGCCTGTATTACAGATCGTTGGATGCACAGCGCACTACCCTTGGTTGCCAAGCTAGGCTGCTGAAGGAGCACTTTGGCATCGACGGAAGCTCATCTCTTGTGTTTGGGAACTGGAGCCGGAACGTACACGACAGCCACATGCATGCAGCTCGCCGTGGGTACTTCCAAGTCTTCAATTGTAGATCCACATTACCGTACGGCTTTCGGTGATTACTTAACCACGATAGTACTAGTGCCAGAGAATAATCAACCAAGTATACTCCCTCCGTTCCAAATTAATTGACTTCTATTTGTTCAAATGTGGATGTATTTAGACATGTTACATGTATAGGTACATCCATATTTGGACATATGAAAGTCATTTAATTTGGAACGGAGGGAGTACTTAGTTCGGCAGTCCACGGGAGTGATCGCTGATATAGTGATATGTGTCTTGCCCCCTTGTCGTTGGCAGATTCTTCTACCTCGATCGAGTAGAAGCAGGGCAAGCCAACCGGGTTTCCACTCACTACCATGTGGGAGTACAGGTGTCGTATCATGTAGAGTACGAGCAGTACTCCAAGTCGTTTGCGCGATTGAGTCAAGACTTAAGACTTCGAGACGGGGCAGCGCTCCTTGATTCGCGCTAGGAACATATGTAACAACCCACTTTTGGTAATGCAAATTATGGACCAATTGCATCCATTTGTAATTGCTAAACAACACACTAACTTGGTTTGGCAACATTGGAAAACAAAATGCCCAACTTGCTTCAATCAAATCTCACCACAATGAGTGCACTCAAACTTGCAAAAACAAATACTTTGACATCTCATATTTGTCAAGGAGGTTCCAAGAGCTCAAAACAATATTTTGCCATTGCTCTAAAATTTCCAAAGGAGCAACATTTTTAATTTAGCAAAATGCCCTAATTGAACCCTATAAACAAAAGTGGTTCGAAACATTTTATTTTGAGAAACCAAAATTAGGGGAGCTTCATATGGAGGTGGGGAGGCTACCCAAATTTTGCTATATTTTTCTTAAGTGTTTTGGTGCCTAAATAAAATCACTGAAATACTGCTGGTTTTAAAAGAATAGAGAAAGGGACCCATCCGTGATAGCAACAAACTTTACAGGGGGTTTTTCAGAAAATGGTCGTCTTCCTCGTGCTGTAGCGACCGAGCCGCCGTGCTCGCGCCGCACCCACTCGAGCATGCCGCGCCCGGGCCCCTTCTGCCCTCTCCCCTGCAGGAGAAGAGCCCCACGAGGCCATGCCCTGCCCTACCACTCGCTCCTCTCTCCATTTCCCCATTCCTCTCCCACGCGAGCCGCCATGGCACCGAGCTCTCCGCCGCCTGCCGCCGCTGCTTGAGGAGCTCCCGAGCAAATCGGCGACCACCACCATCTCCGCCGCGTCGCCTGCTTCCACTCTGCCAGAGGAATCGAGCGGGGAAGTCGTGGAGCGACCGTGCTGCCCGAGTCCTCTCCGCCCACCGCCGAGCTCCGCCGCGAGCGAATCCGCCGCCGTCGTCGCACCCCCGCCGTCCCCGACCTCTTCCCCGTGCTCGTGGTGAGCCCTGGCCCGTGCTGGCCTTTCCCCTCTCCCCCTCCCGCGCTAGTTCGCCGTGGTCTCGCCGTAGTCCGCCACCGTAGCCACGGTCAACGAAGTTCCGTCGCCTCGCTCGCGCGCCGGTCGAGGACCCGGCCGAGCCGGGCTGTGGGCCGTTGCGCTCTGCTGCGTAACCGGTCCAGGAGCCGGCCCATGCCGGGCTGTGTGCCGGGCTCCTCTGGAGCCAGGACGGCCTCACAACCGGCCCAACCGGGCCACAGGCCGGCTAAACAGTTTTTTTTTCACGAATGTTTTTTTTTTCTTGTTTCTTCTCGATAGCGCAAGTTTCCCCGCTTCTCCCCCGCGCGTTTAGGACATCGACTCGATGATTCGACTACTTCATCCCCACCCTCTCGAGTTCGTGTAATTAAAATGTTGTTGTTGTTGAAAATAAATGAATTAAAATCATAAATTTAAAAGAGGAAATTAAAAATGCAATAACTTTTTATCGGGACCTCGAAAAAATGTGGTCGATATACCAAAATGTTCAGAAAAATATGAATCACCCAGAATCATCATCATCCTGCATATTTGATCACAACTACAATAATGTACTTTTAGTAGCACTAGAATCATCAAGTTTTAATACGAGGTTATTCCAAATAATGCAATAAATATAATGGGGACCCCATTTAACTTGTTGGTCATGTTCAAAGCTTATAGGGTGCATTTTAAAATGTCATGTCATCATGTGTTTGCGCATTGCAATTGTTAAAGCTTGTGTGGTGATTGATTGTTCTTCCGTTGCTATGCTTCGATAGATCAAGCAGCCGAGGTTACTCCACAATACCCTGAGGATCCGTACTACCAGTACCCTGAACAAGGCAAGCGTAATCCCCCCTCTGAGCATGTCTTATCCTATTTTCCGCAAATATTTTCTCCACTATAATATTGCATGCGGTTCCAAATGTCAATTTGCTTGGATTAGAGTATCCTATAGTTGCATTAAGATTCCGATGCCAATTGCATGTTTCCCCTCCTATTATCCATAGGATTGTACTGTTGGCCTGAAATACTTAACTATGCAATGTTGATGCTTAGCCATGCTTAGTTAAATGCTTAGCCGTCCGATGGATACTTCAAGTTGGAAACAGGTTGTTGAAGTGTTCAGATGATGGTGGAGAAATGGTGGTGACAGGTAATAAGATGCTTAAAGGTGGGGATGAGAGGCCACTTGGTATGGTGGTGTTTTGTCTCACTCTCGCCGCCTAGGTGCGAGTTCTTTACCTCTTGAACCAAGAATGAGCGCGCTTCCTTTCGGTGGGGTATATGGAGCCCTCGTCGACCAACTAACTTGAGCGGGGCTAGCCAGGGTCCTCTAGTTTGAGCTTCCATTTGCGCGTGCGTTGAGATGGTGGCTAAGACAGAAATGAGGATGGTGGTGTTAGGAAAATGAGTGGCCACGGGGCAGGGTGCTGAAGGCACTGAACCTGTTTCGTCCTCACTGATGATCCTGGGTTAGTCCTTAACAAGGTAAAGGTTGTAGCCGTTCCCACTCAGCCGGCTTTCCCCGGAAGAGAGCTACGTGTAGGCAACGAGCCGGGCGGTACCGAAGGTAAACACAGTGCACCCCTGCAGGGTTAAAATCTTTTCGAAAAGCCGTGTCCACGGTTACGGACAACTTGGGAAAGGACGATAAGATCATAGAATAACTTGAACGGAATGATTAAAACCTGGGTACTAGAGGTACCACTCAAGAATGCAAGGTTGACTTCCTCGAGGGTGATTCGGGGAGGTGCCTTTGTAGAACAGGTACATTGATGATGGTGGTTGATGTTGATAAAGGTGATCAGAAGAAAAGAGTTACTTCTTACCTCTTTTAAAAATACTCTGAATAGTCGATGCCTTTGAGTTATGTTTTCATAAATAAAATCAGCTTTATGCAAAACAGCCATATAACTTTGAAAGCCTCATCGAGCTAAAGCTCTATATATAATCTTGCGAGTTCGTCGAACTCAACGTCGTTTGCTTTGTTTCAGAGGAGGACTTCACCGACCTCGAAGGTGGGTTCTTTGTGGACGTCGACGAGTAGTCTGGGGTTCCTAGGTGGCAGCTTGGGACATCCCGGAACAGCTGGCGTTGGATGTTTTTCTGTAGGCCTCTTAGGCCATATTTGGATCTTGTTGTTTAGAACAACCTAATTCGCTTCCGCATGTTGTAATGTTGGGTCCGTGACCTCTGGTTGTAATTTGCTATCTTTCTCTGTTATAAGAGTTGAACTTTAATGCTTTGTGTCGTAGAGTCTGTGATGTGCCAGTTGTTCCACAAGTCTTGATCTCTCTATTATATATTGAGGGTTGTGCCTGTGTTAAGGCATCAATCGGGGTGTTGTGTTGCCGATGATCCATTCCGAGCAACACCTGCCAAAGGTTTTGGCCGGGGATTGGTAAACCCGTAACCTTCGGTTGTATCGCTTAACCGGTGACACACAGCATCACTGTATAACAGTCGGGTCGGGGCGCTACAACATATGTCAAGGCCTAGACACTGTCTTCACTACAAGCAGCGACATGTGACTACCTCATCTTCAGTTAACGAACGGTCTAGATCGTCCGATATCTGTTGGTTTTCATCGGACGACTCGTGATGTAATAGCCTAGTTGATTAAGATTATGCTTAGTCCTATGCCAATGCAAGTTTTTTAGCACGGTTTTATATGCATTTACTCATGTGGCATGATAGTTATTGAAAAAAAAGAGCAAGTTTGTATTTTGACAAACATACAACCCTTTCATGTAGCCATAGGCAAAAATTGTTGCTAACCATGAGCACTAAATCATTTGATTTAGATACAACCAACAAGAGACAATGCATTGGACTAATTCTCTATTAAAGTTTTAATGCTCCTATGATAACGTGCTAAGAGACGGTTCATTGTCACATGCCTCAGAGACAGGGTCTTGTAATAATGGGGATTCGTGGCTCCTACCGTGGAGACTGGAGAGTGGGCGGTCGGGTGTCATGATATTCCAAACCCTAAAACATATTATTTTCTGTGGGTCCCTTCTTGGTCTAGACCCAATTCTTCTACTAATTGCTAGTAATTCCCTAATTTCCGGCTATTTAGTTCACTAGCAGTTCTTACCAGTAAGAGTCTATGGTGTGAGGAAACCTAGTGATTCTGACAATTGGTATCTCAAGCAAGTTCCGGTGACCTTAAAATTTTCGCACCGGGGTTACCTTGGTCACCTTGACCCAGGAAGTAAAATTCGATGCATGAAATCCACAAATCAACTCCTACCTCGTCGTCCCAACTACGGATCCGCCATGACAGCCGCCTCAATCATCCGCACGCGTTCGCAAGATGGCCTGGATCAAGCAGCGGAGGTAACAACCTTCTTGGCCGCGCACAAGCCCAAGCTATCGCGGAGGAGGAGATCTAGGGCCGTCTGCCCCGCGAGGTGCTTTTCATCCGAAAGCGCTTAGATCTGCAACACAGTTTAGTGAATCTTCTTTAAGAGAACACCTCTGAGCTCATGGAGATGGTGTCCAGCTTGTTGTCTCTGATATCGACTTGGTCGCGACGATGGTTGATTTTCAAGCGACAATCACATAGTTCCCCATCAAGTACCTTGGCCCCCTCTGGCTTTGGGTAGGCTTCAACGCCGACCTTCAGCCATACATTGACAAAGCTTCCTTTCACTTACAACCTTGGAAAGCAAAGTTCCTCAATAGGGAAGGGTGCACGGCGCTCGTCAAATATGTGCTCTCATCAATGCCCATCTTTCCCTTGACGACCATCAAGGCTGATAAGTGCACCCTCAAGGTCTTCGATAAATTCAGAAGAGGCATGCTATGGAGTTGCAGTGTCAAGGTGAGTGGCGGAAAGTGCAAGATTAACTGTGACAAGGTTTATCGCCCCAAGAAGCTTGGAGGGCTTGGGATCCTAAACTTGGATAAGTTCTCAAGAGCACCACGTCTGCGCTGGTTGTGGCATGAGTGGGCTTCCCTGGAGAAGCCTTGGGTAGGATCGGAAATGCCGAACGTTAGCACTGACCTGAACTTATTCAATGTGCCTACCAAGGTTACGGTAGGGGATGGCCTCAAGTCTTCTTTTTTAGGCTCCTCCTAGCTCGATGGCCTCCCTCCTAAGGTTATTATGCCTCACCTCTTCGAGGCCTCCAGACGCAAGAACAGAAATGTTAAAGTTGCCCTCACTGATCTCACATGGATTTTAGACCTCTCCATGGATAACTTCACTGTCGATCACATCTCCCAATTCATCCATCTTTGGGGCCTTATTCAGGAGGTTACTCTCACTCCTGAGGTTGACGACACGATAATTTGGACCCTATCGGGCAATAGGATATATACGCCAAACTCGGCTTACAAAGTGCAGTTCATTGGTGCCTCTTCATGCCCCTTATGAGCAATATCTTGAATACCTGGGAGCCTCCAAAATGCAGTTTCATCGCGTGGCTTCCCATCCAAAATAGGCTCTGGACCTTGGACCGCCTGGCTGTTGGAGGATGACCTCCTCAATGTACTTGCAAACTTTGCAGATGTCAGCCTGAGACGGCTAGGCACATCCTGCTCGAGTGTCGCTACTATAGGAGAATTTGGACGGATTCTGCAAGTTGGCTTCAGTGCCCCCACACTCATGCAAATCTGCGTTCGCCCAAGCCAACGGTTTAATTATGACTATTGGAAGGAAATGGCTTCCACAACGTCCTCTTCTTGTAAGGGCCGCCTGAAAACTGCGATCAACCTCATCACTTTGGAGATCTGGAAGGAAAGAAACACCAGGATTTTCAATAACAAGTTCTCAATGCCATCCCTCCTTTCCAACAGATCAAAGACGAAGGAAAAAAAACTGGATTCTCGCTGGAGCTAAGGAACAACTAGGAGAAATAATTGACTGATTGCTACTTTATGTTTTTTCTTTTGGCCTAGGACTCGGTTGTGTTTGCTCCTCCTATATCAATATAATAGTCAAAGCTTTTGCCTTGTTCCAAATAGTTGTGTCGACTCCCCCACACTACATGTCGAATCTGAGCCCAATTTTTGAGGATCTACACACGCGAGCTCTACTACGCCACCTTTCGCTGGCCTCAGCAGTTTGGTAACTAATCACTGCATCAACTTACGCATCCATACTACTTCTCCATTGCAAAATTTTCCTAGCACCCCACCAAAATCACAACCATTCACGGCGCCATGTTCGGCGTCACCAATCCGTCACACCCATCAATATATTTCCCCCCAGACCCAACCACAGTACTACCAGCCGCTTCAAATCCAACAATCGTACTACCAACAAAACCCACAATTTTTCCCTCCACCACCTCAACATACTCACCGAACCCGTACCCCAACCCATACCGGCCAAAAAAATAACTAACAATTTATCACAAAAAATTCATGAAGCGGTAAGCAAGTTTTGTTGAATTTTACAATGTAACTAAATATTATAAGGAATAATATTATCTTTATATAGATACTTTTCAACATTTTCATATTTTTGGGTAGCTACACATTTCCACTGAGTTTCTTCTTTCTGATATTTTTCTATTTGTATGTTAAATATCTTAATATATAATCCAATTATCTCGATGTATCTTCACGAGAGGTATGAGGTTACCGAATATGTTGTGTATGTACTTTATCCTGTCTAAAACTTAAGATTGTAATGTAAAAACTTGTGACATAACTTAACTTGTACAGAAAGTCATTAATACAATAGTTTAAAAAATTATTGAGGAGTACGTGTAGGAAAATAAAACCCAATCAAAAATTCGACATACTCGACAAGACCACACAATTCTTTAATTAAGCACGTCAACCTATGACCTAACCCACTAAATCAAGATCCACCTTCAGAAGAAAGTCGCCTATGTGACATGTCACAATTAAATCCGTTATATAAAAATAATATCTCAACTTGTATATTTTTGCAATAAGCATTGGAAAACATACAACAACTTACTTATTATGTGAATACAAAATTAGTTGTTACATATATTATAATTTCAAATATATTTTCCACATTGAAATTATGTCGTTTCCATTAGATGTCATACTAGTTTTTGTTTTTCAACTTAGTTTGAAAGAGTGACAACTCTTGGTCAATTTACACCCCTTAGAGCTAAGTATATAGAAAGGAAAAAATGACTTTTTTACTAATTAATATATGTATTGAGGTCATTATTATAGTGTATTTCTACATGTTCACACCCATTTATAGCTTTAAACGTATCAAAATAAGCCCTGAGCATATAAGTCTAATAAATATCTTAGTGAGCTTTTCTAGTGTCTATAGTTGATTCTCTTTGACGTACAAATTGTAGAAAGTTGTGAAGTGCGGTATCTACAAGTGATTTGCTTTAGAATAGCTGGATTTAATTATTTAGAGGTTCTCTTATGATCTTGTACTCTTTTTTCATGGCTTTCATGATCTAATATGTTCCTTATATTTCCGTGGTTCGATAGTCGGTTGGCACCACACATTATTCAAATTTAGTGTGTCCAAGTAGCTAGAATAATTAGGAGAAAAGATGGCCGGGATTTTTTAGGGTTATATCTGATTCTAGTATTTACTCACACTGCTCAGCACTTACTCACTATGGAATCCGCTTTTTATTTACCTCATACCACCACACTTGAATGAACCGCTACGTGACAGCCAGCGAGCAGGACAATGAGACGGTGCAGAGAAGTTGGGGACGAGAGAGAGGAACGGGAGCAACCCGAGTTCAGTTATGTTCTTCGCTGTCTTCGTTCTGTGCCTTGCTCCTTTTGTACTACCAGCCCAGGTACTAGTCCATATCCACTTGTGGACAGCCCATGAAGTCCAGGCCCAGATGGCGGCCTATGTACGGACATCGGGACATGACATTACCACCCCCAAAAAACATTGCTTGCCCCCAAGCAATGGCTCGATCAGGTTCAGCCCTGTGTGCAACTGCCTGTTTTGCACAATCTTCTCGGTTGTGAAAGTCCGGTCAGTAGTGTACCTTGTTGCTGTGACACTAAGCTGTGTCACTTCGTTACCAAGAACCCCCAGGATCCCACTGCTTGTACCGAAAATGGTTTGCCAGACGGGTGAAGGAACAGAAATCACAACCATTAGATAGCCCTTTGTGCACATATATAAGCCAGATCATGCCAAAGTTTCCAAAGCTCCTGCTCTCAAGATGCCAACTACCAATTTCGAAAGACACCAGTTGATTCCTAGCTTGAAACTGAAAATATGTAGCCTCTACATCTGAATATATGTAACACCACTCCTCTGATTTTTGTACCAGCAGACCACCCCAATGATTGTTGCATGTCAGGATAGTAGGTCCACGATAATCACAAATACGGTTCCAGTATAGTGCCCAGGTGCAAACTGCATGAACGAGAGATTGACAAGCAATATTCATCCACTCACTGTGTTGTGCCACTTTAGGTTGCACTACCTCTTTGACCAGCTGCTTGTGAACACCTGGATCCCATGATAATATGAGTATACCACTACTGCTACCATGATATAGGAGGAAATTCAAGTTTCTGGGTTGATGGCAAGAAAACTGTGCATCAGACTTCCCGCCTACACATAACCACAAATTGCAGTGAGTGATTTCGTGTTGCATCTCTCTAGACAACTACAGCTTTCCCTTGTCAGATGTCATCACAAGGCACACCTGATGAACTCCACTTGTTGTGTGACTGAGGCATGTGACTTTGTTCATGCTGTCCTCTAACGCTTGGTGAATTTCCATATCAATCTCTACAAACAAAGATAAGCTGCCGACATGAGTGAGCACTTGGTCGGAAATCTCATCGTCCCACCCCATGTCCTCACGGAGCATTTTCGCCATCGCATCAGAAGCATCATCAGAAAATAGGGACAAACCTCCAACAGTAGTGAAC
The DNA here is from genome assembly GCA_947311845.1 of Poa pratensis. Classification (NCBI taxonomy): domain Eukaryota; kingdom Viridiplantae; phylum Streptophyta; class Magnoliopsida; order Poales; family Poaceae; genus Poa; species Poa pratensis. The sequence continues at coordinate 33,677,039 of CAMZMU010000109.1, read as the reverse complement.
ACCTCCTCTTCAACCATCCCATCGAGAGTTTGGGCTGTAGTACATGTGTCTCTGCCAGACATGCAGCCGAGGGCGGTGTCATCGAGCAAACCAGCGGTCATGGAGAAACCTGGAGACGATGCCCGCAGAACTGCAGATTTCCGCACATCGGCGTTGCCACGGCTGCATTTCGCCGAATGCACTGTGGGTGTCGGTAAGCTCAACTTGGGGGCGATGCACGACTGCGGCGAACGGTCCAGCGAGGGCTCGCTGAGCACTTGAACCTGGTCGTTGCCGGCGTTGGCAGCCAAGCCAACCGTCGAACACCTGGTGGGCATGGCGGTGGCGAACACAGCGTCCGCGTGCGGAGCGCCAGCAGCCACGACCTGAATCGCTGAGAAGATCGAGGATGAAGAGGGCTTGGTCGTCTGCTCCCGTACTCGACTCGACATGAACATCGGCGTGGTTGTGGCGATGGGCGCGAGCGCCGCCGTCGTCTTCTTCAGATCGAACAGCATCTCATCTTGCCTCGCAGCAATACGACCCAGCTTCACGCTGAGCTGCGCCAAGCTCTCCTAGATGGAGCTCCAGGTCGCCTCCGTCGTTGTCGTCGGCACTCCCATCAGCTTCACGAGATCAAATCGAATGGTTTTTTTTTTTTTGGGATTTTGTGGGAAAATTTGTGGAAGGAACCTTGCTCTGATGCCAATTTGTGGAAGCGTCATCGCGTGCTGAGAGGGAACGAACGAGTGTTTTTTTTTATTTGCTAGTGAAGACAACTGTCAACAACTCGGCACAATTATAGAAAGGTCCTCAAGGAAACACAAAATATAGAACGCTCCTTCCTGCAACTCAGCCTCGCCGCCATCCATGGCGCCGTCGGTGGCGTGCCGCCGCTCCTGCTCTCCTTCAAGCCTTGGATTAAGAGCAGTCCCCGAGCGCACGGGAGTGTCACCAAACGCCGGCCCCGAAGGGCCACACCGGAGGACGCCGTCGAAGCTGAACCAAGCCGCCACAGCCTCTCCAAGATCTTCAACAACCGGAGCCGCCATCCTCGATCTCCGGCACGGGGAAGTCGCGCACGACAGCTCCACCAAGCTGCGAACGCGACGGAGGCAGTAGATCCACCGCGGAACTCCACCAGAGCACCGCCGTCGAGGAGGAAGATCACCGCCAGCAAACCACCCCTCCGGCCACGCCACCGCCCTCCGACGCCGCCGGCTGGAACCCACGCACACCTAGGCTATGTACAGGTCGGGATCCGCGGATTCCCCGCCCTCCCGCCGCCGGAGCGGCCGCCGGAGGGCGAGAAATCCGGCGAATCGCCGGCTGCGAGCTGGTGGACGCGAGAAGCTTCAAGAAATCGCCCTCTGTACTGTAGATGGGGGAGGGAACGGTCCAAGGTCCGTGAATAGGGTGCGTGCAAATTTAGGGAACGAACGAGTGTGGTGACATTTTTTCATGAGAGGTGAGGTGAGATCTATAGTAGAGTGTTCTCCCAACAATCTCGACATCAATAATTTTTTTTTTGAAGGGATCAACACTGCGTTCTCACAACAGATTACAACAAAGACTAAAAAGCTCAGGAAAACGCAGAAGAACAGAGCCAAGAAACCCAGAGCAACAGCAACGCCCGAAGAACAGAGGACGAACGCTGAACCACCGCAGAGCCTGGAGCAGAACCTCGACGCCGGCGAAACGCCGAAGAAGAAGGGCCCAGGCCGCCACCAACCTCGGGATGGAGGCACCCCACTCATGTAGAAGCCGCAGGAGCCGCCCGCCGCAAGCAACGGGACCGAAGAACGTTGAACGAAAACGGCCATGGCGCCTCCCTCCCGCTTCCACCCACCTTCCATCTTTCCCTGCACCGAGCTCGAACAAGGCCTGCCGGAGGCACCGCCGAAGAACCGCCTTGACCGCACCAACACCCTCGCCACCACGGCCGGCCGGAGAAGGGAGGAGCAAGACGAACCTGAAGACGGCGGAGAGCTCCGAGATCCCGCTGAAGCCACTCCCTGTACAGGCGGAGGAGGCAGCCAGCGCCAAGCGCTAGCACCCCGCCACACCACCCCCAGCACCCCCAAGGTATGGCCAGGAGGAGCCATACGAAGACGAAGGAGGGGGCGAGGGACCAAAACTCCACCAGGCAGCCGTCACCTCCGCCACGGCGACTGCCCACGGAGCAAAAAACCTCGCCAGATCCACCGATCCGGGAGGGAACCACGCCTGGAGCTCGCCGACACCGCTCCACAGAGCACCGCCGGGGTGGAGATCGAGCTCCAGCACACTTATTCCACGCCGCCGCCGCCACCCCCACCGACGCCGCGCCGATAGGAAACCTAACCCTAACCCTACTATCTACAAGCCTCGGGCACAGATCGGAGGTTCCTCCACTCTCCCACCGCCGCACAGACGGCTGGAGAGGGAGGGAACCGCCGATCCGGCCGTCGGCAGAGCACCAGATCGAGGAACTTCCCTTTCGCCTTTTCCGCCTCGCGCTCTACTGTAAACGGAGAGAGAGAGACGGGGATTTTGAGACGGGGATTTGCATCTCGACATCAATAATTGGTACAAGTGGAATGAAAATTTTATTTTAGACACATGCATATCCTATTTGGCTTGCACGAACAATTTCCAGGCTGGACAGGTTTAAATTATTTTTTCACAAGAAATTACAGTAGAGCAAAAAAAATGGTTATGCGCTATTCTTGACCGGCCCAATGGCACGGTCTGACCCAGTTCTTTTGAGTTGAGAAATCCTGCCACAGATGGTTATATAGGCCGACTAGCCATGCTCATGGTCATCCTCCTCCCAACGAGTTTACTGCTCCCACCTCCCAAGTTCCCAACCCCACCAATTCCCAACCATGCCGCTCGCCGAGAAGCGGAATCCAGTGGATGCGTATCGGTTCTTCACGGCGAGGGTGCGCCAAGAAAAGACGGCAACAAGTTACCGCGCGATTCCATGCCTCATGGTCATGGCTATCTACGAGCACAACCTGTTTGTGGAAATGGTCGAAAGCGTCCGGTTTCTACTACTGATCTCAACTGACAACCCCCATGACAGGTATGTATTCGTTGATTTTCATGGGGATGTCGTCGCGTGAAAATAATAGAAAGGAAAAGCTCAAATTTATGAGATTTCAGCATAATTAGTCGCTGTCACATTCGTCCCCACAAGGGAGGCAGTACCACTACTAACCCCGGCGGAGTTAGCATTAGAAAACTATTATTGTATAATTTCTGGTCAAGACTTGAGCAGCCTCATTCTTCAAAGTCTTCTCTAGTTCTTTATAATTTGCATCATTTGCACTGAGAGTCATTTGTTTCATCCCCTGAGAGAGGACTTTTCTGCTTGGCTCATCAAAGCAGGGCAGCAGGCTAGCTAGCTTGCTTTCGGTTGGATGATCAGAGCAGGGCAGCAGGGCAGCAGGTCGTGCTTGGTTGAGCAGAAGAAGCAACAGGTTGGTGCTTGCTTGCTTTGTTATATGCTTGTCTCTGATCCGTGGCTTATTCTTGTAACTTGGTGCACAGTTCATTCGATCTGCACAGAGATTTGTGCTCTTGTTTCAGGATTGATGGCCGACGTAGTTGGCAGCGTGGCTAAAATTGTTGAGGTTGCGCTCAAGATTAAGGACGCGGTGGATGCGGTTCGGCAGAATAAGGAGGTTTGCATCCAGATCAGAAAGCGCGTGAGTAGGTTAAGTGCTATCCTGTTGCATCTTAATGTGGAGATGATGGAGACCATGAAGGAACCGGCAATGAGGGAAACACTGCTGGAGCTCGAAGGGGCCCTCCTTCGGGCTTTAAGCCTCGTCACATCCTGCCAGGAGAAAAACAGTGTGTCCCTTGCCTTTACAGCGGGGAAACTGTCCAAGCAGTTGCATCAGGTAAAGCAGGATATCTCGGATCACATGATGGAAGTAATCCTTGCCACCAATGTCCAAGTCACCATCATGATTACTAGACATTATCAAGAAGGAATTCACCCTTCACCCCAGAGGTGCCATTACCTATTACCTACCTATGTATGATGATCTGTTAAAACAAATTTATCTTATGGCATATTAGAGATAACATAAAGCACATTGCAAGAATTAAATGGTAATCCAGAAGTAGAATTGAAGCCACTAGAATCAATAAGTATAAAAACAATTTGAACTGTTCTGTTGCTTTGAGTAGTTTTGTTTTAGTTTTTTTAACATTCTTTTGTTTAGTTTTTCTTTGCTTTTGGCTTGGTCGTCTGCCACTATTGGTGGTTTTTTACTTTGTGCCTTCTATGGCGTTCTCCTTCTAGTACAGAACCATATAGATGTGTGTTCAAGAAAAAAAATCAACATCTAGAATAACCAATAAGAAAAAGCAATAATATTGGAAGCATTACGTTGTACCTCCTGCAAAGCTGAAGCAGAGCTCCAGAACCCTTCGTTCTGCACTGATGCTTTTCCAAATGTACACTACTTTTTCGTCTTGTTTCTATGGACTACTGAATATCCCACTTAGTGAGTACCCATATAAGAAATGCATTCACTTTTGCTTAATGGCAGTGACAGATCTGAAGTGAATGGTGAGAAAGTAAATGCTGTCAACAGCGGAACTAGTATCTGGGCTCCAGATCCCGTTTTTGAGGATAATGCTACCCTACCAAATTATGTTTTGAAGTGCGAGGCTACCGGAAATTGTTTCTCTGAGAGTGTGGATACTCCAAATTGTAATTTGAAGAGTGAGGTTACTGCAAATTTTATCTCTGAGAGTGTGGACACTCCAAGTTATTTTTCGAAGAATGAGGCTACTCCAAATTGTTTCTCTGAGAGTGTGGATATTCCGGATCATTTATTGGTGAGTGAGGCTAGTCCAAAATACAATTTTGAGAGTGAGGCTAGTTCAAATGGTGGATGGTCTGGTCAACCAAGAAAAAAGACTGATCCCTTATTATCACGTAAGTTCTCATCTTCCTAATATCGGAAAGAGAAAATAGCAGCTCTCTCTGCATTATAATTCCCTTATGCGCATCAGAAGTTTGATTCTGTAGGCTAGGTAGATGGTAGTAATAGTGCTCTAAGATTACGTGTTTGCTGATATCTCATTTATGTACTGTAATGTGTGTTGTTCTTACGACAGGTTTCACATCTTTTAGTTTTGCTGACTTGAAGGCTGCTACAAATAATTTCTCAAAAGAACACGTGATTGGAGAAGGTGGTTGTGCTACAGTCTATAAGGTACTCCATTATCACCCGTGAATTTTGAATTCCAAAATCATTGGCATGGCTGATCATTGGGCTGATCTTCTACAAGGGGCACATCGATATCCATCCAGCTTGTTTTCTCTAGTATGTACTCATATGATCCGTATTGGGCCTAAGCTTGACATAGCATGGGAGAGATCGTGCATATTTGATATAAAAATGAGGGTGTGGACATTGTGATCTTTCATAGATTCGAATCATGATTGAACTTTTTGAGTATTCTTTTCAGGGTGTATTACCTGACGGGCTCATGGTTGCCATCAAGAGATTTCGTGATCCATGGGGACCTCAAAGCGTAATGCAATATGCTGGCGTCTTCTCAATGCTGCCCCAGCATGAAAACATAGTTACATTTCTAGGATATTGTCATGAGGACCGACGGGAAATGGTGGTTGAAGAGTACATGCCCAAGGGAAACTTGTCCAGAGTTATTGATGGCATGTCTCAAGCACTGTTTTTTTTTTGGGTTAATTGTGGTGACTTGTTTGCACCAAATTTTCACTCCGTTGACTCTAATGATGAATGTGTTCTTACTTTCCAGGGTCGTTGCATAAGCTTGATTGGTCCTCCACATTCCGAATAATATGGGGGATAGCAGAGGGTGTTGCTTATCTCCACGCCAAGAACATTATCCATATGGATTTGAAACCGGATAACATCTCTTCGACTCTAACATGAATCCTAAGATTTGTGATTTTGGATCCTCTGTAAAGCTGGATGGGCTGGTCACTCAAACAGTAACAGATGAGTTAGTGGGCACAATGTAAGACACATGACATTCATAGATACTAGCTAATGCTCATTTTTAATTTTCATTAATGTGGCATGCATGCTGCTTTTTAATTTTTTTCTTTCTTTTCTGAGATTATCTAATTTATTCACCATTAGGGGCTACATTCCTCCGGAATATCTCGCGGATGGTATTGTCTCGGTGAAAAATGATGTGTACAGTTTTGGTGTCCTACTCCTGTGTACCATTAGCGGACTTGGTCAAAATCAAACTGACATAAGAGAAATAGCAAAGCCTAAATATTGCCACGATTCAATTCATTGGGTAAGAATTGTACACACGCGCATGGATGTTCTGCATCATCACATTGTTGTCGCCTTCTTACATAGTTTTTCCTAGAGTAAACATCTACCCTAGGATCGAATGCTGGCTCTACTAGCATCCATCGAATGCTTATTTTAGAATGATATGACCTCTTTTATCTTATTATTAAGGAAATGGTCATAACATGTTATTTATTGCCAAAGCAGGATGGGAAAAAGTCCACCCTGACGAGAACACATGAAAGACAACAAAGAAAATCAAGAAATTGGGATTCACTATCTGACAAGTTTGTTTGAAGTTTGTTAGGATTGTTTTTGGGCCATCATCTTTTGGTTCATACACAACCTACTAAATTCCTAAGAATTGCATCCCTAGCACAACCATTATCCATATAGTTTTGACACAAGTTCATACATTTTCTATTCATGTGGTGTTCCTTAGAGTCAACATCTTTTAATATCTATTATGTTTTGAGTTATTGTTTTCATAACATATAATTTTTGCATTGTTCGTATTACATCTGTAGCAACTAGTGCTCACTTGATGACAATATTAGGAACCAATACATCTGTAGCAAGGTGTCCAGAAATTAATTATTTCCAGCACATTCTCAATTGGCGCAATCTTCAACTCATGCCGATTGTTCGGACTAATTAAACTTGTTAATTACAATGGCACATTTCCTCTCAGGCCTGGGAGGCACGGCAAGCTGGACGGATAGAGTCATTTGACCCTTCAGGGCGTGACAACATGCCCGAGGTAAAGCACAGAGAAAGATGCATGGAGATAGGTCTATTGTGCACGCAAGAAGAGTCGATACATCGACCTACCATGCCGGAGGTTCTTCAGATGCTTAGCAGCTACGAAAAGTTACCGACCCCGAAGCGCTACAAGGCTCCACGAAAGATCAGCCGCACTGCAAAACTATTATTTGTGGCATGGTGCATTCTTTTCGTCCTAGCACTTTACATGATGTTAAAGGAAATCCTTGAGGATATCCTCGATGAGTATATTTCTGATGAGGAGGAACTGTAAAACTTGTTATCTATTGTATGTCCCTCAGATTATCGACCAGTTAGTTTGAATTTCCCAGGTGATTTTGATAGTCGTTTGTTGTTGTAGCATGTGAGTTTGATGGTTTTGCGATGTGTCTGACAATGTGAATATAGAGTATGATGCAGAAAAGACAAAGCCAGAATTTAAAAAACACAATGTTCGAAGCAAAGGTTTGGCATATAATCTGGATTCCTTGTGATACGGCATGTCTGGTCATCTTTATGTACTGAGTTTCGGAAACCAAACTGTACTCAGAAACCACGGATGGGTTCTTACCCGCTGGGGTTCAGTCCCTGATTCAAAAAATGTGCAATTCTTGAAACAGAAGACAATGAGTATCCTCTCTCACACTGCATCACAAACTCGAATTTGAGGCACTTCAAAGTGACTCAAAAAGTCAAAAAAATGCCTTTAAAGATTTTTGCAGGAAAAAAAAGTGCAATATTTACTCCGGTAGGGAAAGGTTTTTTAAGTCACTTTCCATTAGTGTCTCCATAGGTTACCTTTTGAGGCACTTTGGAGTGCCTCAAATTGTATATCTTTTGAGGCACTTTGTAGTGCCTTAAATTGCATACCTTTTGAGACACTTTTCTTTGCCTCCAAAAGTATACTTTTTGAGACACTTTGAAGTGCCTTAAAAAGTATACTTTTGAGTTTTGAGGCAAGTTGGAGTGCCTAGTAAAGTACACATAGGAGGCATTTTTTAATACTGCCTTCAAAGATCACTTATAGGGGCACATGTACACATTGCCTCCGATCCCTAATTATATTAAGGGGATGCACTTCGCAGCCCTCTGGACGCTCGGGTCACGGTAGCTTTGCAAAGTTACAGTTGTTGGCTGCGCACATTCCGTTCATACGTGATCTAACGCCTCGCGGACCCTTTTGCTTCCCGGTGGTGCCAACGCGTACGGCAGTCGGCATATCGTGCTCTTCTTACCCCACGTGTCCTCTGTTCGCACGGTTGCCGCTGATCGGCGGTGCTCTATTTTTTTCCCCTCCACGGTTTAATGCTGCTTTCCCCTGCTCTCGAGTTGGTCGTTGCTTTTGCTGCTACTTTTCTTCTCCTTTCGTGCGCTGCCATGCCTCGCCGGCCGTATTCCGCGCGGGGCGGCACTGCGCCTCCCTCCGCCGCCCCACCGCATACCTCCGATATGTCGCCGCCTCCTGATGGTTCCCGACTTCCTCTTCATCCTTGTGCTTCTTCGCCTTCTGCTCCTTTTCCTTTCAGACCTCGCCGCCGCCATGCCTTGCCTGCCGTATCTTCCTCCGCGGATTCCTCGGATCGCTCGCGCCGCTGCCATGGCTCGCCTGCCGTACCTTCCGCGGTGGGTTCCTCAGATCGCTCGCGCCGCCGCCGTCTTCGTGTTGCTGCTCTGGCTTCTCCTCCGTATGATGCTTCTGCAGCTCAAGGGTCTGCTTCGAGATTCGATGCTTTGGGCATCGCTGTTAATGCGTCTGGGCCTTCTGGTTGTCGTCGGCGTCGTCCTGACGAATGTTTGCCTGATGTGTCTGCGCGTCTGTCTCAGCGTCGGCGGCCTTCTGTTCACATTGCGCTGGATTCGCCTGTTCATCTTGCTGATCAGTCTGTTCGTCCGGTGCCCCTTCGGTCAGAGCAGCTTACTTGGGTGTCTGTTGGACGTGGTGGACGTGCTTCTGTTGTCGCGCGTCGTGCTTGTGAATGGCTTACCCTCTGCTTTTGATACATCTCTTTCCGAACTTCCCGGTCCACCGTCGCTTTCATTGGATCAGACCATTTTGTCTCCTACTGGGTATGGTTTTGTTAGTACGCCTGTTGTCTCTCCGTTGGTGCGCGAATTTCCTTCCTCCAGGATCGAGTTGATTGCACAAAACTATCACTTTACGCACTAAATTCCACAAAACTAGCACTTTACGTTTGAATCGCTAAAAACTACCACTCTACAGCTGATTGTTTGCAATGTGTGCAAATCGTCGTCTAAACCGAAATTGACATCGTTTCTGACGAGCGGACCCCACCTGGCAGTGATGACGTGGATCCAGTAGTCAACACGCGGGGCACGGCCGTTAACGGCCGTTTGCTGACATAGTGGGACCCACTGTCAGGCCGTCGGGATAGGCCGGAGTTGATTGCATAGAACTACCACTTTACGATCTAAATTCCGAAAAACTACCACTTTACGTTTGAATCGCTAAAAACTACCACTATTCAGCTGATTGTTTGCAATGTGCGCAAATTCATGTCTAAACAAAAATTGACAGTAAATTTGACATGCGGATCCCACCAGTCAGTGCTGAGGGTGGCGACCTCCGGGCGGCAGCGCGACGGGCAGAGCCGCAGAGGGGCGCGGCGCACTGCCCCGTCAACCCCGCCCCATCCCGGCCGCCCCGCCCCGCCCCGCGCGCACCGAGGGTGGCTATGCCGGCGCACTAGCAGGGGACGCCGCTGCGGTCGCCGCACACGACCGAAGGCGAGTTGCTGCCGGCTCGCGCAGCTCGATCTGGTGAGCCATCAGTTGGGAAGGGATCCGTTGACCTTGGTTCATACGTGGCCTTATCTCACCTTTTGATTTTTATTTTTTATTGGAAAAGAAAAGAAAAGAGAAATAGAAACAGAAAAAATATATGATTTTTTCCCTTTTTCTTTTGATATTTATATATATTTTATTTTTATTGATCCGACAGGTGGGCCCAATGTCCACATTTGCTACCACCTCAGCAAACAGTCCATGTGTGCTGCGACGTCAGCACTGACTGGTGGGGTCCACACGTCAGATTTGCTGTCAATTTTTGTTTAGACATGAATTTGCGCACATTGCAAACAATCAGCCGAATAATGGTAGTTTTTAGCGATTCAAACGTAAAGTGGTAGTTTTTCGGAATTTAGAACGTAAAGTGGGTGTTCTATGCAATCAACTCGATAGGCCGTTAACGGCATGGGATAGACTGATAGTGGGTCCCACTATGTCAACAAACGGCCGTTAACGGCCGTGCCCTGCGTGTTGACTACTGGATCCACGTCATCACTGCCAGGTGGGGTCCGCACGTCAGAAACGATGTCAATTTCGGTTTAGACGACGATTTGCGCACATTGCAAACAATCGGCTGTAGAGTGGTAGTTTTTAGCGATTCAAACATAAAGTGGTAGTTTTGTGGAATTTAATGCGTAAAGTGGTAGTTATGTGTAATCAACTCTCCGGCATCGTTTCTACGTTGCCTGCTCCCTCGACATATCGTGCTGCTGCTGCTCTCCCACTTCAGGATGATGAGCGCAGAAGAGAGATTCGCCTCGGCAAGCGGCCAGTACATGATTCATTCTTTGACTCTTCTATTCCTGGTATGTTTTTGCTTAATGTTTTCTACATTGTCTTTCTTTTCTTTGTTTTCAAGCCACTATAGAGTATCAGTTTCTCCCTGATTCATATACGTACGTCTCTGTCCAAGGGAACGGAATTTTATCAGCGCCAGCTTCTCAAGTTGTACGCAAACCAATTGATCTTCTTTGAGAATCCTCGGGAGGCAGTGTTTTCGCTCATAGGAGTACATATTGCCAATATTTTAAAATGTTAGAAAGACACAAAAAATTGCTCATATGAGTAGATATTGCATAAAAAGACAAATTGGAGTGCTCAAAATGAGTTTTCCCGAGTCATTTTTTTGTCTTTTCGACACAAGACACAAAAAATATCTTTTGTTGGTAAAACTTGCGTGCGCAAATAAAATATCGGGATGTGCACCCAAACTTTGTTGACATTTTGAAAGACATTTTTTAACAGTGGGAACATGTACTCCTATGACCCAAAATGAGTTTTCCCCTTCTTGCATGCTAGTTTGTTTACTATGCTAGATCAACTCGATAGTGGGAGGACGGCTTGCGAGCATGAAACTTATGTCCCGCCAACTAAACCGTCGTTTTGATTAAACTATAGAAGTTCCTCCCATATTGTAAATTTATTTTTTATTATCCTGAAATAAAATTATGGCATGTTTTGGACGTACTTGAAAAGTAGCATTTTTTTAGTACACCCCATCTTGAATACATGGTAGATTTACTCTTCCGTGAGAAAATAAAGTAAGGCAATTTTTTTCAGGCGACAAAAATGCAGCAGTATTAATCTATCCTTGAGTATAAACTTAGTTAAAAAGGCAATACTAATATATTTTAAGTTTGACCGTGTAGAATATCAGATAAATCCATCATAGAGATATATTTTATCATGTATTTAATTAAAATTTTAGCTGTTGGTTGTTTGATATACTTAATTAAATATATATGGATCCAGGTAGCCCTTTAATTTCAAAAAATTAAAGAAATCATATTTATAAGTTTAGAAAAATCGAGAAAAGTCTTATTGTTGTCAATTATGGATCCTACTTTGGTGCAAAATCTGATTGTGAATATTTTTATTCCGGGCAACACAGAAAAATAATAAAATCTGACAAATTTTAGAGTGTTGAAAATGTGCACGGTTCAGATCCATATTTTGATCCTTTTGTTAGTACCTTGCTTGATTGCTTCTACATGAGGAACACGGATCCTAGCGTGTATGGCACAACTAGTACGTGATCCCGGCGGGGTGTCCAACACATACTCCGTTTGCCACTTTTGCCGTAGTGGGCAACTTGGCATCGCCGACCTCATCTATCTATCGACTACTCCGGTACTTGTCACAGTCCTTGAGCAGTTGGCAGGTTTGTAGCAAATCTTTCTTAGCTTAGCTCAGATAGATTGCCCGATTGCTTAACTTGGTAACCCAAAATACGTGTCAGGTCTCAGGTTGGGCGCGTCACGGGAGTAGCTAGCTAAGCTTTCTTTCCTCTTCTGTTGGAAAGTCTGGATGCCGTCCACAGCAGCCAGAACGACACGACACGGAAGCGGACCGCTAGCTAAAGCGACCTAGGTCGGTGCAGATCAACTTGGCACGCACAACACTCACACGAGAGGGTGGTAGGTCTCAGCTACAAACTGCAATAAGTACTCCTAGCTAGCAGAAGCTACACTGGTTGTCACCACGCGGCGCGGGAGAGAGATTAACCAGCTCAGAGTCCTGTGCCTATCGAGTCTCTCGAGGAGCCTGGCGTGTTGCTCTTGATCGAGAGATCGACCGCGCATGTCGTCGTCGGCGGGGAAGAGAGGAGGTGGTGGCGGAGACGACCATGCGCCGGCGCCGGCGCCGTGGAGGCTGACCATGGGCAGCAGCGACGTCATGCGCGCCCCGGAGCGGCTGCACCGGCGGCCGCCTTCCTTCCTCTCCGGCCTCTTCTCCGGCGCTGCCTGCGGTTCCAACGGTGATCACCCGCTTGATTCCGCCATGTTCTCGCTTTCTTCCCGCTAGCATGCACACGTAGGATTACTACTGTACGGTGTAGTTTGCTTGCTTGGTCTCCTTAATTAACTTGCTTCAGTTTTCGGCTTGATCTGTGCGACTGTGACTTGCGTGCGTTGTGTCATGGATACGATCGGTATCGCTGATACCTTTGCACCATATTCTCTTGGAGATTATCCTTTTCCCCCGCCTACTGGTAAACCTTTCACCGCTGGTCGCCAGATTCTACACCGACTTTTGTTGACTAGATAGCCCAAGCTAAGAGACGTTCAGGAAAATTTGATCACCTGCTTTGCTACAGAGGGTTGAGCTGTAAATGCAGAATGGAACTCCCCTGAAAAAAGGCAGAATGAAACGTGGTTCAGAACTGAAAGAAGCGATTTAGGATTGCTATAAGCCTATAACCAGCTGGGGAACAGCTGGGATACAAGACAATATTTCATTAAAAACATCAGACGAGAAGGCGGCTCATTCTTATCCTCTTCCTTCTCTCTCCTGCCCGCTCCTCCCCTCCTCCTTGAGAGTCGCTGTTGCGTGCCCGGCGCCGCTCTGGCTTCCTTCCGCAGGCGCTGCCGGCCGGAGCGGAGCTAGGGATGGTGGCCGTGGCCTCTTGTACAGGCTAGTAGTTGTAGTTCTCGCCGTAGTAGTAGGCGTAGGCTTAGTTGCTTTGTCCTGTTTGGCTTTTGGCGAGATGCCTGCCTCTGGTCCGCTGCTTTCGCCTGGCGCGGGCTGGCCGGCGGTTGACTGCTCCGGTGAGCTCCTGTGGAGGGAGGTTGCTGGTGGAGTTCTGCTGGTCGAAGGCCTTCTTCTACATAATGGCGTTTCTGGCCAGTTCTGGTTTTGGCGTGGTGGTGCTGCATCCTCTGCTCCGGCCGGCCGTGGAGGCGAGGGGAGGAGTTGGATTGCTGCCCGGAGCGCTGGATCTGGGCCTGGAGCTGAGGAGTTGCTGCAGGAGTTCTCGAGCCACTCCTGGCAGTGTGCAAGGTCGACGTCGCCGCCATTTGAGCTCTGGAGGTCAGAGCTTATGGCTTGGTTCGGTGTCGCCGGGCCGTCCTCTTTCCCTCTTAAGCTCGGTTGGTGGCTTCTGGTTCTGGAAGCCATCGGTGGCTGCTCTGCAACCGGCGTCAAGCAGGTGGTACCTCTTCCTCTCCTGGCCGGCCTCGGTGGCGAGGGGGAGAAGAAGAGGGGTGCAGGGCTATGGGAGCGCAGTGGCTATCCCGGCGGTGATGAGGATGCATCGTCGGAGTGCGAGATCCTGCCGGCTTCTGGAGCTCCATGGAGGAGTTTCTCGTCGTCAGGTACCAAGCGCCACTGTCCTTTGTTGGCGTCCTCTGTTTGCTGTGGTTGGTGGTGGTTTTCTTCGATGGTCTTGCTCCGGCCGGCCGCGGTGGCGAGGGGAGTGACCGTTTGGAGATTGGGCGTCGATGGTGGTTGGCCTGGGTGTTGCCGAGTTGGCGGGAAGTTGGGTGGATCGGGGAAGGTGGTGCTATGGCCGAGCTCGTTCATTGTTCTGGGTCTTCGTCGCGCAGCGGCGAGCGGTTCTGCGGTCGACTACATGAAGTGGAGGTGCTCTCTTCCCTGCGATTGGCGGTACGGCGGCTCCGGTGACAGCTAGGTTCTGGGAGCGCGGCGGCGGATCCGATTGTAATCCTCTCAGTTGACTCAGGGTGCTTTGTGCAATTTACAGGGTCTTTTTGTATTTTCTTTCTTTGTTGGACCTGTCTGTAAGTTGTACTGGGTTTTCTGAATTTATGAATCGGATCCTTTCCTCAAAAAAAAAAAAACCAGCTGGGATACAAATGCCTTTACGCAACTAGATTTTCTATGTGTTCAGTATATTCATCTGATTCCTAGACTACTACATATTTCGTGTGCTTCGCCGTATTTGATTTCTTTCCTCACGATCAACTGTTAACATCATTAGTTCACTGCTCCATTGAAATGTGTACGCCTTGAGGAAACATGATGGTAGTTCCTGAGTAGATATCCTTCCATTATGGAAAATTCACCAGCTTGCTACAGATGGTTGAGCTGCAACAGTAGAATGGAACTCTCCTGAAAAAGCAGAATGAAACGTGGTTCAAAACTGAAAGAGCGGTAAGCATTACACTAGTATTGGTATAACTAGCTATGATATCAATCCTCACAAAAGTGGTCTTTCATCATTATTCATTAGTGAAAGATGACACTGTAGGAATAAGCAATAGAAGTTGAACAAACAAAAATGATCTTCTCTTCTAACTTCTTGCCTTTTGGAGCACATCTAGATTAGTGGAACTTCTTTACAGAACAATGATTGGCAAACTTTTATTGTGTCTCTCTTTACAATCTTTTTTCTAACGAAATTTAGAACTCCTTTATGATTATCTGATTATACTAAAATGGATAGTTTGGTCAGTCAGACATCGGTGCAGTTTTGACGACAATCCTGATCACGTTAATGAAGCTATAAAATTAGTTTAGTTGGTCAGTTGGCTCCATTTCTAGTCCACTAGAGTCAGTGGCAGAGTCACCACTAACCACAAAGGGTAGTGCAAATGAGTGTGCAGGTACTATCCTATATTAATAACTTATCGTTAGCATCAAACGTATCACTGTAACTGCAATGAACAAAGAAGTAGAGAGCAATTTGAAACCTAGATGCATTTACCATGTTACAGGCATGCACATTCACTATTCGAGTGGAAATATGTAAAAATATGGCACAGATGGAAATCAATTTATACCATCGCTCATTGTGTTCAGTCCTAATCATGTTGCACGCCGTACGTAATATTGTGATGTCTGATTTTAAGATTTTGGATGTAGCAACTATCTTGTAGTACTTACAACCTTCGGCTTTAGAATCATTATTTCGACATCGTTAGCATTGAACCGGTCAATTCAGTTCCTTGATGCTCTGTTCTGCCTTGTAGAGTACTTTTCTTCTGATAATTCAGTTCCTTACTTCCTTGTCAAATAATTTCAGGAAAACAAAGAAAAATCGCAAAGTACTACGAAAAGCAAGAGAGTCTTCTAAAGGATTTCAGCGAGATGGAGACCATGAATGAGCAGGGTGGCCTGACTAATGCTCCTACTGAGGTACAATCTCTAGGATTTTTGCAAACAACTTAACAAGTAGTAGTACTGATACTGTCTATACTTGGTTGTTTTCTTAGGAAGAGTTGGCGAACCTAGCCAAAGGCGAACGTCTGGCCATCAACCTGTCCAACATAATCAACCTGATCCTCTTTGTTGGCAAAGTCGTCGCATCCTTCGAGACCGTGTCGATGGCGGTGATCGCCTCGACGCTGGACTCCCTGCTGGATCTCCTGTCAGGGTTCATCCTGTGGTTCACGGCTCATGCTATGAAGAAGCCCAACAAGTACAGCTACCCCATCGGAAAGAGGCGCATGCAGCCAGTGGTATTTGCTGAAACTGAAAATCCAAAAATTTACTGAATTTTGCATTAGGAATTCAAAAGTTACTGACATTCTGATGGTTGCTGGCAGGGCATCGTGGTATTTGCGTCGGTGATGGGTTGCCTGGGGTTCCAGGTTCTGATCGAGTCGGGGCGTGAGCTTGTCACGCAGGAGCACACGGCGTTCGACAAGTACAAGGAGCTGTGGATGGTGGGGAGCATGTCGTCGTGGCGGTGGTGAAGTTCTTCCTGATGCTCTACTGCCGGACGTTCAAGAACGAGATCGTGCTGGCGTACGCGCAGGACCACTTCTTCGACGTGATCACCAACTCCGTCGGCCTCGTCTGCGCGCTCCTCGCCGTGCGGTTCAAGTGGTGGATGGACCCCGTGGGTGCCATTCTGGTGAGTGACGCAGATTACAAAATTTACAATGGAAACAAGAGATGTTTGAATTTTAAAATGTAGTCTGAAATGGAAGTTGTTGTTGCAGATCGCGCTGTACACGATCACGACGTGGGCGCGGACGGTGCTGGAGAACGTGGGGACGCTGATCGGCCGGTCGGCGCCGGCGGAGTACCTGACGAAGCTGACGTACCTGATCTGGAACCACCACGAGGAGATCCGGCACATCGACACCGTGAGAGCATACACCTTCGGGACGCACTACTTCGTGGAGGTGGACGTGGTGCTCCCAGGGGACATGAAGCTCAGCAAGGCGCACGACATCGGCGAGGCGCTGCAGGAGAAGCTGGAGCAGCTGCCGGAGGTGGAGCGCGCCTTCGTCCACGTCGACTTCGAGTTCACGCACCGACCAGAGCACAAGGCCGACGTGTAGAAGAAGCTAGTAGGATGTGTGCTACTGCTGACATCATCGTTGTATGCATGTTGATTACGTGGTTCTCTGTTTTCAGCTCTGTTTTTTCGCCATGCTTTTCACCTTCTCCACCTCTTGCTGGCAACTGGAGGTACTAGCAGTTGGTAGGCAGTTGTTGTATGAAGATCTGATCTCAAAGGTCATGTCCAGCGGGTATTATTCTATCTATTTTCTATTTTATTTTTTCGAGATTAACGGGTGGAAATCCCTACCGATTGTTGCATTCCACTCGAAAGTACCCTGGCAAGACATGTTCTTACAAACAGATTGAAGAGATTATACGGGGATACAAGGAAAGAGGAGACAAAAAAAAGACAAAAAATACAGAAAAAAGACGCAACCAAGCGAGACCACAAGGCCGACGTGTAGAAGCTAAGAGCATTGCACCGACGCTTCCAATATCGCTATTGGGAGCGGCAATGCAAAAAACGCCCCACCGGCGCTCCCAATAGCAAAAATAAATGCCGGCAGTTCCAATCCAGTGTCCGGCACGCCCACATTGGCCCCAGGTTTAGGGAGCGAAGCGGGCGTGCCGGCAACTGCTGACAATTGCGTCCACGCCAGATTTTGTGCAATGACCCACTAGTCGGTGAAAGAAAGAACGAGATTCCTTTCTCTCTCCCCCGACCACCACTTTTTTCTCCCTGTCTCCACCCACCGCCGAACCTTGCCGGCGCCGCCCCTCATCTCCAGCACTTGTAGCTCGCCGGCGCCACCCGTCATCTGAAACACAAGATTTTTCCGATCCCAAAGAGGTGTTTCCCGGCTCGTTCCGCATCTGGAGGCGGCCGGAAGATGGCGACGATATGGAGTAGTACTCCAATCGTATATGTATACAACTTGTAAGCCACGCAGGGGGCTATTTCCTGCCTCAATAACATGCAACCGATCAACCCTGAGAGGGCTACGATCGTTCCCACAAACTTCGACAAGAGCAAGAACGCGAGCACCACGCAGGCAGGGACAATGAGGGCCTTCCACACCAGGAAATTCTCTCGTGTCAGCAGCTGTGTCGGGGGTGATCCGAGGGCCGCAGCCAGGACAGGCGCAGTCGACGAAGAGGCCATGGAACCGACGAAGGAGGGAGCAGATTTCTAATGCGGCGGCGACATAAACTGCAGCGGCGGCGGCGGCTGGTCGTGTTTTTGGTGTTGTTGCGGCGACGGCGGCTAGACTACGGTGGTGGCGGCAAGATGTGATGCGGCGGCGGCAACAAGGATTGCGGCGGCGGCGGCAGGATGTGATGCTGCGGCGGCGGCGAGAACTGCGTCTGCGGCGGCTGATTTTTCCTAGGGTTTGTGCGGCGGTTAGGTATGGGAAGAGACCAGCTCTGATACCATGTCAAAGTTTGTGGGAACGATCGGTTGCATGTTATTGAGGCAGGGAATAGCCTCCTGCGTGGCTTACAAGTTGTATACATATACGATTGGAGTACTACTCCATATCGTATACTCCAGAAGATACTATAAGTACATAAGCATTGTTGGAGCTCTTCAGTATCTCACACTGACACGTCCAGATTTGTCTTATTCTGTTAGCAAAGTTTGTCAATATCTTCATGCTCCTACTACCACTCACTGGACAGCTACAAAGAGAATTCTTCGTTATGTCAAGGATATATCACAGCTTGGTATCACCTTTAAACCCTCTTCATCCACACTGCTTAGCGCCTTTTCTGATGCAGATTGGGCTGGTTGTCAGGAGGTTTAGCTATTTTTATTGGCCCAAATTTAGTCTCATGGAGTGCCCGCAAACAAGCTACTGTGTCACGCTCGAGTATAGAAGCTGAATATAAGGCTCTTGCAAATGCTACTACTGAGTTGATATGGGTTGAAGCTCTTCTTCATGAACTTGGTGTCACACTGAAGGAGTCACCGTGTCTGTGGTGTGACAATTTAGGTGCTACCTATTTGTCTGCAAACCCGGTTTTTCATGCTAGTACAAAACACATTGAGATCGATTATCATTTTGTGTGAGAGAGGTTGGCTGCCAATATAAAGTTTATTTCTAGTCACGATCAGATCGCAGATGGTTTTACTAAAGCTCTTCCTGTAAAGGCCTTAGATGAATTTAATCGTAATCTAAATCTCTCTCAAGGTTTAGATTAAGGGGAATGTTAGCGTATATGTACTCATACGTATACGATATGGAGTAGTACTCCAATCGTATACGTATACAACTTGTAAGCCACATATGGGCTATTCCCTGCCTCAATAACATGAAACCGATCGACCCTGAGAGGGCTACTATCGTTCCCACAAACTTCGACAGGATGCACTAGTAGTATCATGCTCATGTATGCGGTGGTGGGCTAGACAGATAGGGTTTGAGCCTCACGCCCTCTTATGTAAATTTGGTTCCTAGTTCCTCATAGGATCAAGTTCATTTTTCATGTATGCATGTTGATTACGTGGAGCTCTATTTTCTGCTCTATTTTTCTACCATACTTTTCCCTGGGTCATCTCTTTCTTCAACAATGTGATACGCACACGCAAAAATAAACAATAAAAGGAAAGAAAACGACCCCGCCAACGCGATTGATGGGTCGCAACAACATGAACTTACAAGTTACAACCACCACCAACCGTACAACACCCGATTGTATAAGAGGTTCTCCGACGATGTCTCTAGAAAGGGAACAATGCACGAGCGTTATCGTCGCCCGATAAATCATAAAACCAAATCATGGATTCTCACCCAAGAAAAAGACCGAGCTCGCGAGAGAATGCCAGACCGAGGATAATCAGCCAGAACTTAAGAACCTCAGTACTTGAAGAGGACCAACAAAAGCAAAGTCCCCATGTGAATATGTGATGCCGCCCCCAATTTCACGTATGCATGCTGATTGCTGATTACGTGGAGCTCTGTTTTTCTACTATGATTTCGTTTGGTTCATCTATTGTATTTTTTTGGCGAAGAGATTATAATAATTTAAAGATGTTATCGATAAAACCCGGCGTCCGCAACAACGTGATGCTAAAAACTAGTCGAGACATAAAATTCACACGGCCAAAAGGACACGGAAAATTTAAGAATAAAACACCGCCAAAGCGATGACATATGCTATTCTGGTATAATTTTTCGAATGGGCCAGGCCCATTACAAAGGATGTTCATAGAGACGAATTCACTTGCGATTTGGGCTGTGAAAGAACGAAATAAATCCTCATTTTGGCCCATGGTCGAAGTGAAAAAAAAGTTTTTCCAAAAAAAAATCAAGAAATCAAATAAGAGATTAACTAAGCCGGACATTAACTATAGGAAATAATAATAAAATTATAAGTGAATTTTTTAATATTTTGTAATAAATAAATATAATAAAACATTATACTTGTATAACACATGTACTTCTAGACGACACTAGCCAAATTAATTTTACTGTACATGTAGGTGGCATGAAAAATTATCGTCATCTCATCAACTCACAAGGCCGATATTCTCTTTTTCCCGTCTCCATAGCTTCCTTTTCAGTACTTGCATTTGTATAAACTCTCCCTTTGCCCACATTTTTGTCTTCGATCGGCAGCCATCTCATAGTTCCTCTTGGCACAAGCAGACATGATCGGCCCATTAATTAATGGGTTTATTTATCGTTCATTTATACTAAAATTTTCAACTTTTTGCATTTGCAACCAACTCTCTACATATGATTTTAGCAATTATTGTTTTGTTATATCATTAGAACATTAACCACATTGTAATACAACCGTTAAACCAAGCTATATTCCTTTTTATTATGTAATTTTATCTTCGAGGCTAGAAATTCCACTTGCACTAAATCTAAAATAATTATGGTGGAATTTATGGAAGATGTTTTTGTTTGAGGCACTACTTAAATTCTATGCTTAAACTGCATTTTGATTGATCAGAGAATAAAATCACATGTCATCACGGATATATTCTGACCACTTAGCTAAACTATAAACATATATATTTAGGTGCGTATTTTTTGTTATTCAAATATCATGAGCTATCTTTACTTGAGGTGTAAGTAAATTTAATATAAGAGATAGCGATCATTTTACTAAACTAAAAATTCTAGATCATAAAAATTAATATCTATGAGGGTTTGTCATCTAATTGTTGCATTGACAGTTTACTAGACCAGTCGTGGGGAAGGACAATCAACTAGCTTACTAGCATGTCAAGCTTACTTTGCACTTGGTACTAAAATAGCATAATTTAGCTCAACTTGCATAAAACCAACAAGTTTTTTCGAGGGCCCTTGTTGGAGAGAAATGGCCGAAGCGAAGGGTTTCAAGGTGGCCATGGGGAGATGATATATCTCTGTTTTGACGCTACTGCTAATAAGAGGGATGCTGAAACTCAGTCATCTCAGAGTTATTTGACGAGCTTGCAGGGGTGGGGCTAAATTCTTACCCAATGACATCCGAAGCCCACTAGTTTACGGTTGGGAAAGCAAGGGTGAAGCCTTTAATACAGGTTGAGCTCATCTCCTTCTCTGTCCTATCAGAGAATCTAAACAGTGATTCTTTCACACCTAAATAAAAAGATAAGAATCCGGATCCTCCGATAGATAAGAAGGGAATGCAGGTAGCCTCACGGTGCACTATAACGGTGCACCATAGTTCTTGGTGCTTCTTAATAGTTTGTAGTGTACTAGTGTTATATGGTACACTAGCTAGTATTGAAGTGCTACAGTGAATCCTATGTATGTTAGTAGTACGCATGTTTTGAACTTGTTATATGGTATATTGTTCTGTTATGTGTTAGGGTCAACACTTATTATTACTGTTCTTGTTAAATTCAATAATGGCGACTATTAATTTTAAAATTTTAAAATATCATTAGTGGTGTGGGTGTCAAGCCACGCCACTGGTATACATATTACTAGTGGTGTGTCCAGTACACGCCACTGATAGATGAATTACAAGTGGCATGGGAATGACACGCAACTTGTAACAAATACTACTGGTGTAACAGTAGTGGCGTGGCCCAAACACGCCACTGGATTCTGCACTAGTGGTAGAGGTCTCTTTGGGGGGCAGGAGTGGCGGAGGCACAAGCTTAGATCGAGTAAAGGAGGGGCACCGAACAAACATGTGAGGTAGGTCTTCTAGGTCGCCGAGGCAGAACGAGCAATCATGTGAAGGGAGGATCCCGAGCTGACAAAGACCTGTGTGTGTTCTAGTTGTGCGGTGGCCAAGGATACAGAATGACTTCAAATTTTATGGCAGAAAAGTTGATCCAATCATGGAGGGGCCGGGGGGTTAGCACAGTGTTCCGGAGGAGAGGTGAACGCTCCTGGTTCGAATTCGCCTTCAGCGCCCCACGATAGGGAACTGCTATCCGGCATAGGCAAGGTAACGAAGCGTCTAAGAGGACCCAACATGACGTCTGATTAACTCGGTGTGGAAACGATATTTGTCAGCAACAATAGTGTATGGTTGCATATCTTAGGTGCAAAATAATTACAAAATTTTGGAGTGGGACAGTGGGGGTTCTACATGTTGTATGTATGAATCGCTGGTATTGGTTATGTTGATGTTGTATTATTGTCCAATGTGTTGTGCTTTGCATAGCTCTTATGATCCCATACGCCTTCCATATTGTGGGTCTTTGATAGTCGGTTCTCACCACACACTTTATGCGAACTTGGTGTGTTTGCATACATTGAACTTTTATGGTCCAGTGTCGTTACACTAGCAGGCAGTTGTATAGTAACAATTAATCCTGATCGGAAAGTCATGTCGCGTGTTCATATATCTACCGCTAGCATAACGACATTGCTTGCCGTTTAACATCCCACGTCTCGGAAACAGCTGTCGTCTCACAGCTCCAGCCCATACAGACACATCAACTTCATGCTGCACGATGCTTCCCAGGCAAGGTGTATGCGGCGTGTTGGGCTAGCTAGCTGCAGCTGGGTGTTATGTGGCAGCGGAGACAAAACACGGAGAAAAGACCAGGAAACTTTAATTTGCAACTTGTTGCACCCGCAACTCATTCTCGGATACCCCACTTCGAAGTTTTCAAAAATCGCGAAATAAATCATGCACATATATTATGTTAAATCTTGTGCACCCAAAAAATTTCATCTAAAAATATGATCACCTGTGACCTGTGCAAAAATGACAAATGAAAGTTTGAATAGTAGTGACACTATTGAAAATTTCATTTGTCTTTTTTGCACAGACCACGTATGATCATATTTTTGGACGAAATTTTCTGGGTGTAGAAGATTCAACATAATCTATGTGCATGATTTATTTCGTAATTTTTGAAAACTTTGAAATGGGGTATCCGGAGAATGGTTGCACCCGCAACTAGTTGCAAATAATTCGCGCCGGAAAAGACTTAAAGACATGGCACTGCACTAGGATCCAAGAAACCTCTCCAAGAAGTGTTCGATCTCTCGTCGATGCACATGTAGTGAGGTAGGTAAGAGCCAAGAAAAAAATGCAGCCTGTATTACAGAACACAGATCGTTGGATGCACAGCGCACTACCCTTGGTCGTCAGCAGTAGCTAGCTGCTGAAGGAGCACTTTGGCAGCGACGGAAGCTCATCTCTTGTGTCTGAGAACTGGAGCCGGAACTGAACCCACACGGCCCACACGCATGCAGCTCATCGCGGCCCACACACATGCACCGACTTATGTTCGGCACTTCCAAGTCTTCAATTGTAGATCCACATTACCGTACAGCTTTTGGTGATTACTTAACCACGTAGTACAAGTGTCGTATCATGTAGAGTACGAGCCAGGGCCGGCTCTGGCCCAGGGCGAGATGTGCGACGGCCCGGGGCCTTGGCAAAATATGGGCCCACGTCTGGTACACAGCCCGTATAGGGCAGAGTAGGGGAAACAGGGAAAAAAGCCCAGGAGTCCAGCAAGCTCTCAGCCACGGAAGGAAGGTTGACATTTTCTTTCTTATTTCCTCTCGAGCAAATCACGCACGGCACATGGAGGCCTGAGCGACTCAGCTGGTATTCTCGGCCAGTCAGTCATTGTAATCATAAATCATTTCCTAATTTTGGAGACTTAAACGGAATCTCTGTCAGCTGGTATTCTCGGCCAGTAGGCCAGAAATCGGTCAGTAGGAAGTCTCGTTTCTAATAGTTATTGGAGGTTTGTTAGCATGCTATTTCTGTATACTTTTTACGTGTTGTAGCTTCTATAATACTCCGTACTTGGTTTGAAACAAAGGCATAAAAGTACCGGATATTTGATTCTAATGAAACTTATCAGCTTTTATGACTTTATAATAATTGTACCCGTTCATGTATCGAATCGGATTTTTTCTATGTAGGGCCCATTGGCGGAGTTCGCCCCGGGGCCTTCGAAATACCAGAGCCGGCCCTGGTACGAGCAGTACTCTAAGTCATTTGCGCGATTGAGTCAAGACTTAAGACTTCGAGACGGGGCAGCGCTCCTTGATTCGCGCTAGGAACATATGTCAAGGCCTAGACGCTGTGTTCATTACAAGCGGCGACATGTCTACCTCATCTTCAGTTAACGAACGGTCTAGATTGTCCGATATCTGTTGGTTCTCATCGGACGACTCGTGATGTAATAGCCTAGTTAATTAAGATTATGCTCAGTTCTATGCCAATGCAAGTTTTTTAGCACGGTTTTATATGCATTTACTGATGTGGCATGATAGTTACTGAAGAAGAGAGTGAGTTTGTATCTTGACCAACATACAACCCTTTCATGTGGCCATAGGTAAAAACTGTTGCTAACCATGAACACTAAATCATTTAATTTAGATACAATCAACAAGAGACAATGCATTGGACTAATTATCTATTAAAGTTTTAATGCTCCTATTATAACGTGCTAAGAGACGGTTCATTGTCACAGGCCTTAGAGACAAGGTCATGTAACAATGGGGATTCGTGGCTCCTACCGTGGAGACTAGATAGTGGGCGGTCGGGTGTCATGATATTCCAAACCCTAAAACATATTATTTTCTGTGGGTCCCTTCTTGGTCTAGACCCAATTCTTCTACTAATTGCTAGTAATTCCCTAATTTCCGGCTATTTAGTTCACTAGCAGTTCTTACCAGTAAGAGTCTATGGTGTGAGGAAACCTAGTGATTCTGACAATTGGTATCTCAAGCAAGTTCCGGTGACCTTAAAATTTTCGCACCGGGGTTACCTTGGTCACCTTGACCCAGGAAGTAAAATTCGATGCATGAAATCCACAAATCAACTCCTACTCGTCGTCCCAACTACGGATCCGCCATGACAGCCGCCTCAATCATCCGCACGCGTTCGCAAGATCGCCTGGATCAAGCAGCGGAGGTAACAACCTTCTTGGCCGCGCACAAGCCCAAGCTATCGCGGAGGAGGAGATCTAGGGCCGTCTGCCCCGCGAGGTGCTTTTCATCCGAAAGCGCTTAGATCTACACACAGTTTAGTGAATCTTCTTTAAGAGAACACCTCTGAGCTCATGGAGATGGTGTCCAGCTTGTTGTCTCTGATATGACTTGGTCGCGACGATGGTTGATTTTCAAGCGACAATCACATAGTTCCCCATCAAGTACCTTGGCCCCCTCTGGCTTTGGGTAGGCTTCGACGCGTCGACCTTCAGCCATACATCGACAAAGCTTCCTTCGCTTACAACCTTGGAAAGGAAAGTTCCTCAATAGGGAAGGGTGCACGGCGCTCGTCAAATATGTGCTCTCATCATTCCCATCTTTCTCTTGACGACCATCAAGGCTGATAAGCGCACCCTCAAGGTCTTTGATAAATTCAGAAGAGGCAGGCTATAGAGTGCAGTGTCAAGGTGAGTGGCGAAAGTGCAAGATTAACTGTGACAAGGTTTATCGCCCCAAGAAGCTTGGAGGGCTTGGGATCCTAAACTTAGATAAGTTCTCTTGAGAACCACGTCTGCGCTGGTTGTGGCATGAGTGGGCTTCCCTGGAGAAGCCTTGGGTAGGATCGGAAATGCCGAACGTTAGCACTAACCTGAACTTATTTAATGTGGCTACCAAGGTGACGGTAGGGGATGGCCTCAAGGCTTCTTTTTTAGGCTCCTCCTGGCTCGATGGCCTCCCTCCTAAGGTTATTATGCCTCAGCTCTTCGAGGCCTCCAGATGCAAGAACAGAAATGTTAAAGTCGCCCTCACTGATCTCACATGGATTTCAGACCTCTCCATGGATAACTTCACTATCGATCACATCTCCCAGTTCATCCATCTTTGGGGCCTTATTCAGGAGGTTACTCTCACTCCTGAGGTTGACGACACGATCATTTGGACCCTATCAGGAATAGAATATACATGCCAAACTCGGCTTACAAAGCGCAGTTCGTTGGTGTCTCTTCATGCCCCTTCATGAGCATTATCAGGAATACCTGGGAGCCTTCGAAATGCAGTTTCATCGCGTGGCTTCCCGTCCAAAATAGGCTCTGGACCTTGGACCGCCTGGCCGTTAGAGGATGGCCTCCTCAATCTACTTGCCAACGTTGCAGATGTCAGCCTAAGATGGCTAGGCATCCTGCTCGAGTGTCGCTACTATAGGAGAATTTGGACGGATTCTGCAAGTTGGCTTCAGTGCCCCCACACTCATGCAAAGTCTGGGTTCACTCAAGCCAACAATTTACGACTATTGGAAGGAAATGGCCGCCACAACGTCTTTTTCTTATAAGGGCCGCCTGAAAACTGCGATCAGCCTCATCACTCTAGATCTGGAAGGAAAGAAACACCAGGGTTTTCAATAACAAGTTCTCAATGCCATCCCTCCTTTCCAGCGGATCAAAGATGAGGAAAAATGGATTCTCGCTGGATTAAGGAACTGGGAGAAATAATTGGCTGATTGCTACTTTATTTTTTTCTTTTGGCCTAGGAGTCGGTTGTGTTTGCTCCTCCTATATCAATATAAGAGTCAATGCTTTTGCCTTGTTTCAAAAAAAAGGAAACAAAATCGCCAACGGCAATGCTGCTCGACTCACCCACACTACATGCCGAATTTGAGCCCAAGTTTTGAGGATCTACACACGCGAGCTCTACTACGCCACCTTTCGCTGGCCTCTGCAGTTTGGTAATTTATCACCACACCAACTTGCGCATCCATACTACTTCTCCATTGCAAAATTTTCCTAGCACCCCACAAAATCACAACCATTCACGGCGCCATGTTCGGCGTCACCAATCCGTCGCACCCAACAATATATTTCCCCCAGACCCAACCACAGTTTTATCAGCCGCTTCAAATCCAACAATCATAGTACCAACAAAACCCACAATTTTTCCCTCCACCACCTCAACATACTCACCGAACCCGTACCCCAACCCATACCGGCCAAAACATAACTAACAATTTATCACAAACAATTCATGAAGCGGTAAGCAAGTTTTGTTGAATTTTACAATGTAACTAAATATTATATGGAATAATATTATCTTTATTTTACTTTTCAACATTTTCATATTTTTGGGTAGCTACACATTTCCGTTGAGTTTCTCCTTTCTGATATTTTTCTATTTGTATGTTAAATATCTAAATATGTTATCCAATTATCTCTATGTATCTTCACGAGAGGTATGAGGTTATCGAATATGTTGTGTACTTTATCCTATCTAAAACTTAAGATTGTAATGTAAAAACTTGTGACATAACTTATCTTGTACATAAAGTCATTAATAAAAAGTTTAGAAAATTATTGAGGAGTACGTATAGGAAAATAAAAACCCAATCAAAAATTCGACATACTCGACAAGACCACACAATTCTTTGCTTAAGCACGTCAACCTATGACCTAACCCACTAAATCAAGATCAACCTTCAGAAGAAAGTCGCCTATGTGACATGGTCACAATTAAATCCGTTATATAAAAATAATATCTCAACTTGTATATAACATACAACAACTTACTTATTATGTGAATACAAAATTAGTTGTTACATATATTATAAATTCAAATATATTTTCCACATTGAAATTATGTCGTTTCCATCGGATGTCATACTAGTTTTTGTTTTTCAACTTAGTTTGAAAGAGTGACAACTCTTGGTCAATTTACACCCCTTAGTACTAAGTATATAGAAGGGAAAAATGACTTTTTACTAATTAATATATGCATTGAGGGCATTATTATAGTGTATTTCTACATGTTCGCACCCATTTTATAGCTTTAAACATCTCAAAATAAGCCCTGAGCATATAAGTCTAATAAATAGCTTAGTGAGCTTTTCTAGTGTCCATGGTTGATTCTCTTTGACGTACAAATATTAGAAAGTTGTGAAGTGCGATATCTACAAATGATTTGCTTTAGAATAGCTGGATTTAATTATTTAGAGGTTCTCTTATGATCTTGTACTCTTGTTTCATGGCTTTCATGATCTAATATGTTCCTTATATTTCGTGGTTCGATAGTCGGTTGGCACCACACACATTATTCAAATTTAGTGTGTCCAAGTAGCTAGAATAATTAGGAGAAAAGATGGCTGAGAATTTTCAGGGTTATATCTGATTCTATGTATTTACTCATACTGCTCAGCACTTACTCACTATGGACGTGTTTGGTTAGGTGCATGAACTTTGAGTCATTTTGCATCGTGTGGCTCGCCAGGGTCTGGATCTAGAAAAATGCGACCTGATCCATGTTCCGCAACCTATTTATTTGCCTAAATCCGATTTTTATTTACCTCATACCACCACACTTGAAGAAACCGCTACGTGAGCCAGCGAGCAGGACAATGACACGGTGCAGCGACGGTTCGATTACGGAGGTCGCAGTAGGAGCTGCGCCGTCGACAGTGAACTATGCAATTAAGCGAAAAAACCCGAGATAGTTACGTAAGCCGAGACACAAACCTACCATGAACATGTTCACATGTTATCATGAACACGACGACAAAGAGCGGCGGTGGTAAAACGGAGAGGACACAGAGGTTAAGAACACACGTACACCAATCACATTCTAAACACGTACATCGACACACATATCTTCATATACAAAATATTTCGAATCGAATAATGATTGTGTAGACTAGAGGATTAAATGGAGCAGTTCAAGAGAGGTGAGAGGAAGAAAAATACAAAGTCTCTACCACTTCCGACAGCAACATGGGTTCGCTCGCTTGCTTGGGCATAGTCTAGACCTGAAAGACAATCGATTCAGCTGTTCTCAACGGGCTAAGTAGAACAGTATTTTTGCTTGCTTTAAGTTCCGTACGGACGCGAGACCGATCCAGCCCACCAAACATTTATTTCTGCATCCCAGAAGGCAGAAGCTATTTGAATAGCTCATGGGCAACCAAACATGCCATAAGAAACTCCGAGTTGCGCACGCATTCGTGAACGTTGAATTCGTGTTGATCTGCCGGCCCGAGCACAAAGGCGGGTGAGTAGTAGAAGGACAGTTCGTACATGTTTTCCGCTCTGTTTTTTCTTCCATGTTGTTCACTTGCATCTTTTGCTTGGATCATATTATGTACTTCGTCAAAAAATGAGTGTCACGAATAAGGATATATGATTACAAATCATGCAGGTGTATGACAATCCTGATCTGAGATGTCATGTCGCGTGATCTACCACGTCACCACGAGCATAACGACATTGCTCGTAGTTCGTTTTAATGCATCACGTCTCATGACCCCGAGCCCAGAAACATGAACTCCATGCATGATGCTTCCCGGGCCCTACCAAAAGCAAACCAAGAATCTGCCTGTGGTAGGATGGTTAGGAGGGTGTTTGTACCCAGCCCAGCTGAGTTTAAATCCCAGATTTGACTTGATGTTTCTAATTTTGGCGGAATATTTTTTAGTGGGGGGCGACGTTCTCGTCGACAGCGAGACGCATGTGGTGATTTCGTCAATCTCAAGACCCGACCGCCGGATCACTCTTTTGGAGGTGCTTAGAGCATCTCCACCGGGGGCCTCCAAATGACCCCCCAAAGGCTCATTGGGGGTCCGGACACCTAAAAACGTCACCAGCGGCACCCCTCAAAGGGTCACCCCGAGCAAAAACATGTCCGGCACCCCCGAGAGGGCCTCCAAATTTGGAGGCCTCTTGGGGGGTGCCGGACATGCAAGCGGACATCTGCTCACTCGGGCTGGCCCACAAGTCAGCCACTACTTTCTCTCTTCCCGTGTTAGTTCGCTCCTCCACGACAACGCCGCCGTCGCCGCCCACCGCGCTCTGCCCTCCTACCTTGCTCTGCCACCCGTGCCCACACCGGAGAGGCTGGCGCCGCCCGCGGCTCGTCGTTGAGTTGTCCGAGGAGCTCGAGGCCGACGGCGGTGGCACGCTCTTCACGGCGTCGATCTGGTCGCCGCAGATGAAGATGAAGGACGGGGTCCTGTGCTCCGCGCTCGCGCCCCACCTGGCCGCGCTATTCACCAAGGGCGCGCTCCTCCGTGGCCTCCGCCGGTACGCACTCGCCGCCGACCCGGCCGCGCTGCTCGCCGGAGGTGGCCTCGCCGCGGGTCGAAGAGGAGGAGGAGCAGGAAGCCGCGGCGGACCCTTTGTTGCACCTCATCTCCGTCCGCGAGCTGCGCGCCCTGGTGCGCCGCCTCGCGCGTGGCCTCCGGTGGTGCGGCTGCGTCCTCCTACGCGTGTCGTCGGCCTCGATCTATAGGTGAGTGAGGAAGGATTGGCCTAGGCGGGCGCGACCATGGCATGCAGCTCCTCCTAGAGGAGGCGCCGTCGTCGCCCGTGCTACCTAGAGGAGGCCGTCGTCGTCGCGCGCGTCCGAGAACGGCAGGTGCCCGCTTTTCCGGCGAGATGAGCGTCGGTGCGGGTGCTCTCTCGCCGTGGTAGCGGTGCCGTCCCCGTCCACCTCGCACAAGACGCTCTAGCCCAAGCCCGCGGCGAATTCCTTCCTTGTCGCGGTGCTGGACCACGACGGCGACCTCGCTGTGGCACGTCTCTGGCTACAAGAAGTTACCAGGCAGGTAGGTGGTCTCCACTGGCTGGCTGGCTAGCTAGTTGATCCGGCCGTGGCCGCCTCTCCTTCTTCTCCATCCGTGCTCGCGTGGATTTCTGAATTTTGTGCTCTGTAGTGCTACTTCTGCATCTTTCGTGCTGAATTTTGTGCTGTATTTCTACACCTCAAATTAAGTACTAGTTAATCTAGTACTTAATTTGTTGCTTCTCTCTTTCTGCATCTCCCTATCGTGCAAATTTGATAGCTGTGTTCTTGGTCGTCCATGGATTTGCTTCTCTGTCTCTTCGCCCAC
Organism: Poa pratensis; assembly: GCA_947311845.1. Lineage (NCBI taxonomy): Eukaryota > Viridiplantae > Streptophyta > Magnoliopsida > Poales > Poaceae > Poa > Poa pratensis. The sequence continues at coordinate 33,645,975 of CAMZMU010000109.1, read as the reverse complement.
AAGCTGTTTGGTTTAACAACCGCAAAAAAAAAAAAATGAATAGGGGGTGCTGTTTGGAGGGTGCCGTTGTGGGCGGCCTCCAAATTTTGGGCGGACATGTGTCCGGCACCCCCAAAGAGAGGACAATTAGAGTATGCCGGACACATATTTGGGGGTGCCGGTGGAGATGCTCTTATAGGAATAGGCTGACAGGCTGTGTGTGCGTACTCGTTCATATGGATCTGCGTCATACTGTGTTTTGAAAAAAAAAAAACCAGGTATGTGTGCGCCCGCGCGCATGTGGCACGAGCTGTTGCGACGTGTACGCTGGGCGTGCTGAGCAACCGGGTATTATGTAGGAGCAGAGACGAGACAAGGGGAAAAGACAGGACACTGCACTATGATCCAAAAACATTTCCCCGTCAAGGAAGGGCGAAGACACGCAACCTGTAATGTAATACAGATACAGATCATTTGGGTTTCCGTAAACAATTACAGATCATTGGCTGCACAGCACATCCTTGGGATGCAGGGTTGCTGACGAAACACCTTGGCATGCATGGACGGGAACGACAGCCATGCCAACGCAGCTCGCCGCCGTTGGTACGGTGATCACGCGCGGGCAACGACAGATCGCCGGCGGCTGGTGCGGAGGCCGTACGCGAGCGCGAAACCATGTACCGCGCCATGCGCCCACTGATCAGCACCGACTTGTACTGCAGACCCGCATTACGTACGACCGGCAGTGATTTGTTAACCGCATTAATTTTTAGCTAGAACGTACAGTACGTACTTAGTACTGCAGTAATAAGAGACTAATTAAACAAGCACGACTAGTCCACGGAAGAGACCGTCATGGCTTGCCTCTTGTACTAGGAGATTCTTACATATAGATTCTTCTACCTCGATCGGGTAGAAACAGCGTAGGCGGTTTTCCACTCACTACAATGTAACACTCCACTAGTAGACTATAAAAGTTACAAGGCGATTACCAAAGAAAATAGCTTAAAAAGGCTAGTGCGGAAAGACGAGGAGGACGACCTCCAGTGAGCTCGTTATTTTCAAAAAGATCAAACGTCATATTTGCAGGTTTAAAAAAATCTGATATTTTCAAAAGTTTGACATTGAAAAAATTCAGAACACTGGGTAAAATAAAACCGAGGGAGTATAATTTTCATATTATGGGGCCAACCAGGGATAGTTGATGATGCATGAAGATGACTTTCATTTTTGGAAAGAAGGGAGAACAGTGTAGAGGATCATGTCGAGTAGTAAGAGTAGCTATTAGTAGTTTTTTCTCTCACACTTGAGTACTTGACGCGCGCGCGATTGAGACGAGACCAGTGGTTCGTCGAGACTTGGACTTTGAGGGAGCGGCAGTCCTCCTTGATTCCCGCTAGCTTCCGACGCGGATTATTTGTTCCGGCACGGAAACACGGGACGCTAAACTAACCTGCTCCGGCCTCATCCCTCCATGCATGCAGTCCCTTCAAACACACACGAACAAGAAGACCCCGCTGTCCTTTCTTGTCCGTGTGACTCTCTTGCTTAACAATCCCAGCCAGCACCACCAGCTGCGTCGATCGAGCGAGTTAAACGTCGATGCTACCGGCGCAGCCTCCGTGCCGTAGCCGGAGAGAGAGATACCGGGCGGCGGCTCCCCGCACGCGCTGTAGCCACCACCGCTACCGGCTGCTCTTGCTCGTCGTCGTCGTCGTGTGCCTGGTAGTTGGCACCAGCAGCAGCAGCGATGCTCTTCTTCTGGCCGCTGCGGTTCCGGTGCGTCGTTTGGGACCTCTGGGAGCGGCGCCGTCCTCGGTGGCCTACGACGTCGTCGGCTCACGGCCGGTCCCTGAAGAAGCCGCGACGCCAAGCTCGCCTTCGCCGTCCCCTGTGGGGTTCGCCGCCGACGACAAGCGGCGCATCCCGAGCTGCCCCGACGCCCTCCACAACAGGTAGGATAATGTGAAGTAGCGGAGCCAGCAAGGCAGCAACCCACGAATGGCAGATACAACTTTATCATCATAGCATAGAGTGTGCGTGGCTTGCTTTGCAATATTGCCTCGATCTGTACAGGTTCAGGAACCAGGCATCCGCTGCTGATATTTTTTGGTTATAGGGTATATGATTCTGCATTGCTGTTCGAATCACGGCGATTGTGCCTTGAGGTAAGAAAAGAGAATATGGCAATTGCACATTCTGAAGAGTACTTGTGAAGTTGTTTTGTTTGTGATCGTAGCAGGGTCGACTGTCTCTGGTACTCTGGTTTGCCCGGAGGGACTCCTGAATCTTGCCGTGCATTCAGGTAGGAGCTACCTGTTGATCGACCGAGCTCATCAGAACTAGCTAGCAGATTAAACCAGTAGCTGAGGTGAACTAGATCTCTGTATCTACGCAGTTTCCTTCGAAATTAATAGACTCGCTGGTTAGTTCTTTGCCATGTAACCAATTCTAACACAAGTACTGGTATGATTGTATCGATATAGTATGATCATATCGAGCACTAGTAGCAACAGTGTATCTGCTCTAGAAACTCAACAATATAATATGGCATCTCAGGGGCCTCTCAAGGCTCCACTATGGGATGGTTTGTTTTCAGTGCACGTTAGGTCCACTGTGCTCACATGTAGAGGAACATGTCGGATCGACAAGCTTAGATCTGAGGCAAGCGAACTGATCAATGCAGTATTATTGGAGCCAGCGAGAATTCGACGAGCAAATTAACTCTAGCGAGCTAGCTGTGGCAGTTTCACACAAATGGTCGAGCTTCCGTCGCCGATCCCCGTAAGTACCTGATGCCTATAGCTTGAGCCTTGAAGCGCCTATGTGTGTTTGGCTGGACAGAGAGTGGACGAGAGAGACTGGGCATTGGAGAAGACTGCACATATTTTCCAAAAGCTAAAACAGCCTATCCGCCAGCCGGAGGACAAGGTACTTCGCCCAATTCTTGAGCGACAATTGCTTCTCATGTAGCTATGCTAAACTTTGCTCCATTTGTTGATCCACTTCCCCTTTTATGCGATTGTTTTCGAAACGGGCCTCCTATGCGATTGTAATAGAGCAATGCTTATCCCGATACAACTCAAGCCTCAAAGGTTCTTGCCACACCCCCTCACGAATACACATGTGAGCGTGGTTACACAGTAGTGTCTTACTGAACTTGCCCGTCCTGAACTCTCAAAATGTGTCCCTGATGCTCAAAATGCGTATACAATTCTTGGCTAGTATATTTATACACGTGGATGAAGGACCAAATCAAGCCGTATTCAATGATCATGATACAATCATGATAACAAATGAACATCACAACATGTCTAGGATTTCAATGCTCTGTTGGCCTTTAAATGGTATATAGTCAATACTAAGTGATTTATGTCCATTTGAAAGCAGAAAAAGGGAAAATTGGGTATTCACATAGAGAACATCAGAACAACATGCATTTATGAAGAACTTATTTACACATGCCGCACGTACCTAACAATGTTATGTGATTGGGAGGCGCCTTGGCTAGATGGCCTAACCCCTAAAAGCATAGCTCCCTCCATTCTTGCCATATCCAAGAAAAAGTCCTTGAACGTGCAAAAGGCATTGAGCAACGACTTTTGGATTCAAAATCTTTGCTTTGACGCGGTAAACCACATAAACGAATTCTTCACTCTATGGAGCAAGATTCAAGAGGTGCAACTTATTGAGGGTACCGCGGATGAAATCACTTGGAAGCTAACCATCAATGGGAAATACTCCGCGGCTTCGACATAGTTGGCGCAATTCGATGCCCCGCAACTACATCCATCATGCAACCGCGGGTTTGGAAAAATTGGGCTCCTCCCAAATACAAATTATTTGCTTGGTTGATCCTACAAAATAGAGTGTGGACGGCGGATCATCTCGCGCGCCGAGGGGGCCAAATTGTGGAATATGCCAACTTTGTAAAAGGAAGCCGGAGACCGCGGCGCATCTAATGTTGCAATGTAGATATTCTCTCCGCATTTAGAAAGGTCTCAAAGATTGGCTTGGCTTGACTAACTTCGACATCTCCCTATGGAACACGCACAACACGGTGAAGGAGTGGTGGTGTGCCACCACCAAAGTCCACGGCCACCGGCGCAACGGTGTTGCTTCCTTAGTCCTTCTCACCGCTTGGGAAACTTGGAACGAGCGTAATGCCCATGTTTTCCGTAATGTCGCATCCATGCCTCTTTCGGTTATCTTTTGTATTAAGCGTAACGCCGCTCTTTGGGGTGTTGCCGGGGCAAAGCATTTGAGCTCTCTCATGCTACGATAGTAGACCTTTTTATCGAAGCCTTCGGCTTGCTTTTGTAACCAAAACTTCTCTCTTAATTAATAAAATAGGCAATTTTATTGCCTTGTTACAAAAAAACAATGTTATGAGATACTGTACAACACGTATGCAGAAAGTCAGCCGTGTGCGGCTTCCAGTTCGACTACCCTCATGCCGTACGAGTCTATGTGGAAAAAACCTATTCTACGCCCGTTGCAAAGCTTATCAGCTTTTCGCCCACGCTACTCGCTCCCCGCGTCGCTCTTGTTAGGCCGACCCATAAATCTTTTCCTGGTCGGTTTACCAACCGTTTTTTCTGGTATCTTTTTTTTCCTTTTCCTGTTTCGTTTTTCTGTTTTTCTTTCCAGATTTTGAAAGAAAATTTTGATAAATTCTATTTTGGAAAAAGGAAATTCAATTTAAAGTGGTATCCAAGCTAAACCAAGCCTCATGGTTCATTGTAACATCCCAAGATTTTGGAATGTTCAAAAATCACTAAGATTTTAAAATTTTGTTTGGATAAAAATAAAATTTGAAAATCATGCATGGCATGCATCATCTGCATTTTGTTTGTTGCATTTCTTTAAAGTGCATTGGTTTTAAATTGAATAAACAATGTATATGTACAATATAAGTACAAAACTATATTATATTTTATTTCACAAGCAAACTATGCTAAGTAAGGTTATTTATTAAACTACACCTCACAGGTTTGTACTGTATTTTATTTTACTTATTTTGGAGCTATTTTGATACTTCAAATAGAGGAAACATTTTATAAACCGAACAAAAAAAAAAGAGAAGCGGACCAGCCTGTCAGCCTCGGCCCAAGAAGCTAACCAGCCCAACACCAGCAGCCCAACACCAGCATCATGTACGTGCAGAAAAACTCCAGGAACGAACGAGTTCGTTCCTAACTCTATCAGCTCCGCGAAATCCTCGATTTCTCCAGATTCTCTTATCCGTTTGCCACGAAACTTTGTGCTATATAAACCCCAAAACCCTAGCTATCTTTTCCCCCGAATTTCTCCAAAAAACCGGCCGCCAGGCTGCCCGAATTTTGGGTCGAGATCGATCTGCCGCCGCCGCCGCCATTGACGCACTTCGGAGGTCGTAATCGTCGCCTCGCACAACACTAGCCTCTCTATCCTTGGAAAACCTGTTACCCTCTTTATTTTGCACCTTCCTGAAGTTTCGGTTTTGGAAACGTTGTACCAGGACGCCGGTTATCATCGCCGGAGCACCGCCGGTACGGGAGCACGGAGAGCAGTCGCTGCCGTCATTTGAAGCAGCTGAAGACGTCGCCGAGTACGCCATCGAGTTCGTCGTGACGGTCTCTTCCGAATTCTGCCGTTTCGAAGTCTGAAGAAGCAGCAGCACGCCGGCAAGCATCGCCCCAAGTCTCAGCTCGCCATCGTCGTCGTCTTCCCGGTGAGCAACGTGGCCAGCCATGGCTATCTTGTTCTGTCCGTCGGATCGGCCATCAATGGCTCAGATTAGAACCACCAACTGAAGGGGTACGGGCGAATCAGACTCCGCCGCGTGGCCGCTGTGTCAGCTGCACGGTCAGCGCTGCGTCAGCGCCACGTCGTCATCCAGTCAATCCAGTCAAATCGTTTTTCCAGAAATTATGCGTACCTTGTAAAATTCATATCTTAAGTTCTACTTGTCCAAAAATTACGTTCTTTATACCAAAATGCTCAGATTTTTGTGTAGAAGACCGTGGGCACAAAAGTTTGCATGTTTGCATCATGTTTAATAGCGTTCATTACAGATGTCTAAAAACTAGTATTTAGGTAACCAAAATTGTTTTATTTTATTAAACATATTAAAATTTGACATGAGCATCATGCATATAATTTATACCAGAGAACTAAAATAATATTTGCTGCTTGACTTGAAATTGTGTCACCTCTGCATTTTATCATGCATACATAATTTTTGTAATGCCATTTGTGTGTTGTATTGAATTTGTGCTTTTTGTTTGTTTAGATTGTGAAGAGTGCAGAACGTGTTGTGAGTGCTGCAGCTATACGAACGACTACGAAGGCAAGTGAATAACTTGCACACGCATAAATGACCTACTATTTTATTATATTGCATTTGTAGATATTTTAGTAGTATGCATGATAGGTACTACTATATTATATTATGCTATGCAAACCTTGTAGGATAGCCATATGACCACCTTGGTAGTGACCTATTATAATTTAGTGGAAGTACATGCTGCAAAAATGATTGTTTTATTGTAGATGTGTTAATTAAAAACTCCACTAAATTAATTTACTGCCTGGGTGGATTGGTTTGATAGAGGATGATGTGAGTGGAGTGTCTATTCATGGGTCATGTCTATGGCTGTCTTGTTTACGCTCACTTGTGGATTGCCAACCAGGGTATCGAGATTTTAAGTCACTTCATGTTTGTTGCCGAAGCGTGCAACCACTAGTCATATGGGCTCTGTCTTGAGTTAGTAAGTTGAATGAACCCAATCCGTGCTTGACAAGCAGATGTAGGGGAATGTAGGTGGGAACGGGTCAAGCCAGTATGGAGAAGGGGATTTCTTCCGAAAAGTCTCGTCTTGACTTCCTCCTTTCCTGCTTACTAAATGATGTGAGTAGGAGCACTAGGGTTGGTCGGGTCTAGTGGTGAAAGTGCACCAGCTCTGCAGAGTGTGTCCCCGGTTATGGACAATGCGTGTCTTCGAGCATTGTAGTGTATGGAAAAATCTCATCATTCCAATTTCATAATAAAATTTGCTGGGTGAACTCGGGTTAAATGAGACATTGGATGCGTCCAGGGTTGTGTCTCATGTTGTTGTTGAGAATTAAAAATGCTTTATAAAAAATAGGACAAAATTGGCTTTATGCAATAGCCTTGAACTCCACCAGCCATATAAGCATGTAGAAATAGTCTTGCCATTTTATATTCCACCAGTATTCACTTGCCAGCCAGTCGAACGGCATCTGACCCAAACATTCTGGGCTGCAACTTACATGTTGCAGGTTCGTCCGATCAGGAGTGACGTCGTCTGTCTTCGAGCTTACAACCAACATGTTCGCCAGTGGCGCATGGAGATGATGGAGCTCCGTGTTATATTTATTTTGCGTGTGAACTCTGAATAAGTGTTGAACAATTTATTGTTTCAAGCTAGCCTTGGTTATGCGCAGTTGTAATAAAGTATTTTATGGATCATTCGTACTTGCGATGTAATAATTTCTGACATTGATGCATGATATTACAATCTGTTGGTGAGTGCAAGTCTTATTGATCCAGAGACTGGCATATTTCGCAAAGTACCTATGCTTTTTAAGCAAGGGTGCTACAGATGGTATCAGAGCGTAATGTTGCCTGTAGGCTCGAAAACCTAGGTTGGTTTAATACATAGGAAAGACCATAGGACAAAACAAAAAGATATACTATTTTGATATGTTCATAGAAAAAATTATTACTTTGCATTTATTTTAGTTTTAATATCTTTCTCCTCATAATACTTATCTAATCGTTTTACTGCTTTTCAAAACCCTTTCGTAGATGTCCACCTTCACGCACCGGGTTGTGGCTGGAAACGGAGAGACTTTGCACTTCGACAGACAGCTATCTGAGCTTGCCGCATTGGTGGGATACCTCCGCCGATATTTCAGGGCCGGCTAGTGTACCAGGAGTATGGAGTAGAGAGATGGCTGATCGAGACGACGATTCCAGCACACACTGATGATCCCTCGACTCAGGAGGTGATCTATGAGGAGAGATACCCCGATTGGGAAGTTTCGGTGCAGTTGGCCATGCAAGGAGCTATAGCACGCATATGCGGGGCGTACCGCAGATTCATACCCCCAGCCTCCCTCTATCGTACCTTTGGGAGACGCCGTATGGAAGGTACTCCATACTACTACACCGGAAATGAGTTCATATCTGGTTATCGCCTCTACTTGATGGATCGAGAGTGCAACACAGTAGACCTCGAAGACATGATGAAGAAACAGATGGGGGTGCTTGATCAAGCTATTAATGCATTCGAGGAAGCTAATGCCAAGATCGAGATGTGCGAGAAGGCAAATGTGTACGTGGACAATAAGAGGAAGGAACTTCAGGAGGCCAACAAGGGACTTGCAGAAACCAACAAAGAGCTGGAAGGGAAATTGAGAGGTTGCAGGAACCCCAGAAGCTGGAGGAGGAACTTCTCGAGAACAAAGTGTTCAATGGTATCTTGGTCAAAACCATGAAGTTAATGATAGAGCGCAGAGAACTCCTATTCAAGGAGAATGTGGAGCTGAAGAAGAAGCTGGAGGAGGCACTAGCAGCCCAGAAGGAACAAGGAGTGAAGAGCACGGCAGATGAGCCTTTAGTGAATGTCCCATATGACGGACCCTCACGGCACACTCGCTCCGTACACGCTTGGGTGCTAGGACCCGCAAGGGACTTTTCAAGAAGTGATTAGATTGACCACCATTTACATTCTAATTAGCATTCATTCGTTTGAGTATTGACCTATCAAAATGTGGTATGGCAGTACTAGTACGCTTGCTTTAGAACCTATATCGTATTAGTGGTGTTTTCAAAACTTAAATTTCGAAATTTATAAAATATGGGTTGTTTTGTGTTTGCTTGCTTGTCTTGTGATGTGTTGTTATTTGATTGATTGTGTGGGTACAAACTTTTTTCTAAATCTTTCTGTCTCTACTCATCCATGCTAAACCCAAGCTCTGTTGATTCAACTGACGATCTAGAACCTGGCCACCCAAAACAACAACCAACCATGGACATACCATGATAACGAGAAGTTCAAAGAAGTTGTTGTCACAAAACCTCAAGCCTGCCAAGTTTACGAAGAAATGGGATATTCATCCAAGGAATGTCATGACCAATCACATTTCTACTCAGTGCATTCTATCCTAAGGAGCAACTAGTGAATCAGCAAATAAAGATAGAAATGTGGAGTCTAAGTTAAATAAGCTAAGACATCATGGAGAGCTTATTGCACCAGAAGAATGATCGATGAAGAATCTATGACTATCAAGCCAGTGCTGTATAAGTGTTTACGCAACCAACTAGCTTGAGGACTGATAGTTTAGTTCAGGTTTGTCTTACAGGTTGGAAACATTCTGTGATATAAGTGAGGTTTGACCGAGTGTTAGATTGCGTGAGTTACCTATTTGCATGTGGGGAAAATGATATGGGTGCAGGATGGATTGATCACCACTCCTACTACTCCTATTATTCACACTCATTATGTTGGATAGATGAATCATGTGTACCTTGAACCCTAGTCGAGAGGCGACGATATTAATCCTAAACCCTAGAATGGTAAGATATATATAACCCTATGTGAGGCAAGTGTTGCCGAAACGTATGATATACGGTGAGGATAAACACAAACCAAGTTTTGGAGGTATCCTGCAATGGAAGTTTTTTGCCTACCATGAGAGTTACGTTAGCCGCATGGAAGCTGGAAGCTGAGAAGATGAAGCCGCAGAGAGCACAAGTGATTTGTGTTAATCGGGATTTTGTTGAATCCTCTCACCTTGGTATGTTGAGTTAACAACATAGTGATCCTTCAGTGTCAAGTCATTTGTTGGTATACCGTGAAGGAAAGTTCTACTTAAGGATTCAAGACCCCAAATACCAACAAGGAGCTGGTACATGATATACCAGAAAAGTAAGGATGATAAAGAGATGAAGATAAGAGTTCTAGACTATTTAGAAAAGTCTTTTTTAAGGGTGGTAGCCACCGAGATAATCTAAACCCAGTTGCCAAACCTATCTTTCTTTCTAGCCTCTTCGAATCTCGGGACGAGATTCCTTTTAAGGGTGGTAGTCTGTAACATCCCAAGATTTTGGAATGTTCAAAAATCACTAAGATTTTAAAATTTTGTTTGGATAAAAAAAATTTTGAAAATCATGCATGGCATGCATCATCTGCATTTTGTTTGTTGCATTTCTTTAAAGTGCATTGGTTTTAAATTGAATAAACAATGTATATGTACAATATAAGTACAAAACTATATTATATTTTATTTCACAAGCAAACTATGCTAAGTAAGGTTATTTATTAAACTACACCTCACAGGTTTGTACTGTATTTTATTTTACTTATTTTGGAGCTATTTTGATACTTCAAATAGAGGAAACATTTTATAAACCGAACAAAAAAAAAAGAGAAGCGGACCAGCCTGTCAGCCTCGGCCCAAGAAGCTAACCAGCCCAACACCAGCAGCCCAACACCAGCATCATGTACGTGCAGAAAAACTCCAGGAACGAACGAGTTCGTTCCTAACTCTATCAGCTCCGCGAAATCCTCGATTTCTCCAGATTCTCTTATCCGTTTGCCACGAAACTTTGTGCTATATAAACCCCAAAACCCTAGCTATCTTTTCCCCCGACTTTCCCAAAAAACCAGCCGCCAGGCTGCCCGAATTTTGGGTCGAGATCGATCTGCCGCCGCCGCCGCCATTGACGCACTTCGGAGGTCGTAATCGTCGCCTCGCACAACACTAGCCTCTCTATCCTTGGAAAACCTGTTACCCTATTTATTTTTCACCTTCCTGAAGTTTCGGTTTTGGAAACGTTGTACCAGGACGCCGGTTATCATCGCCGGAGCACCGCCGGTACGGGAGCACGGAGAGCAGTCGCTGCCGTCATTTGAAGCAGCTGAAGACGTCGCCGAGTACGCCATCGAGTTCGTCGTGACGGTCTCTGCCGAATTCTGCCGTTTCGAAGTCTGAAGAAGCAGCAGCACGCCGGCAAGCATCGCCCCAAGTCTCAGCTCGCCATCGTCGTCGTCTTCCCGGTGAGCAACGTGGCCAGCCATGGCTATCTTGTTCTGTCCGTCGGATCGGCCATCAATGGCTCAGATTAGAACCACCAACTGAAGGGGTACGGGCGAATCAGACTCCGCCGCGTGGCCGCTGTGTCAGCTGCACGGTCAGCGCTGCGTCAGCGCCACGTCGTCATCCAGTCAATCCAGTCAAATCGTTTTTCCAGAAATTATGCGTACCTTGTAAAATTCATATCTTAAGTTCTACTTGTCCAAAAATTACGTTCTTTATACCAAAATGCTCAGATTTTTGTGTAGAAGACCGTGGGCACAAAAGTTTGCATGTTTGCATCATGTTTAATAGCGTTCATTACAGATGTCTAAAAACTAGTATTTAGCTAATCAAAATTGTTTTATTTTATTAAAATATTAAAATTTGACATGAGCATCATGCATATAGTTTATACCAGAGAACTAAAATAATATTTGTGCTTGACTTGAAATTGTGTTCCCTTGCATTTTATCATGCATACATAATTTTTGTAATGCCATTTGTGTGTTGTATTGAATTTGTGCTTTTTGTTTGTTTAGATTGTGAAGAGTGCAGAACGTGTTGTGAGTGCTGCAGCTATACGAACGACTACGAAGGCAAGTGAATAACTTGCACACGCATAAATGACCTACTATTTTATTATATTGCATTTGTAGATATTTTAGTAGTATGCATGATAGGTACTACTATATTATATTATGCTATGCAAACCTTGTAGGATAGCCATATGACCACCTTGGTAGTGACCTATTATAATTTAGTGGAAGTACATGCTGCAAAAATGATTGTTTTATTGTAGATGTGTTAATTAAAACTCCACTAAATTAATTTACTGCCTGGGTGGATTGGTTTGATAGAGGATGATGTGAGTGGAGTGGCTATTCATGGGTCATGTCTATGGCTGTCTTGTTTACGCTCACTTGTGGATTGCCACCCAGGATATCGAGATTTTAAGTCACTTCATGTTTGTTGCCGAAGCGTGCAACCACTAGTCATATGGGCTCTGTCTTGAGTTAGTAAGTTGAATGAACCCAATCCGTGCTTGACAAGCAGATGTAGGGGAATGTAGGTGGGAACGGGTCAATCCAGTATGGAGAAGGGGATTTCTTCCGAAAAGTCTCGTCTTGACTTCCTCCTTTCCTGCTTACTAAATGATGTGAGTAGGAGCACTAGGGTTGGTCGGGTCTAGTGGTGAAAGTGCACCAGCTCTGCAGAGTGTGTCAAACTAAGATCTTAGCCGTGTCCCCGGTTATGGACAATGCGTGTCTTCGAGCATTGTAGTGTATGGAAAAATCTCATCATTCCAATTTCATAATAAAATTTGCTGGGTGAACTCGGGTTAAATGAGACACTGGATGCGTCCAGGGTTGTGTCTCATGTTGTTGTTGAGAATTAAAAATGCTTTATAAAAAATAGGACAAAATTGGCTTTATGCAATAGCCTTGAACTCCACCAGCCATATAAGCATGTAGAAATAGTCTTGCCATTTTATATTTCACCAGTATTCACTTGCCAGCCAGTCGAACGGCATCTGACCCAAACATTCTGGGCTGCAACTTACATGTTGCAGGTTCGTCCGATCAGGAGTGACGTCGTCTGTCTTCGAGCTTACAACCAACATGTTCGCCAGTGGCGCATGGAGATGATGGAGCTCCGTGTTATATTTATTTTGCGTGTGAACTCTGAATAAGTGTTGAACAATTTATTGTTTCAAGCTAGCCCTTGGTTATGCGCAGTTGTAATAAAGTATTTTATGGATCATTCGTACTTGCGATGTAATAATTTCTGACATTGATGCATGATATTACAATCTGTTGGTGAGTGCAAGTCTTATTGATCCAGAGACTGGCATATTTCGCAAAGTACCTATGCTTTTTAAGCAAGGGTGCAACATTCATGATTTTGAAAATGTTTAAATTTAAAAAATGTTCAGATTTTGAAAATGGTTCATGGTTTTAAAAAATGTTAAAATTTAAAAATGTTCAGATTTTGAAAACGGTTCGTGAACATTTTTTTCAAATTCGTGAATCATTTTTCATATTCATGAACTTTTTTGAAATTCAAGAATTTTTAAATTCATGAACCGTTTTCGAAATCATGAAAAAATTTCAAATTCGTGAACCGTTTTTCAAGTTCATGAAATTTTTTGAAAATCAGGAAATATTAAATTCACGAACCATTTTCAAATTCATGAACCGTTTTTGAAATCATGAACTATTTTTGAAACTCATGATTTTAAAAAAACTACGACCATTTTTTAAATCTGGGAACTTTTTTGATTTTATAAATTTTCTCATATTAATAAAAACCAACTAAAATCGAAACCAGCTAATGGGGCAGGCCCAGGAAGTCGATTCCAGCCCAATTATATCGGTCCCCCCTATGAAAACATCATCGTTTGGGCTAGGCTCCAAACCCTGCTATGGAATCGTTCAGTTAGGCCGGCAAGTAACCGGCCTTATCGCGTACCTTTCATGTGGAGTAAAATGCATATACAGTCCTGGAAGTCACGGACCATGTCCACGATGGTCCTGGAAGTCAGGAAATGCTCCATTTCAGTCCTGGAAGTTGCTCTCGATGTCCATGGACGGTCCTGGGTACGTATGCCTACGGTATGCCGGTGACGTGGCTGGTGGATGGGCCCACGATGGCTCGGAGCGAGGCGAGGTTCCCATGCCAATTTTGCATTTCGCACCCTGCAACCAAAGGAATGACTCATTTCCAGTCCACGTTCCCCTGTTTCTCTGCTTTTTGCCGCGGAGAGCTCGAGGTGAACGGCGACGGCGCGGGGCCAGAACATGATCATCGCCGCGAGAGGAGATTGACGGGGTGGACGTAGGTTGTTGACGGCGGCGAGCGAGGTGACCGTGGCGCGCATCAAGGCGATCAAAAGGAGACCCTTGTCCTGTGTATGGTTAGTTCGATTCTCCTCCTTCCGCTTCCAATTTTATTCAATGATTCGGGGTGGTTTTGCAGTAGTGGCCCACCTCCTGGTGCATAGTGCCGATGTCAACAGATTTTAGCTTAGGTTTTATGCACCTATGTTCGTATGTGGTACTTCAGTTATGTGTGAAATATTATGTGTGAAATATATCTTTAATATTCCTCAAATGCCTATCAAATTCATTGCTTGATGACATACACAAACAGCAGAAACACTGACATAATTTCATTACTTCAACATCACAAATTACATTGTTTTATTACAACAAGCACTAATACATCCATCAGTGCTTGATCACATACACAAACAGCAAAAACACTAACATCCCTATGCCAAATATCACAGATTTGAGCAGCCAAACAATCTCCACCAAATGCCTCTCAATTTCAGTGCTTGCACCTGTCACCAAATGATTGTTTTTCTTCATGTTTCCTTCTCTATTTTCTTGCACTGCATATGTCCTTCGCATTGAGCTACTGCCCCTACTCTGATCTTGCACATCTTGACAATTGTTCAGCAAGAACTCCTCATATTCATCCTCCCATTTCCACATGTCACACCCACCCTTCCAAGTCTGAAGCAAACGAGAGCAGAGAAATCAAATTTCAGAACCAACAAGAGACAGTAGAACAGTCAAAAGTTGCAGAGAAATACCCCATGATTTTTGCACTTGTAGAAATGCCGTATGTAGTTCTCCACTGTCTTTGATACGTAGTGGCGGACCCTGCGGATTTTGCAATCCTTGCACATCACAAGCGGAAACTGCGGGCGCATCTCCATGTCCGACGACGAGCTGTCCTCTCCACCCATGAAGAAATAGAGGCAGGAACGGAGCACCAGCCCTCGCCTCCGCTTTCCTTGCTTCTCCGACGACCTCCCGCCGTCGCCGCCAAGCTCCACCAGTCGCCGCTAGCTTGCTCTGTCGCGCCTCGGGTGGGGAAATTTCTCGATCTAGGGTTCCAACGATAAGAGCCAGGCGATTAGAACCAGATAACTGTTCCGCGAGGCCTCGCTCCACGCCATGGTGGGCCCGCCCACTTGCCACGTCAGCTCGTACCGTAGACATACGTACCCAGGACCGTCCGTGGACATCGTGCGCAACATCCAGGACTGAAATGGAGCATTTCCTGACTTTCAGGACCATCGTGGACATGGACCGTGACTTCCAGGACTGTATATGCATTTTACTCTTTCATGTGCAAGTGGTGTGACGGATTCATCAACCACATTCTGATGGTTGTTACTGTAGAGGAAAAAAAAGTATTTTTGGTAGTAACACGATGCGGAGACGCCGAAGGTAGGTTTTCAGGTAACACGTTATACAATGTCAGTTAAGTGCTTTCGGTTGCGCATCGCTATCACATGGACACCTTCTGGTGGGGAGTCTTTCCTATACTTGCTAACCAAGTTTCAAAACCGACCGAGTTTTTTTTTTTTTGGCAATATTCGGTCATTAGTTCAAATTTCACTTTTAGTCCCAAAACCTTGCTGAAAATACCATTCTTCCAAACAGACAATCAGTAGTCTGAGAAAAAAACGGGTAAACACGACCGACGCTCGAAGCATATGCAAGGTGGATTGGAGTCACTTTCATACAAAGATCTTATGATAGGGTGGGCTCCACGGACCACGGGCATCACCACGTTAAGCTCCACAACCTCAATTAACTAATCAGCTCATTACCCTTCTTGCTTACTTTAACGAGCCAATGCGGTGGCTTTGCTTTTAGAAACAGGCAGCGTATAGACAAAATATAATGATCTTTAAACATTATATAACTCAGGATATTATCAGAACTGCAGGCATTTTAACGAAATCAATTCATTTTAGCAAACCGGCTGCACCCGTGCTCCCTGTTGTGGTACCTGATCCGTATAGAACAAAAAATTAGTATCCAATGAACAAATAATAACTACAAAATGGGGAAAAAATTGAACCATGATTTCAAGTTAGTGGGTCACGTTGTAAAACGGGAGAAATTAACTCTAGCGAGCTAGCTGTGGCAGTATGGCACAAATGGTCTAGCATCCGTCGCCGATCCCGGGTACGTACCAGATGCCTATAGCTTGAGGCGCCTATGTGTGTAACTGTGTGGCTGGACAGAGCTACGGGTGAGCGAGAGAGACTGGGGATTGGAGAGGACTGCACAGGTTTACCCAAAGCTAAAACAGCATATCGGCCAGCCGGAGGACAAGTTACTTCGTCCAGACGTCCAGTCATCAAGTGACTTGTCCTTTCCGAGTAGCTATGTTAAACTTTGCTCCATTTGTTGATCTACTTCCCCTTTGATGCGATAGTTTTCAAAATGGGCCTCCTATGCGATTGTAATAGAGCAATATTTATCCCGATACATCTCAAGCCTCAAGGTTCTTCTCACGTCCCCCACCTGAATACACATGTGAGTGTGGTTGCACAGTAGTGTCTTACTGAATTTGCCCGTCCTGGACTCTCAAAATGTGTCCCTGATTCTCAAAATGCGTATACAATTCTTGGCTAGTATATTTATACACGTGGAGGAAGGACCAAATCAAGCCCGTATTCAATGATCGTGATACGATCATGACAACAAATAAACATCACAACATGTCTACGATTTGAATGCTTTGTTGGCCTTTAAATGCTATACTTAATAGTAAGTGATAAGTATGTCCATTTGAAAGGAGAATATAGGAAAAAAATGGGAATTCACACGGATAATGCATGTATGAAGAACTTATTTACGCATGCCGCATGGACCTAACATTGTTGTTAGATACTGTACCGCCCATAGGCAGAAAGGCAGGTATGTGTGGTTTCCATCTCGACTATCCTCATGACGTACGAGTCCATGCACGCTCGACTACCCTCAATCCCAGCTGCTGGTCCAGCTTGAAAATTCCAGCCCAATTATATCGGCTTCCCCTTTGAAAACATCATCGTTTGGGCTGGGTTCCAATTCCTGCTCTGGTACCGTTCAGTTGGGCCGGGAAGTAACCAATCGGTTCATTAACCCTTCTTGCTTACTTCGGTGTTCCACTAGGAAAAAAAAACTTTTGTGTTCGCTGTGCGGCCGTCTATAGTTGTCGAGGGTGCATGGACTCGTATATCGAGCAAGAACGAGCGCTGTATTTAAACCGTCGGCTTTCCGCTGAGCGAGTGATGTGTGACTAAACTAGGAGATATCCATCGTTAATGCTATAATTAATTTTGATTGTTCATGTTAAAAAATATATATTCCCAGCTCAATTTTTTGTTGCTCATGCCGCTGATTTCAGGGAGTGGGGATCTATGGTTGTGGACCGTCGTGAGCTGCTGATTGTTGATTTGCATGCAGAGATTGAATTAATTAAT
The DNA here is from genome assembly GCA_947311845.1 of Poa pratensis. Taxonomy (NCBI): domain Eukaryota; kingdom Viridiplantae; phylum Streptophyta; class Magnoliopsida; order Poales; family Poaceae; genus Poa; species Poa pratensis. The sequence continues at coordinate 33,628,634 of CAMZMU010000109.1, read as the reverse complement.
GGCTTATATTCTCGCATCGATTCATACATTACGCGTAAAGTGCACGAGGGCATGTAGGAAATGGACGTGCTGGTGTCCGCGTGAATGTGAATTAAGATCTACTGCAGTAGCATGCAAGCCATGCAGAGCCAATTCAGTAGCATTTGCTCTTGGAAACATGCAGCGTAAAGACTAAATATAATAATCTTTATAGATATAGACATATAACTTTGGATATTATCAGAACTCCAAGCGTTTTCACGGAATCAATATTTTAGCAAACTGGCTGCACCTGTGATGGCCGTTGTAGTACTTGTCTATATGGAACCAAAAATTAATATCCAACGAACAAATAACGACTACAAAATGGAAGAAAAATGTGGACCATAATAACTACTACTAGCGAATACCATTTTGCTCTAAGTGTAACAAGACCTTAGCCTGGCGGAACACATCCAAACTATAAAAGCAGACCAAAAATTTAGTAGTCGTAGTACAAAGCATAAGAACAATAATTTCAAACTAAGGAAAACAAATACTATGGGCCATAATTTTAGTACGTGAATAAAATCACAAGTATAGAAGGAATGCAATTTTAGCAACAAAAACAAAGTTTAGACACATGTGGAACGAAAACAACTACTAGCAGGAAAATAACAGTGAAACAAAATTTAGTACTCACTGAATAAATCACCATTGCAGAACGGAAAACTTTTGCATTACATGAAACAAAAGTTAGAATAATCATGAACAAAGAAGTGACTTAAATACAGAACCATAAAGAACAAAAGAATGAAAAATGAAGGAAAAAGAAAACAAAATAAACAAGAAGAAATAAAGGGCGAGGGGAAGAAAACTTTTAAAAACAAAAAACAACGTCAGACTAATTCTCAGTCAAAAAAGAATTAACTTAATTCTTCGTCGGGTGACATCATCAAATCTTAGTTGTAACCATTGTTGTTTCTCATGCCCAGCATGAATCACGAAAAAAATCTAAATTGCAACTTAACTTGCAAGTCATAGTTGAAATCAGGATGCAAATCCGGTGGTATAGGACTTGATTGAGCACTAATTTAGTTTCCATGTAGATGAGAATTAGAAATTCGTAAAAATAAAGGCATGGTGAGCTTGCTTGCTAAAAAGAGTAGCAGTGTAGGGCAACCCCGCAGCCGTAGCATCTCGTCTCGTGCGTGGATCATGTTACTGCTGCTAGTTCACGTACAACATATTACATGTCCCTAATTGTCCCCACACAATTATCTAGTAGGGCAATATTATAGTTCATTTTGGAGAAACATATGAGGCCTCCACAGAAAGAAGTTAGACGTCATGGATTGATGCACCGCGCCGGGGCACCGTCGGGTCATTGCACCATAAATAGCAGACCAGAACAACCCGCTGGAGCAAATCATGCCTCATGAATACACACGTGGGTGTGGTTCTAAAGTGTTGCTTACTAAGAGCATCTCCACTCGCGGCCCCCAAACGGCCGCCCAAACGCCTTTGGGGCGTGCCGGACACAAAATCGTCCCTACTCGCGACGCCCAAACGCGAATTGGGTCCGGCGCGGCCCAGTTTTGTGTCCGGCACACCCAGCCCACGCCCTCAATTTGGGGAGGCTTGGGGCGGCCCCGGACGGAAGGAAACGCGACGCCACGTCGGCCTCCGACGCGCGGGCCACGCCAGGCAGTGAGACGGCGATCGCAATAAGTGCCGGCTTCCCCCAATTCGTCCCAAAAAATCGCATTTCCCCCGCCATCTCTCCCGCCAACAGAAAAACCCTCGCGCCGCGCCGGCACCCAAGGGAAAGGCGGCGGGGAAGACGCTGGGCGTCAAGCGCAAGACCCCCCCCCCCCCCCCCCCGCCCAGGGAGAAGCCGGAGGCGATGAGGCAGGAGGATTGGGACCTCGACGTACTCCGGCGCCGTTTTGGACACGCAGAGCCGTGCCGGGCGTCGCGTGAAGCAGAATGAGAGAAAATGGCTCGGCACGGCAGCGCCATTGACGGCAAGGAAGATCGCCGCCATGAAAAAGACCGTCGCCGCCTTGAACCAAGCATTCGCCTTGGGAGGAAGCCAAGAGAGCAACACCACTCTACGATGCAAGGTCGGCGGCTCGCCGTCGAATTCCTCCTTCTTCGCCGACAGCGTCGCCGCCACGCCTCACACCAGGTTCTTCCCCGAGTACGGCGACAACCAGCATCACAGCGGCTTCGACCCCAACGTCATCTTCCCTTCTTGTGGCCTGGATCTAAACCATCCCGTCGATCTGAATTCGCCGGCGATGCGGAGAGATCCCGCCATCCAAACGGCCGCCGGTCGGAGCCTTTCATTCGACGCGGGCGCCTCCCATGTGATCGACGGAATGACTCCCGACGCCTCGGAGCTCATGCAGGTATGAACCCACGTTTTGTAGCCATGGCATGTACAATAGACATGTGCATAGGCGAGTCGTGGCTACCGGCCTTGCTCCTTGTGTGTAGGAGACCGCCCATATCATGGACGACATCATCAACGACAACGCCCGGGCGGAGGATGACGACGACGGGTTCGACGAGGATGAGGAGTACTACGAGGACGACGACGAGGTCGAGGAGGAGGGGGTGGTGACCGACGCTGTGGTCGGCGAGCAGGCGGCGAAGAAGAAGAAGGGCAGCCGCGGCATAATCTGGACGACCAAGGAAGACGAGTGCATGGTCGAATCATGGAAGGCCATTACTACCGGCGAGATCACCGGCACAAACCAGTCGAGCACCGCCTACTGGTCCCGGATCAAGGACGAGTTCGACGAGCGCCGGTTCACCAAGGACTTCTACAAGGTGAGCATGGTGCGCGGCCAAGGCGCCATCGAGCATAGGTGGCGCATCGTCCAACGCCTCGTCAACAAGTTCCACGGCTGCCATGAGAACATCGTCGACCGGAAGGAGAGCGGGAAGGGCCCGGCGGATCAGGTGACCGCCGGCTTGCGATCCCCTTGTTGTTTTGTTGCTTAAGTACAATTGTGATCGTCGTCGGCTTGCTTTGTTGTAGGTCATGGACGCCCTTGTGTTGTACAAATCCATCAACAAGGAGAAAGACTTCAAGTTGATGCATTGCTACAAGCTTCTCCAAAATTGTGAGAAATGGAATGCGCACCGGCGGACTTTGAACAAGAACGGCCGCGCCGACCTCAACGCCGATCCCCAAAACTTGGAGGGGCGGCCAATCGGGAACAAGAAGGCGAAAGCGGCCTTGGCAGCGGCGGTAAAGACGGACAGAGTGCAGTCGTCCATCGACAAGGTCCTCGCCGATGTTTGCTCCAACTCGAGCTTGAGGCGCGTGGAGAACAACGCAAGGTGGGCGACCTTGATGCAGAAGGCCGACGTCAAGATCGACCTCGAGCAGAAGAAAGCCGCCGTCAAGAAGAGGAGTCAGGACTTCATGAACTTGACGGCCGACGTCTCCAACTTGGACCGGCTGGCGAGGGCGGCGCACAACATGTATCGCGCCGCGATCCGGCAAGAGCTTGGGCTCGTTCCGCCCGAGAACGGCGCCGAGAACGGCGGCAACCAGGGCCACGGCGCCGAGACCGGCCACGGCGCGGACGACCAGGTCGACGATGGCCCCGACATGATCGACGATGACCCCGACATGACCCAGCCCGGCTATGGCTACGTGCCCCAGCCCGGTGACAACATCTAGATCGGCGACGACGACGGCGGCGGCGACAAGCAGACGCCGGGCAACGACATCTCCCGGCATATTTTGGCGACATATTTTGGCGTAATGTATTTTGGTGGAACAGGACTCTCGATTTGTGGCTAAAACCTTTGGGCCGGGCGATTTGGGCGCCGCGAGTGGGGAGCGAGGGCGCCCAAATACGCCAAGTAGTCCGGAATGCGTTTGGGCGGCCGTTTGGACGCCGCGAGTGGAGATGCTCTAAACATCCCATCCCCGATTCTCAAAATATATACTTGATTTGGTCCGTTCATTCACGTGGAGGTGAATGAACGGACCAAATCAAGCACGTATTCAATGATCAGGATACGATCATGATACATAATGAACATCACAATTACTTGTCTACATGCGTACATTCCAATGCTTCGTTGGCCTTGAATGCTATATTTAATAATAAGTGGTAGTGTGTGTGTCTATTTGTAGTGGAAAAGGATATGTTTGGAATCCAGACAAAGAAACAACATGCATATATGCAGAACTTACTTGCACATTGACCTAACATTTTTCAAGATACAACACATGCATATATCGGAGACTTAATTACACAATCAGTCTAGAGTTTGTATGAGATACTCATGTTTTTATTTTCAATGCACGTAAATTCCATTATGCTCACATATAGAGGAACTTGATATGAGTAAGCTAACATATGAACATATTATTGGAGCTAGTTGCAAGATACTTCATAGATATGTTCTGATGCATGTGTACCTTTTTTGTTAGTTATATTTGAAGGTCTATTTTTTTTAGAATTACTGTGGGTGGCAAACTGGCAATGCGCATATATGTGGTCTAGTTTTGTTTGTGCTTTATTTCGTTAATTGAAATCCCATCCCCTCCCTCCCCTTGTATCCTAAAAAATAAAGTGGCGAAACCAGGATTGGACCAAGCCCCGGCCAAAAATTTAGCTAAAAAAACTTCTATATAAGTCTCGTACTAGAACAAAAATTTGGTACATTGCAAAGATGAGCATATATTTTCAACTCCTATTGGCCCAAGAAAGTTCATAAGAGAGACAATTGTTAGATCAAGGAATGAGTTCAATCAGTTATAATTTCAAATCAACATGATTGAACTATTGAAGAAATTGCAGAAATTAATGGTTAGCCGAGCATCCGTTCAAGGCTTCAAACAGGGAGTCCCTTTTTGTTGTTGTTGGCATGTTGGCTGTTTTATCCTGCTCGGCTGCTGCCTGACAAGTACTTAAGGACTAAGGAGGCAGGCCGCATCAGCTGGGTGGCGCCGTCAAATCGAAGGTTGCGCGGAGGCTGGCGGGAGGCGACCAGGCAGAGGGCCGGCAGACCAGCGGCAGAGGCGCAACAGCCCAGCCGAGCAGTTACGGGCGGACCGGCGGAGCCACAGTGGAGAACGGGAGAATGACGGCGGGGCGTGACCACGACAGAGAAGAACAGGTGGGCGGAAAGCAACACTACTACATCACAGCGTGGCGAGTAAGGGAAGAGGGAGCATCGAGCGAGCGAGGAAGGGGCCTGAGGGTTCGACTCGATCAGTCTTTGTTCGCTAGTGTTTGGTTGTCTCGCTTCACAGGGCCACATCTGGGCTGCGTCCCGGGCCATGGCCCTAATTGCCCGGGCCCAAGTCTGACCCTGGTCTCGCATGTGATGTGCCGAAGTTTTCCTCCAAAATTGCAATGTTCTTATTCAACTACTTATGTCGACATGGAATAATTTAAACTAGGCACCACATCAGCGAAAACCACTTCAAAATGACTGGGAGGCAAGATGTAGAGTGAATGCTTTTGAAAACTTGGGGTAGCATGTAACATGAATTGAAGTTCACGATTAAAGAATAAATTCATGCTATTGTTTCTTTCTAGGAGTAGGCTATAAGATAACCTTACCAAACGCAATTGGCACGGAAGTAAAAAAGTGCGTCTTCTGTCACCATGACGAGACTATTACACATCTATTCTTCCAGTGTGAGTTTGCTAGGTTTATATGATCAGCCATCCAGATAGGTTCTAACTTACATCCCCGTGTAGCGTTGCAAACATTTTTGGCAATTGGTTAAACTGTGTGGATCCTAGGTTTAAACTCTTTAACAGGGTGGGAGCGATTGCCGTTATTTGGTCGCTCTGGTTATGTAGAAATGACAAGGTTTTAAACGATAAAAATGCTTCTGTTATGCAGGTTATTTATCGGTGCACAGCAACGTTAAGAGCATGGTCGGCCCTGCAACGTGTGGAGCACAGAGACTTGTTCTTGGAGGTGGCGTTGCATTTGGAGGCATGGTACTTTCTGCCTAGTACTGTAATACACCATGGATATTGGAGAAGACTCTGCAGCTTTTCTCAAAGCTAAATCCTCCGACCAATCATCAAGTGACTTGTAGTTATCAAATAGCATTGCTAAAGTTTGCTCCACTTTTTTATCCAGTGTCCCTTCGATATGATTGTAATAGAGCGATATTTCTCCTGATACATCTCAAGCCTCAAGGTTCTTTCTTTGCCCCCCTCATGAATTAAAAAAGGGGCGTGGTCGAGTGATGTCTTACTAAAAGTACCTGCCCGATTCTCCGAATGTGCATACATCTCTCTGCAGGTATACTTATAAACATGAATGAACGTGCCAAATCAAGCACATATTCAATGATCAAGATATGATCATGATACTTAATGAACATAACAACTTCAACTTGTCTACATGCATATACATTTAAATACTTCGTTTGCCTTGAATGCTATATTTCATAAGTGATAGAGTGTCTATTTGAATTGAAGTGGAAAAAGGATAAATTTGGGAAGAAACAACATGCATATATGCACAACTTATTTCCACATCGACCTAAAATTTTCTGAGATCCAACACATGCATATGTCGGAGACTTAATTACAGAAATATCAATCTTGAGTTTTTATGAGATACTCATACGTTTATTTTCAATGCACATAAATTCAGTTATGCTCACGTATAGAGGAACTTGATCCGAGTAAGCTAACCGATGAACATATTATTGGAGCTAGTTGCATGTTACTGCATAGATATGCTCTTATGCATGTGTACCTTTTGTTGGTTATATGTGGATGTTTTTTTTAGAATTACTATGGATGGCTATTTGGCAAAATGTCTTCCAGTTTGGTGCGGTTGCGCGGAGGCGGGCGGGAGGCGACCAGGCAAAGTGCCGGCAGGCCAGCGACGGAGGCGCAACAGCCCAGCTAATCTGTTGGGTGCGAAACGGCAGAGCCGCAATGGAGAACAGGAGAATGACGGCGGGGCCAGGCCACGGCAGAGAAAAACATCATGGGCAAAAAGCAAGACTGCTACTTCCGGGTCAGGTTTCAACTTGCGGGGGCATCCTGCAGCGCTGCAACACCACCCCGCAAAGTAGGCCCGCATAACCCGCTGGGCTGACCGTATCAATTCTAGTAGGCTGAATAGATACGCCCGCATAGTCCACCCGCCTCCCGCAAAATCGCATAACCCGCAATGGCTTGTCTCTCCCGATGGCGGAGAGCAGAGCATGCGTGGTGGTGTTGCACGCATCGTCAGCGAGCAAGGGAAGAGGGAGGACCGAGCAAACGAGGCAGGGGTCTGAGGGTTTGACTCTATTCAGTCTTTGTTTGTTTCCAACTATAACGATAGCATGGAACCAAACAGAAAAAATCAGTTGAAGATCTAGATAGCATATCATGGATGACACAAGCACTCAGTTCTTTCACTTATCATCAATTGACTTGTAATTACATTGCTCGATATGCCAATGGAATTCCCCGAGTATCCAACTATAACAAAGCAATATTTCTCTTGTTACCTCTCAGGCCTCAAGGTTCTTTTCTCCCGGGTGTGATTGTGCAATGTTTCTGACTAATAAACTCGTCTGGACCGTTCTTAGAATATGTATATATTACTTGTCTTCTATATTGATGCATGTGACTCAAAAAAAATTATGCATGTGAATGAATGGACACAAGCACGCCTATATTAAATTATCATGATAATCGATGAACATCGACTTGTCTACTACGGAGTATATAATTATTTCTGACTAAACCCTTCACAAGTTTTTTTAGCCCCCATTTTTGTTTCTCCCAAACTAAAAAGTATACAATCTTCAAAGTTTTTAGGTGAAGGGTACAATAGAACATCAATTAGCAAAAATACAAAAATAAAATGTGAAATGTAAATATGTAAATTGCACGTTACCACTGTCCTGGCCCCTCTCCGGCCTACTTGCCACCAAGGTTTTTTTGAATGGTCACCGGGGGGGGATAAATCCCCACCTGAATATTTTTTCATTCAAGTTGCCTTGAGGCTTTGCAGCCTCTACAAGATGGGTTCAAATGAACCAGAGTACACGGGGATTACAAGGGGAGAGATAAAAGAAAAAAACACAGACACGAAGAGAGGGAGCGGCAAGAACCACCATGAGGCACAAGAAGATGAGGGGTGTTGTCGAGTGATCACAATACCAAGATTCAACAAATAGCCTAGCGCGCCGCACCGGCGAGCGTATCGAATCCCACGGCACAACTCAGGAGCATCCACAATCAACGAGTGCCAAGCCTAGCACCTAGCACGAACCTTGACTGGGAGCTCCGCCACGAGAAAACGAGACGACAAGCAGGTGGGGGAGGCATCAATTGCGTCGTCAATGAGCAAAGGTGAACCGAGACGCCACCAAAAGTCCGATGCTCGCCACACTGCACGGCCGCCAAGGGAGGGTCTTGGGCAAGCAAACCAAGTGACCGAGATCACGCGAAGACCTGCCAGAGAGGGACAACAAACCACCAAGGTCGATCGCTAATGGGTTTAATTCGCACGTGTATTGATGCATCATGCATGGATGGTGATTAGTGGCTACCTGCCGAACCTAGAGAGATCTGGCCAAACCATCTCACTCTTTCCACCGAGCTAGATACACAGCTGCATATATGTTTCAAGTACTGGTGTATAATGTATACGTGGTTTACGGATTGCCGAGCTGGAGACTAGCGTGCATTGTCAGCTCGGGTCATCGTGTTCGGTTTACCAAACACCACAAGTTAATCTACGACAAGCATCTTTCATTCATTTATCTGAAGAGAGATCGATCGGTGTCAGTCAGTCCCGCTCAAGTGGCTTGCCTACGTACTGCCGATTGCCACAAATAGTGTATCTTACGAGCAACAAAACAAATTAAGTTGTCACTTCGTCGTAGTGGTAACTGATCCAGTATGATCTGTGAATTAATAAGTCTCAACTCTCAAGTAATTTTATTCCCTTTATTTTAAACACACCATGCAATGCACAATCACCAGATTTAGACGTGGATCACTAGACAGACACTAGCCGGCCCTGGTGAAGTTGAAGTTGCTGCAGGAGAAGCCCCTGCCGCCGAGGTAACCGGTGAAGCTGAGCTGCTGCTTCACGTTGTCGAGCACCACCAGCTTGTTCTCCATCTGGAACCCTCCGATGACGGCCGCCGGCATCGTGCCCGTGCCGGCCTTCATCTGCAGGAACGCGAAGCACGCGGTGCGGCTGCTCACCTGCGCCATGGAGTTGGCGCCCACCACCGTGAAGTTCGTCCCGCCCTCCAGCATCACGTCCACATTAGGCACGGATAACCCCGACAGAGACGACCCCAGCTTCGACGTGTTGTAGCATAGCTGGAACGGCGACACGGCGGAGACCTTCGCGTTCTGGCCCAGGGCGCGGTCGAAGGCCGCGATGAAGGGGCGGTACACGTCGCTGCGGAGCTGCGTGTAGGGGATGGTCGTGGAGAGGCCGACCACGAGCGGGCCAGAGACGGTGACGCGGGTTCCGTCGATGGCGATGCCGTTGGTGGCCGTGACGAAGTAGCCGGGGTTTCCTGCGAAGGGCTGGCGGAGCGGGACCGGGTCGGAGAGGAGCGTGGTGATGGCCTCCCGGTCCGCCGGGGGCGCGAGGAAGAACGGGCCACCGCCGAAGATGGCCGCGCCCACGCCGTCGCCGTTGAAGCCGGTCTTGCCGTCGCTCGGGAGGCAGAGCGCGAACGAGTTGGCCACCTTCTGCGTGCTGGCGACCTGCGCCGGGAACGAGGCGCTGGAGCGCCCGAGCCCCGCGACGCCGGCGGCGCCGGATGGGGCCGCCGCGCAGGTGGCGGTGGCGGCGAAAGATACCGGGGACACCGGGTTGGCACCGTTCGTGGTGTTGGCGGAGAGCGTCACGGGCGTGGTCGTCCCGCTGCTGCAAGGCGTCGTGACGGCCGGGGCGGATAGGTCGAGGACCAGCGGGCGGCCGGCGCTGAGGGGCGCGGTGTAGAGGGCCGTGTACGCTGAGCCCTTCTTGATGGCCGTCAGGAGCGGCCTGCTCGCCGCCGTGCACGCGCACAGCGAGGCGGCAAGCAGGAGGAGGACCAGGACTGATTTGGGTTGCGACATTGTGAGATTGGGTTAGGCAGCTCGATCAGCTGAGGATGCTGTGGACGAAGGGTATGCGTGCGTTGTTTATATAGGCTGGCCCTCGATCGTTCTGGAATCTGGATACTATGCATGCGTGGTCAACATTGCAAACCAGAGTTCCATTTTTCTACGTTATCACAACCACAGAGACTATTGTCGTTCAACGAGTAGCTCCTTCACGAGTAGTATGGCATTATCCACTCAAGATCTTCGCATGCGGACTTCTGTCTTTAGAGTAACTCCAACGTAGCCCTATTTTTGACACGTGCCCAAACAACCTAACTTATAGTGTATCTGAGGCAAAAAAAAAAAAAAAACGCTGCTCCAACAAATCTCAGTCCCTCTATCGTGCCTACATTTTTTGGGCTATCCAAAAAACGGCCTCTTGTGCTCCAAATTTGGGGCACGCCGGCTCGTGCCCAGAAACAATAACTGCTAGCGCGCAGCCCAACTGCCATCTGGAATTTTCATGCGCGCAACCTCTTTGATCCGCTTCTTTGCCCTATTGTCGATGGCCGATTCTGGCCAGCTGCGAAGCCTACTCGCGCTGCCGCTCACTGGCTCATTCCCCTCCACCGCCGGGCATTCTCGCCGCTCGGCAAGCTTCATTTGCGCTCGTCCTACATGCCTTGTCGAGACGTCCCGGCGCGCGGACACGATGGTCCAGTGTCGCGCGAGCCCCGGAGCTTGTTTCGGAAGAGGTCGCCTGCGCGCGGAAGAGGTTGCCGATCGCCGTCGACTGTTACCTCGGCCTCCGGCGACCTCCGCGGCCAAAATTGAACTCGGCGAACGGTCGTCAGATGCGCCTTCATTCTTCACCACCGTCGTTAGGGCACTAGTTTTAGGGCATCTGTTACAACAAAAACTTTTCTGATGGTCAATTTTAGGGCATCTGCTAGCTTCCCCAAATTGCTCAAAATCTAACCCTTTTTTAAATGGTAAAATCTACCTTTCTCCTGATCTAAAACAACTTTTTCGTGCTCTATTATTTGGTTCCACATTTCTGTCCGTCTTGAGTTTGGCAGCTCAGCTCAGGTGCTATGAACGAACATGCATGCGTGTTCGGATGATCAATTAATGTTGCTTGAGCATCCTGAATTCTTTTGTTTTCTGTGTTATCCGGCCACGATTCACGTTGAAATAAACACTAGCATCCACGTACGTACGGCCTCGCCGACGCCGAGCCATGACATAGCCAAGATGCAAGATCTTGCTTCATGCTTGCACTGATTGGCAGCTAAATGATAGTACTAATAATCTAATATGTTCCATCACATGCATTCATTGGATTAAGATAAGATGGACTAGCTGGAGGGTGCTCAAATTAAGTCGGTGTCAGTTGTGCAGTTGTGCTAGTGTTGCACTGTAGACACCGCACCAGTTAGCTGGGGAGGAGGATCCCTTCGTTGCCATCAGCAACCACCAGCTGTATAGTCAAATGTTTTGACTAGATCCCCAGGTTTGGCAGGACGCTGTCGAGATCCATGCATCAATCACGCGCGGAAGCCCGCCATTAACGAGCTTGCCGGCGGGGAGAGAGTGGAAACGTGCCATGGTCGTCCTCGTGTTCAATTCGCCGTCCACGGGTGCGATGGCGGCTTCATTTCCTGGGGCGGCTTGTTCTCTTCTGGTTTTATGGCGCAATGGCCCGACGGTGCAATATGATTTTCCCAACTACAGTATCAGTACAAGCCAATTTTGTCACACGCTTGGTTTTAAAAGTCAGTGCGTTTTCATCGAAATTCACTGAATTCAGATATTTCGGTAGGCACCGAAATAATCGGAAATGATTGACACAGATTTGTCAAAATATGGATGTATCTACACACTAAAATATGTATAGATACATCCATATGTAGATAAATACTACTCCGATCGGAGTGAGCAACTTTTAAAGTTACTCCGATCGAAATAATATGGAGTATGTGTCAACCATTTCCGATCGGAGCGAGTAACTTTTAGTCAAAATATTTCAACAATTTCATTACTACACATGAATTCCAAAATATTAAAATGTTCTATTTTTTTGAATATTTAAATGAATTTCAAGAGGAAACTTCGGTTTTCACTCGACAGTGAGGAGATATACTTCACACGTGCCCCCCAGGTTTTCACTTGATTTTTATAGCAATTTAAGAGGATTAATTTTTTAGGATTTTTTTATATGGATGTGTTGTTTGATTTGTACTATCGAATCATATGGGATAGTTTTTCTAAGTTATCTCTTTGCACGATTCATCGATCGCTCGAAGACGCGTGCATTTTATCTTTGATCGATCTCAAGTTCGCCACATCGATTTCTGCCCATCCGTTGCAATGTTTGTCACGGTGTACAGATGTCCTTCTGCAACACTTGCTGAATCGCACGACCGCGAAGATTTCTCGATCGGCCCAGCCCGAAGGATCGAGCAACGAATGTAAACGGAGAATTGGATTCTGTGACTTGCGGATATGCATGCAAGTTCTTGATTAAGAACCCATCTAAGGGCCTGTTTGGTTCAAAGGAAAGGTAGAGGTATGTCATGAGAATATAAATTGTTCCTGGAAAAAGAAGTTCATGATACTGACGCAACATCAATCACCGGAACACGCATGCATTTGATGTTGATCGATCTCGAGTTCGCCACATCGATTTTTGCCCATGCGTTGCAATGATTGTCATGGTGTACAGATGTCCTTCTGCAACGCTTGCTGAATCGGACAACCGAGAAGATTTCTCGATCGACCCAGCCCGAAGGATCAAGCACGAATGTTAACGGAGAATCGGATTCTGTGACTTGCGGATACGCATGCAAGATCTTGATTAAGAACCCATCTAAGTGCCTGTTTGGTTCAAAGCAAAAGTAGAGAGATGTAAGGAGAATATAAATTGTTCCTGAAAAAAGAAGTTCATGCTACCGACGCAACATCAATCACCAGAACACGCATGCATTTGATGTTGATCGATCTCGAGTTCGCCACATCGATTTTTGCCCATGCGTTGCAATGATTGTCATGGTGTATAAATGTCCTTCTGCAACGCTTGCTGAATCGCACAACCGAGAAGATTTCTCGATGGACCCAGCCCGAAGGATCGAGCACGAATGTAAACGGGGAATTGGATTCCGTGACTTGCGGATACGCATGCAAGATATTGATTAAGAACCCATCTAAGGGCATGTTTGGTTCAAAGGAGAAGTAGAGTGATGTCACGAGAATATAAATTGTTCCTGAAAAAAGAAGTTCATGATATACCGACGCAACATCGATCACCGGAACACGCATGCATTTGATGTTGATCGATCTCGAGTTCGCCACATCGAACTCCGCCCCTTCGCTGCAATGGTTGTCAAGGTGTAAAAATGCCATTCTGCAATGTTGGCTGCAAAATCGCACAACAGAGAAGATTTCTCGATCGACCCGGCCCTGAAGGATCGAGCACAAATGTAAACACAGAGAATCGGATTCGGTGACCGTGAATACGCGCGCATGCAAGATCTTTGATTGGATAATGTCATGGATTAGCTAGCTGGACTTTGGACGAGAATCAGATCCTGTGACTATTTATAACTAAACGTAGCAAGATGAAACTCTTGTTCGTCTTCTGTTTCTTTGGGAATAAAATCTGGTTCGTTAGGCAGGAGATAGCTAGATATCGTGGATGGGAAGAAAACATTTTTCGTTGTCGGCCGGACAATCGTGAAGGAGCCTTGCATGAATGCATCGCGGAACTTGGATCACAGGATCGATGCACCGCACCGAACCAGCAACCGGCAGGGGAACCATTGGGTCGTTGCTGTATAACTCGTCGGATGGCGACCGCAGTGGAGTTCAATTTGACACGAGGATGAACATGGCACGTTGCCACTCTCCTAGCTGGCTTCGCGCGTGATTGATGATGCATGGATCTCGATCGGACTTCCTGCCAAACCGAGATATAATTATATTTATGATAAAATATATTTTCATCGTATAACTGTTTCATTTCATAAATATAGTTATATTTTTGTGCAAAAAATGTCAAAATTTGAAATGGTTTGACTTTGCATGAAAGTTGAAAATAAACTCAGTATATGTACATACAGTGTATGCCAAATTGGAGTGCCAAACAGCAAATTTTGCTATGGGATACGGTTCCCTACATTGTGGAGTAGTGCCAAAGCTAAATAAATTTGGCATCGGCTAGAAGTGCTAGCTCCATTTTCCTGCCAATCAATAAAATATGTGAAGAGTGAGAGGAATATGCACGTTGTGAGAGGAGAGAGAACATGTTGTTGACCCTTGGTCAGAAAATTTTGGCAATCTATACACAGTGGAGAATTTAGCAATATGACACCGATGCCATATTTCTTACGTGGCATACAGGGGCGGATCTAGGATTTAAGCATGGCGGGGCCGAATGATTACAAAAGAGAAATACCATGAAAATTTATCTAGTCTTACAAATATACCAAAGATAAATAACATTGTAAAAATATTTGTTTTGCAGGGAAAAGCTACATTTCGACTAGTTTGAATCTAGATTGACGCTCGAGCCTATCAAACAAGTCAATAATCTCCCAAACATTGACCTTTCGAGCTATTTTCTTTCCCATGCACACAACCATATGTAATGTAGAAAAAAATAGTCACTCATCTTATCTCGAAGATGTGTCAAGCTTCATTGCTGAAAAACCTGTTTTATGATTGCAGTTGACACAGCGAGAGTGCTGACCAGTCTCAAATAATTTATCAACCATTTTATGACCTTTCGAGCGGGCGTGTCCTCGGGCGGCGGCAGCAGCGTTGCTCAATCACGAAACTGTGCGGCTCGGCAGAGACAAAGGCGGAGAAGATCGCGATCGTGCGTGCAGTACAATAAGGCTGATAGGCGATGGAGATGAATGATGGATCGATCCATCGATTCGTAATCCTAAGCCCTAGGTTAGCACGCAGGTGCAATTGTGGTCTTAGGCCCTTGCCTAGATGCGTTGGGTTTGGCCCATTCAAATTAGCGCGCTGCTACGCTGGTATATTCGTTGGGCTGGGCATCATTAGAATTAGGCTAATTGCCGTATATTATATTAGGCTAATCAAGTATAAACGTACTGGACCCTGCTACGTATAGTTGGGGGTGGCCGAAGCATAGGGGGGGCCTGGCCACCGCTCGCCCCCCCCCCCCCCCCCCCCGGATCCACCACTGGTGGCATATTTGGCTTTTGGCAACAGTGTGGATGCTCATACTAGCGAAACTGACACCGACCCTAAGCGCTATTTTCAGTTTGTCACCCTCCTCCAGCTAGACCATCTTATCTTAATCCGTGCATATGATGGAATACTAAGCAAGATGGCGCGACAACACGCCGCGCCCGTGTGTGTATGAGCGTATTTTGTGTTTTTAATAGTGTTAATTATTTAGTTTTAAAAAAAAAGTAAAATGGATGTGCTGAAGTGAAAGATTGTGTGTATTAAGAGAAGTGTTTGTAGTTAGATGTGTGAGTCTAATTTGTATTGAAAGGTACCGTATGTTTGTTAAATGGTTATTTGGTAAAACTTTCGTGTTGAAAGTTTGAAAAATTATTAAATTCGAAATCTGTGGTACGACGTGCCCGCTACAGTGGTCTTGATACAATATGTATTTGTCTACGGAATTTGTATCCAGTCAACGCAGCAAAATCTGTTCGGGAAAAGAAAATCAGAGGAGCATGTATGAAATATATTTGAAACTTCTGTGAATATTGTTGTATATTCTCGGGGAATAATATTTTTGTGTTGTTGAATATTCTCTGGGGGAAATACCTGTTGGAAAGATTTTCAACAAATACCGTGTGAAAGCTATTTTAAAACTAAAAAAATTGTTTAATGTTTTATTGGGGGAAGCGGGGAAATATTTGTTGGGAAAAAAATCCAAGGAAAACTTGTTTTAAATCTATTTTGAAACTTATTAGAAATGATGAATGTTTGTTGGTGAGAAAAAATTATTCAATAAAATATACTTTTCAGCAAATTATGATATATTATTTGTATTATTTTATTTAGCCGATTAAAATATTTTAATTTTACACATTTTAGTGTTTTTTTTATTATGAAATTTTGAAACTTAATGAAAATATTGGTAAAAAAATTTGGCGAGAAAGAATTATTTTGAAATATTCAAATTTTGGAATTTGATCATATGCCATAAATAGGAAACGTTTTATTTTTTGTGTTTATGTTGATATATTTGTTAAATTTTTCTCGCCCGGGGTAAAATTGAAATTTGAAATTTTCCATATTTAAAAATTACGCAGATTTGGAAATTACTGAATTGTAAAGAAAGCTTACGTTTTGAGATTGTTTAGTGTTCGAAAATTGTTCATTCTAGGTAGTTATTTAGATCTGAATTCTGTTAACGTTTACAAAAATGTTCAGATTTGAAGGGCATTTGTTAATTTGAAATATGCATCATGTAGTAGTTTTTGAAAAATTGTTTAAATAGGCTAAAACAATATCTATAAAGTTTTTAAAATTATGTGAAGTATGTACTATTTTGAAATATTTGTCTTTTGGATTCGAATATATTTATTTGAAAAGTAAGTTGAAAACAACTATTTGTTAATATTTGCATTTGTAGTTGCAGCATCTAATATTTTTGAAATTGTTTAAATACCCTAAAACAATATCTACAAAGTGTTTTAAATTATTTGAAGCATGTATTATTTTGAATTTTGTTTATTTGATTCAACTATATTTATTTGGAAAATAAGTTTGGAACAGCTATTTATCAATATTTACGTTTGTGGTATTCTTATTTTGATATTTTCAAAGTCCACGATATGAATGGGTAATTGTATTTAAATAATTTACAGAACTCTATTTAAATAAGGTGTTTTGTACCAATTTGTTTTTTTTTGTTGGGCTTATGATATTGAATGATATTACTGATATTATTTATCTGGATTTTATTTGAGATCAAAAGGAAATCATGAAATCCATATTTTATCAAATGGGCCTTTATGTATTATTTTAAATTATGAAGAATTGAAATAATTTTGAAAAGGTTCCGAAGTATTTAAAATGTCTATTTTGTTTTTTACATTTTTTTTTGAATTTGGGCTGAATTGATTTGGAGCTATATTTATATTTAAGGTCATTTGAAAAGTTTCAAAAGTTTTGAAAAATATAGAAACAAAATAGAAAGAAATGGAAAAAAAAAAGAGCCGAGCCAGCTGCCCAGCCCAACCCTTTATGTATTATTTTAAATTATGAAGAATTGAAATAATTAGAGAAAATAAGTCCGTATTATCTCGAAATATATATCTAATCAAGCATTTTTTTGAATGCAACTACATAATTAGATAATTTTAAGTTATATTGCTTCCAAATATGTTTGCCAAATCAAAATGATCAAATTTGGTTTAATTTTGCTATAATTTTCTTATTTAGCACCATATTCAGAGGAAGTATATTATGGTTATCGACAACTATTAACCAATTTGAGCATTAATTTAAATTTGAAAATGGACGTATTCAATAATATTTTTAGGGTTGAAAACTGTTGTAACTAAAAAAAAGCTTACTTTGAAAAGGGTTCGGATTTCGAAATTTGTTTAAATTGGAAAGTTTTGCAGATTCGGGTTTTTTCTACATCTGTGAAATGGGAAGGCATTTAAATGTTTCAAGCATCCAAATTTGAAATTCGATCGTATGCCGTAAATAGTTTGTATTTAAACTTGTGGTCATTTTGATATATTGATGGATATATTTGAAGTTTGAAGTAATTAATTTTGTAGCATTTAGTAGTTTTTGAAAATTGTTCAAATACCGTAGAACAATATCTATGAATCCTTTCAAATTGTTTGAAGAATGATCTATTTAAAAAAAAAATCCGACAGCAAGCTACGAAATTTATTTTTTGCAAAACGGCGTGAAGGTGTGAAATGAGTTTTTATATATTATTTTAAAAATTAAAGGTTTGAAATAATTTGGAAAAGGTCCCAAAGTATTTAAAATGGCTGTTTTGTTTTTTACAATTTTTTTGAATTTGGTATGAATTAATTTGGAGATGTATTTCAAAAGTTACAAAAGTTTTCGGAAAAAGAAAAAAGAAAAAAAAAAAAAAAAGGAAAAGGCCGGCCAGCCGCAGAGCAGCCGGCCCAGCCCGCGAGCGGCCCAGCCCAAACCCGCCTGACGACGCGACGACGTCACCAGGGGCGGAGCCGCCGCGGCGGCGACGCTGACGCCGACGCCGCGCGACGGCGAGCCGGGACGTGCGGCTACGCGCGTCGGACGCGCACGGACGCGGAGTGCTCGAAAACGGCGGCGCCGCCGCTTCTTGGTCGCCGGAGCGCCGACGGCGTCGTGTGAACGCGGCGGCGGATGCCTAATACGGCGGCGGCGATTCCAGCGCCGATGCGGCGTTCCGGCAGGTGGCGCTTGGTGAGAATGCAGGGGCGGGGACGGCGGAGGTCGCCGTGTGCATAGATCTGTGCGGGGAGCGGCGGCGGAGCGCGTCGGCGGCGGCGGCGAACTCGAGCCGTCGCGGGAGAAGAAGGAGAGAAGTGGAGATGTGGCGCAATTTTACACGGAGGTCCCTATCGTTTTCGCATTTTATGTTTTAGTCCTTTGGGTGGGGTTTCATAAAAAAACTGCGCCAAAAATCGTGCGAGAGGGGCAACCGGTTGGGCACCGGTTCCACCGGCGGTGACCTGATGACTTGTCGCCAGCTGATTGGTGCGGGCACGCAGTTACTGTTGCCAGGAACAGTATCTTGCGCGGGGGGTGATGTGGCTAGATCCTGGCCCTCCGTTTCTTCGATCCGACGGCTAGGAAAAAAACGGTGACGTGGCTCGTCGGAGAGGCCGTGGTACCAATCAGTGCACGCAAGATCTTGGACATGTCATGTCATGGCTCGGCGAGGCCGTACCTACGTGGATGATGAAGCCAACCTAACTAGACTTTGAATATGCTAGAATTTCAACGTCAACTTGGCGGCTAATTTTTTAAAATAATATGCTAAATTTATTTAATTAGGAAAATAATACGCGTTTTTTTATTTTCAAAAATATTACCCAGTCGTCCTCACCGAAAACGATTAGTACAGTCGTTCTAGCCGACTAGTAGTTGCACATGGAGAAGCATGCAAAAAAAAGACAAAGTGCATGCAGGAAAAGACAAAATGCAAAGGCACATATCTTCCACCAAGACGACTGGTACTAATCGTCTTTGGCCAGGACGATTAGTACTAATCATCTTCGGCCAAGCCGGCTGAATAATATTTTTGAAAATAAAAAAATGCGTATTATTTCTTGAAATAACTAAAAAAATGTATTATTTAAAAAAATTAGCAACTTGGCGGCAGGGATAAATACTATAGAGAAAAGAAGTTCAGGATCCTCAAGCAATATCACAATATTCCACCATTTCGTTCACAACACCTGAGCTGAGCTGCCAAACCCAATAATACATGCCCAAATGTGTATACTGTCGCTATGGTCAGGGTGAGCAAGTTGTCCTATATTTATATGTATATGACATACTAATTTTGGGGACAAGACTCAAAGTGATTGAGCAGGTTAAGACCTTCTTATCTCAGTGTTTTGAGATAAAAGATCTTGGCGTGGAAAAGGTGTTGGGCAGGTTTGGAAAAGTGATTGAGAAGGTTAAGACCTTCATGAAAATGGTGGAATTACTATTGTGAATCCCACTATGTGGAAAAGGTGTTGAACAGATTTTGCTATGCTGAATGCAAACATGTTCCCACCCCTAATAATCCTAGCGTGAAGTTTCTATAGAATCAGGAAAACACTTGATTTCAATTGAGATACTCTCAAATCATTGCCTCACTCGTGCATTTTGCTTCGCTATGAGACTGACATCTCGTTTGATGTGGAAAACTAACCCGGTTTCTAGCCAACCCAGGAAATGAACATTGTCATCCTATTGAAAGAGTAATGTGCTATGTAAAAGAAACGACGAGCTACGAAATTCAATATACCGGGTATCTAAGAGTAATTGAAGGATATGGTGATTCGAACTAGATTTCTGATACCGATGAGACAAAATCATATATACACTATTGTTGGTGGCGTTGTTTCATGAATTTGCAAGCAAACCATTATAAGAAGGTCAACAATGAAAGCAGATCTCAGATCATTGGACACTGCGACTACCGAAGCATAAATAATTCAAGCACTCTTAACATACTTGTCTATGGTTGAAGAAACCATACCGGCTATCCTCTCGAAATGTGACAATCAAACTGTGTTGGTCAAAATAAACAGTTCTAACCATAATTTGAAAAGTTCAATCCATATTACAACCAGAGCTACAATGGAACATGCTAGTTAGCTACCAACCCATGCACGCAAGATCTATGTAATGGCTCGGCCAGACTGATACATGAAATTGGAGCCTAGATAACTAACTAGAGTCTGAAACTGGCGAAGTATTGTTTTGCCTCCCGGGTGAATATGCACCCTTTATTTAAAATATACTTTGGACGTATTTTGAAATGCCAATTTTTTGAACAATTGTACATGCATAGATCTTAATGTGCCATGTGTTCACGAAGCCGTTTTCACGAAAAACCTGAATTTTTTTGTGGCTTGTGTAACAAAGATAAAATGCTAAATAATCCTTTCATGGGACTTCTTTTGTTTTTTTTTACATTGGACTCGGAAAATATCGGTCTTTTTGTGAAACGACTTTCTAAACCCATAAATGTGAGCATGTATCCGCAAAATTTTATTTCAGTGTTTTTCGACTTTTAGAAAATGCTTTACAAATATCGGGTGCATATTCACCCTGCTGGTGTCAAGTAAATTTCACATATTACTAGAACTTCAACATGAATATGTGGCAGGGATAGTAGATTGAAAAGAAGGTCATGATCCTCAAGCAACATCACAATATTGTTCACCTGAGCTGCCTGCGCTGCCAAACCCAACAGTACCGGCCGAAATGTGGTGGAGATAATTACCTTTCTGGAAGGGTACACATGCAGATATGCATGTAAACACAGGAACATACAAGCACGCATGCAAAGTCTAGCTTACCGATTAAAGCACGCATGAAAGATGTTGGATAATGCCATGGACGAGCAGGACTTTGAACGAGAATAGTCTCTGTGGCCGTGAACCGGTGATGAAACGTAGCAAAATGGAACTCCGGTTCGTCGAGCACCATTGATCGCAAGGTTGGCCACGCATGCCTATATATACGCATGTAGGTACCTTCGTTCAAAGCATCCACAATCACAATGTCGCAGCCGAAGCCAGTCCTGGTTCTCCTCCTGCTGTGCGCCTGCACGGCGGCGAGCAAGCCACTGCTCACGCCCATCATCAAGGGCGTGGCGTCCACGGCCCTGTACACTGCGCCCCTCAGCCCGCTCCCCATCCTCCTCACTGGCCGCCCGGTCGTCCTCGACCTCACTGCCCCGGCCGTCACGGCGTCGTGCGTCAGCGGGACGACGACCAGGACAGTGACGCTCTCCGCCAACACCACCGACGGCGCCAACCCGCTGTCCCCGGTCTCCTTCAACGCCACCGCCACCTGCGCGGTGCCACCATCCGGCGCCGTCGGCGTCGCGGGGCTCGCGCGCTCCAGCGCCTCGTTCCCGGCGCTGGTCGCCAGCACGCAGAAGGTGGCCAACTCGTTCGCGCTCTGCCTCCCGAGCGACGGCAAGACCGGGTTCAGCGGCAACGGCGTCGGCGCGGCCATCTTCGGCGGCGGCCCGTTCTTCCTCGCCCCGCCCGCGGACCGTCCCGCCATCACCACGCTCCTCTCCAACCCGGTCCCGCTCCGCCAGCCCTTCGCCGGAAACCCCGGCTACTTCGTCTCCGCCACAAGCGGCATCGCCATCGACGGCACAACAGCCGTCGCCGGCCCGCTCGTCGTCGGCCTCTCGACGACCATCCCCTACACGCAGCTCCGCAGCGACGTGTACCGTCCCATCATCGCGGCCTTCGACCGCGCCTTGGGCCAGACCGCCAAGGTCTCCGCCGTGTCCCCGTTCGAGCTGTGCTACGACTCGTCGAAGCTGGGGTCGTCCCTGTCGGGGTACTTCGTGCCGCAGGTGGACGTGATGCTGGAGGGCGGGACGAACTTCACGGTGGTCGGCGGCAACTCCATGGCCCAGGTGAACAGCGGCACCGCGTGCTTCGCGTTCGTGCAGGCGCAGGCGAGCACGGGGCCGGCAGTGTTGATCGGAGGGTTCCAGATGGAGAACAGGCTAGTGGTCCTCGACAACGGCAAGCAGCAGCTGAGCTTCACCGGCTACCTCCCCGCCATGGGATTCTCCTGCAGCAACTTCAATTTCACCAAGGCCGGCTAGTGAAATCGCATATATACCGTTTATACATGATTAATTACATCTGATGCTTGCGTTGCATGGTGTGTTAAAATAAAGGAAATAAAATCATTGGAGTGTTAGTTCGCAGATCACACTCAGTCCAATTCATGAAGTGACAGCTTAATTTGTCCTCCAGAGAATATATTTGTGCCAAATCATCACTATATATACACATGTACGTACGCGAGGAAGTTGAGTGGTCTCAGCCGGATATTTAGGCTGACATTGCACGTCGCCATACCGCCTGCTTGCTAAAGCTTCGCTTAGTTTCCAGCTTCGTGATCCATCACTTCCTGACGGAACCTGAAACATTTGACTGGGCGAGACGGCGCATTTGACTGCAGCACGTTCAAACTTAAAAGGTCAAAGCATTTGACTGCAGCGGTACTTATGACATGCAATGTTGCTCTAAATCGAAAGGCTTTCCGTTTGATTTTTTTTTTAGTGAAGGGCTTTCCATTTGATGTGCCAGGCCATTTTTGGTGAGCAAAATGGAGTAGAGATTTTTGCTCCCGAGATCTAGTGCTCCATCTAATTTAAAAATTCGAAATCATATTTATTAGTTTCCAAAAATACCCGAAAACAATTTCGGGTGCAGCCAATAGTATATCACACGAACATGTAAAATATTAATTTCAAATAATTTGTTTGTGCTACACAAAAATGACAAATTATGGATCTAAATATACCTATTTTCAAATCTCTAAATTTTACCTGATTTTGTTATTTTGTATATCTCATAATATAAAATATACATTGCAAGTTTATGAGAAACACCATTGGCTACACACGTGATTTTTTCAGAATTTTTTGAAACTCACAAATATAATTTTTATTTTTTTTACATGGAGGGAGCACCGCAGGCTCGGGTGCAAAGAACAATTTCCGAGCAAAATGTGCTTTCATTTAGCGTTGGATTTTTTCCCAGTGTACGGAACGGTTCTTGTTCCTCCAGGCCTGAAGAGATGGGCTGCTCATTTCGGCCTCAGAAAAGATACGGGCCTTGATTTTGGACTGAAAAATGAGACGGGTCTTTTAGGCACACATTTCCTCCCCCCTTAAACAAAACAAAGGAAATGATACATTTCGCGAGTGCAATGTTTTGACTAGGATTCGACAATGGGCCTGAGTCAGTGATTCGAAAATTTAATTAACTTCATTTCCTTATCCCAAATAAAATCAATGGATTATATATTTCTAACTTATGTGGATTAACGTGGTGTCTCCGTTATAGTTCCTTATATTTATGTTAGTATACAATAGATATTTATAAACCTAAACATAAAGTTTTCATTTTTTTTAAATCTCACTAGAGCACATGAGCTAAAACGAATTTGTTTTACTTTTCTTCTTCTTTTGAGTCTGTTTTGTTTGCCGTAATGCTGAGAGTTCTGAGCCTTTTCTATTGTTAGAGCATGCACAACCATCTGTGTTATGAAATGCTTGGGTGTTTCTTTTATTGATGAAGAGAGAATCAGAGGTACAAAGTTAAAATGCGACCAAGAAGACTAAAAGAAATTGACATATCGTATGCGATGTGTTGACTTATAGGAGCATATGCTTCCATTATAGAAAATGTTTTCTAAAAACCAATTTTTTAAAAAAGAGCTACATATGGACACTTTAATTCGTACATAAAGTTTCGCGAGAAAAAAATCAACTACTAGCATTACGAAATTACCAAAATGACCCCGGTAGGAGGCAGGATTCGCCTCCTTGGCTCTCGGCGGGGCCTCCCAAGACTCGATTTTTTCTCTTGTCTCCTCCCTGTCTCACGGAGAGATCAGGCGGCGGCCATGGCGGGTGAGGTGGCTCAGGTGGGCAAGGAGGCGCTAGAGTGTGTCCTCATGTATGCCATGTTCGCCGCGAAGAACGTCCGGGCCCAGCGCGACCGCCTCGTGCAGCTCCGTCGCCTGCTGCCGCAGCGGAGCCCCGGCGACGACGGCGCGGCCGGGGTCCAGGAGGTCGCCTCCGGCCTCCACAAGGTCTACTCCGTGGGCCTCTACAAGGGCGCCGGATACCTCGCGGACTGCCTCGAGACCGCGGCCAAGAACGGCGACCGCGCCTCCTTCAGCATCCCCGCCTTCACCGTCATCCCCGACGAGCAGCTCTACGGCGTTCTGCTGACACTGCGGCTCCCTCCGCGCCCGACCACCCAGGCCCAGGCCTTTGCCCGCATCGAGTCCGCCTACTACGCCGCCATTCTTCCCCTGCTCCACCACCTCCCCCGCTGCATCGAGCTCCTCGTCGGCGTCCGGCCAGCCCCTGTAAACCGCAGGCCCAACAACGGAGGCATGATCGGCTACTCAGACAACCCGGTCTACGCCGCCTTCAAGCACCTCATCAAGAGACTCGATTACGGCTCCCCCGACCCTGACCCGGCCCCAGCCGCCGCCGCCGCCAGTGACATGCCCCCTCAGGTTAAAAGCAGCGTGGATCTGGACCAGGCGCTTAGCTACCTCTATCGCACGTGCTCCCTCACGACCCTCGCCGTCAAGCACCTCGACGTCGCCGTCGCCTTCATCTCTACTTTACTCGACCCGGACGAGGTCGGTAAAATCTCCAAATGGACCGACGAACGCGTATACATCTCTGAGGTATGTACACTATGTCCTGCATTTGCTTGCTGCTACCAGATCTGTTCATCGCTGTACTTGTGTTCCTCATTCATGCTGATCAGTGATCAATTTACTGCAGGACGGGCCCTATGATCCATCGGATAGTAATTCGGATTAACCATCCCACTGATCAAAGCGATCAAGGGGGTAGGGAAGATCCCTTTGCATTGTTGATTGAAGCCGAGAGCACAGCCAAGCTCTCTAGTTCATCCAAGCTCCAACCTTTTACTGCAATTTCAGTTCAGTTCGTTCAGATAATCTGCTGCCACCATCAGACCATCTATGTTTAATTTCTGGAGCTATCTTAGCTTCGTCAGGGGGTAAAATGTACTACTGGTGTAGCGTTGCAATTTCATATCTGCACCTTGTCTGTGGACGATCGAGACGAATTGCAGCAAAATTGGGATTTTGCACATGCAATGTTTTTTTTCAGTCTTTGCTCTGCGATGCAATTTTCTTTTACCATCCTAGTACAGCAATATATATCAATGCCTGCATCCTGGTCTGGTTTTGAGTTTTGACGATGGATACTTCACCAAAGAACTCGTGAACATTACTCTGCCTGTTCAACTTGGCCGCTCCTCTGAATTGGGCGTTATTCTGAACCTGCCTTGCCTGAGTATCAGGCAACAGGCTAAGAGATCTTGGGCCCAACTTCATCCACGGATTATATCTTCTTTTTTTTTTTTTTTTGAGAGTTAACACGAGCGTACATTCATACAAAGAAAACAACAGAGCAGCACCCGAACGCACGCTTACAAAGCTCAAACAAGAACCCAGCAACAAAGGAAGAGAAACAACCACGCGAACCTCCGACCTCCACCGCGAACAAGCCGCCGGAGAAGACGAAAGCAGACCACGGACCAAGCTGGGAGAAGAAGCACTTCACGCCTTTAAACAGAAGTAGGAGCCGGCCGTCAGAAGACACCGGAGCTTGAAACGATGAACGAGCAACGGCAACAGCACTTCCACCCGCAGCTACGAAGCCGACCGCCAGAGGCGAGCACGCCGCACCCAACCTTCCACCACCCACTCTCCTCCTCTGCTCCCGGTCCGAGCCCGAGCCCAAACCCCCAAGCCTGCACCTTACACCTCCGAAGCAGCCCCTGGAGGAGACGGAGCCACGACGACGACGGAGCGAAGGGAACAGAACCCTACCATGGACCAACGACGGCGCCGCCCCGCCGTCTGCCCGAGGGAAGCAAAATCTCCACCGAACAAGCCGCCGGGGAGCCTCAAAACCACCAGGACCGCATTCCGGCGGGACAAGAACGGGCCCCACTCGCCGTCGCCGGCGAGGAAGAGGAAGGGGACCGGAGTTATTTGCTCCTATCGCCGCCGATTTCCTCCCAAAATCCGCAGCGAGGAGACCTATACCTACTCTATCTACACGCCAAGAGACCGGGGACGAGACCCCCACCACCCCCCGCCGCCGCAGCGGCGAGAGGCGGCAAGGATCTGCCCCGACTCCGGCGGGAGGAAGAGGAGAAAAGTGTTTCGCCCTGGTCGCCTCTCCCGGCTACTGTAGAGGGAGGGGAAAGCTTATCCGTTCCGGATTATATCTTCTTGAGGACCAATAGACGACACGGCCACCGGGCTACGAAAATTCTAGTACATGTATATTATTTTTTTACCCTAAAAAACTATGTTATTTATTTTGTGATGTTTATTAGTCATGAAAATGTTTTTGATAACATTATCATGAATATTTCCTAAATATATTTATATTTTTTGTCGAGATTTCATGAATAGTGTTTCAGTTTGTTCAAAGTTTTCCTTTTCCTTCTTCTTTTGGTCTTTTCCCCTCCACTAGTAATCTTGCACGTGCAACGCACGACCCCACTATTGATTCAAAACAGATGCTTGTGTTTTAGTTTCTGTATCTTTTCTGTACCCATATTATTTCATATATGAAATTAAGATTATGTTATTGCGTGTTTTGTTTCTCTCGCATCTTTCGGAAGCAATGATATGTTTCCTGTTATCAATGAGATTTAGAGGAAAATTTATCTAAAATTGATGTTGACGAAAAAGAATGATCTAAAATGATGTCACCAATCGTAAGATCAGATAGCAACTGTCAATACAATATTGTTCAACTAATGCGCTTACACAGTGTTGTTCAACTCACGAAGACAGTAGTAGTCTAATTAGTTATTACTTTAACAAACCATCAAACATACTCGCATGGCAGCAAACACATGCAAACTTGCTGAATTTTGACATGATCGTATAAGAGTACAATGCATTAAGAACCATCCAAGCACATATACCATAGCTTCACATTTAGATTCAGACTACCAATGTCTCAAAATGATTTGAACCTAAGTAGAAGGAGAGATCCGATGACTACCCGCTGATTTTACCCATTGAACTGAAAATTGGTTGTGTAGATCATCACAACCTGAAGATACCCGGCACACTGACAATGCCAATCAATCCTCCAA
Organism: Poa pratensis; assembly: GCA_947311845.1. Lineage (NCBI taxonomy): Eukaryota > Viridiplantae > Streptophyta > Magnoliopsida > Poales > Poaceae > Poa > Poa pratensis. The sequence continues at coordinate 33,601,204 of CAMZMU010000109.1, read as the reverse complement.
ATATGTTCAGCAGCTCTTACAGCAAGGTGAATTTCGAGATAGCAGTAATTAGTACATCACATTCTTGAGAGACATGGTATTTGACGTATACAATAAGCAACAGTAGTAAAAAAAAGGGAGCCCACTGAATTTTCTTTATGAACATTTAGCTCTTTGCTTAACTTTCCATTAGATGCACAAGTAATAAATATAGCACAAACCAATCCATTGTAATTAACATGCACAACTGAGAAAGGGCTATGAATCTGTCATATAGGCATTAACACCAATAATGGAGGCATTAACCTCATAAATTTGAAGGCAACGCTTCGCTGGTAGTAGTTAGCGTATTGACATGAGGAGGCTTAATAGTCTTGCTATGTCTTTGTCAACTTCATCAAATAATATCTTCCGCACATTAAGGACTCCTAGGGTAAAAAAAATCTGTAACAACGAAAACAGTTTCAGGCAGTAGGAATGATAACATATCACAAGTAGCATTATGGAAGCCATATGTTCAAATGGATTGCAGGTTTCAAAACGATAGTACAACAATGTCTGCTAACTCCATGTTCTCAACTCAAAGTTTGGCTGAAGTTTGCAACTGGTTAACTCTAATAGTAATATTTTTGTGAACCTCTATTGTATTGTGTGGTTTGACAGTCATGGATAAAAGAGGTATATGTTACATTTTTAGTTCCTTTCTGAGTGGCATTTCTACTGCTCAATCATATGTCTTTTTGATAGTTGAAGTGTCAAAATTAACATACTTCGAATAGAGTCTATGCAATACATCACCAAACATGATAAATGCATGGTGAAAGTAGATTGACTGTAGCAATATTGGATTACTGATACTGAATGTTCTCTTCGCAATAAATAGGGAAAGGCAAGAAAATCATATTTTGATTGATTTCTTCATCATCTTGTTGTATGACTGATGCTCAACTCCATGCTTATGAAGTGGCTGTAGAAACTGGAATCAGACAACAAGTTATGAGTCCGCGTCTTTTTTCTTGTTCCTCTTGCTCCTGCCAAAAGCAATGTAAAAAACATCAAATAGTTAGGCATGTAATCAAACAGGGTACGTTCATGCAGATGATACATTCGTGAATCCAGATCAGTGAGTCATCATGTTTGATTTGTCTTTAGTTTGCATGGGAGTGGGTGGGGTGAGGGTGCAGGAAGAGATCGATATCGTGAAGCAACGGAATGGGCGGGGATTGCCAGGGCCGGTGACGGGATCTCGACGAGGTGCCGCCGCCGCTGTGGCCTGACCAGGTGGTTTCCGCCAACTCGTTCGAGAGCTGGCGCAACGAGAAGGCTAGCCGCCAGGTCAGGCTTGGCTACGAGGAGATTGGGAACGCCGTGGAGGCCGCAATCATGCAGGCCTCCATCCTGAGCGCGGAGTGCGACGAGCGGTGCCGCGCCTTCATGACCGCCAAGCGGGCGGCGTACGAGCAGCTCAACGCCCAGGCGGAGGAGCCCACGCATCAGCTCATCGCCCAGGCTGCGGAGCTGGCGGATGCGGCCTCCCGGGCGCGCGCTGAGCGGGAGGCGCACGAGGAGCTGAACCAGATGAGTGCGGAGAGGCAGGCTCGCGCGAGGCAGGCGCAGGCTGAGGACAAGGATGCCATTCGCCGGGTGGTGAGTCAGCTCCGGCGGGAGAGCGCGCCCGGGAGGCGCACGAGGAGCTGAACCAGATGCGTGCGGAGAGGCAGGCTCGCGCGAGGCAGGCGCAGGCTGAGGACAAGGATGCCATTCGCCGGGTGGTGAGTCAGCTCCGGCGGGAGAGGCGTGTGCGCTCCCGCTTAGCACAGAGCCAGAACGCCGCGCACGACGGCGAGGCTGGCCCGAGCGGCGGCGTTTAGATTAGTCTTTCGTTTAAGTTTCTAGTTTAAGTTTAAGTTTCTATTGTTTTAGTTTAACTTTGTAACATGTTAGTTTAAGTTTGCAACTTGTATCGGTTTAGTTTAAATTTGTATCTTTTTAAATTAGTTTGAATGCCACGGCCAATACAAGTTCCGCCCGCAAGGTGTTCGATCATATGTCGCGTTTTGGGGGCGGACGTTTGGGGTGCGCCGCTGTGGTCGACCTTCGAAACTTGACCGGACACATGTCTGGCACCCCGAATTGAGGCCCAATTAGGGGGTGCCGGACACGAATTTGGAGACCCCGGTGAAGATGCTCTGATATATATTTCTATCCTAGGATCGAAAAACAAAATTGCATCACAGCGCAAAGAATGGGAAAAAAGACATAGCACGTCCAAAGTTCCAATTTTGCTGCAATCAGGTTCTATCCAGCAGCACATACAAGGTGCAGATATGACATTGCAGTAGTACACTTTACCCCTGATGAAGGTAAGATAGCCACGGCTGTCCAGGAACTAAACATGGATGATAAGCAGCAGATTATCTGAACGAACTGAACTGAAATTTTAAAAGGTTGGAGTTTGGATGAACTACAGATCATAGACAGATTACACCGACTGATGCATTGGAAGCTCGATCGGCTGCAATCAACAATGCAAAGTGATCCCACCACGGCCCTTCGATTGCAAAGTTATCGGTTAATCCGAATTGTCCGATGGATCATAGGGCCCGTCCTGCAGTGAATTGATCGCTGATCAGTATGAATGAGGAACACAAGTACATCGATGAACATATCTGGTAGTCTGGTTCAGAATGAATGAGGAACACAAGTATATCGATGAACAGATCTGGTAGCAGCAAGCGAAGGCAGGACATAGTGTACGTACCTCAGAGATGTATACGCGTTCGTCCGTCCATTTGGAGATTTTACCCACCTCCTCCTGGTCGAGGATGCTAGAGATGAAGGCGACGGCGACGTCGAGGTGCTTGACGGCGAGGGTCATGAGGGAGCACGCGCGCTGGAGGTTGCTGAGCGCCTGGTCCAGGTCGACGCTGCTCTTCACCTGAGGGGGCATGTCAGTGGCGGCGGGGTTGGGGTCGGGGAAGCCGTTCTCGAGTACCCTGGCCATGTGCTCGTTGGCGGCGGCGACCGGGTCGTCCCAGTATCCGATCATGACTCCGTTGGGCCTGCGCTTGACGGGGTCTGGCCGGACGCCGACGAGGAGCTCGACGCAGCGGGGGAGGTGGTGCTCCATGGAAAGCGTGGTGGCATAGTAGGCGGCCTCGATGCGGGCGAAGGCCTGGGCCTGGGTGGCCGGGCGCAGCGGGTGCCACTGCTCCAGCAGCGCGCCGTAGAGCTGCTCATGGGGGATGACGTTGAAGGCGTAGGTGCTGAAGGTGGCGCGGTCGCCCTTCTCGGCCGCCATCTTGAGGCCATCCGCGAGGTATTGGGCTCCGTAGTCGAGGCCATCCGAGTAGACCTTGTGGAGGCCCGAAGCGACCTCCTGGACCCCGGCCGCGCCATCGTCACCGGGGCTCCACTGCGGCAGCAGGCGCCGGAGCTGCAGGAGGCGGTCGCGCTGGGTCCGGACGTTCTTCGTGGCGTACATGGCATACATGAGTATACACTCTAGCGCCCTCTTGCCCACCTCACCCGCCATGGCCGCCGCCTGATCTCTTGAGCTGACTCAGGGAAGGAGACAAGAGAAAAGGTCGAGTCTTGGAGGCGCCGCCAAGAGCGAAGGAGGGAGGGTGAGGAGCCAAACGAAAACGGACGGGAACTACCAAATTTGCAACATCAGAACTGTTGAAGGTTACTGCTCCAGTTGGTTCAGTGTCCTCATTATCTGCATATATCAAAATGTAAGAACATGGTTGTCATTCGACTGTGAAAAGCTCTTAAACCTTATGAAATCATACATGATAAAATAGATACAGTTTCATCAGTCTAATGAAAAAGGCAGTGTAAAGCATCATTGAAGGACATAGCAAGATATCAAAGAAGTTGACAGCTGGTTTCGACTGCTAGCTTGCTGATAATTGACGCAGCAAAAAAGGAAATGGTTTGCTACTGAATGGACATAAAAAACTTTGCTACTGGATGAATGAGAAACAAAAAGCACTTCAGCTTATAATCTCACAGGAAGAAAAGTGTTACAGCAGCAGTACATGTGTGAAGAAGAAGTATGATTTGCTTAAATAACAAACTGCAGACAAGGTCATCAGGTCATGCATGAATGAAAGCCAACAACAGGAATTTGATCTATCCATTCAACAGAATACATGTACTGCAAGGGGCAAGCTACACTTAGTCCATAAGCTACTCTTAATCCATTTCAACAAAATACATTCGAGTCCATATGGTTACAGTATCATTTTAGAAACAGGACAAGTCTCAACTTTCAAAGCAACAAATAGACATGCACCCACACACCAACATATACTGAAGTACAAATAGGAGTTATTACATATCCAAGCTAATGCCACAAAAACAAGAAAGTAAGGTCTACCAGCAGATTTGACATCCAAGCAGATTTCTAACATGAACTCCATGAAATAGGATAACAGTTAACAGATAACATCAACCATGCCAGCCAGCATCCAGTATAACACAGACAAACAACAATCAATTCAGGATAACGAATATTGATTAGTTAGGAGGCGTATAGGGCAAAGACATACAAGGAAAAGACTCTGCATGTTTTTTTCTGTAATTTCTCTCTTTAACTAATGATAAAATTCCATGGGGAAAATCGTGAAACTAAAGTGGTTGCTACTTATATGTCTGAAGACTCTGAACATAGAACATATGAAAGATTTAACACCACCTTGTAGTTCAGAGAGGGGAAAATCTGCTAGCTTTAGGAAGTAGATATTCAGTCTATATACCACAAGTTTATACAAGGTATAGATGATTATTTTTCTTACATAAGCTTGCCAATTATCTTGAAAATACAACACCTTGTTCGAAAATGATCTCTGAATTACCATCATCCATAGTTCTGCAGCAAGCCGGTGACACAATGAACAAGGTTGGGACATAAGAAGAATATACTAGTCAATAGTTTCGCCAAATTGATGGTTTCTTACAGAAAATTGGACAAAATGACCAACTTTAGTTATCTCGTGCAGCAGTGACATATTATAGTCGGCAAAGGAGACATATGTACTGCGAGTTTCAGGTTCAGACATTTAGCTCACAAAGTTTCAGGTCCAGCCAACTATTAAAAGATCTCTCATGATCTTCCAGTTCCAGGGGAGAGTTGCAAATTTCGTGGTGGACACTGCAAGACTGCATATATCAGGATTTGAGGGGACTCGAGAGAGGGGAGGGAGCAGAGAGAGGCTCACATGGTGGGGATGCTTGGTGGAGATCTCCGGGTATAAGAGGTGGACGACGGAGTTGAGGCTGGCGAGCGCGTGCAGCTTGAGCTCCTCCGTCGCCTCCGGGAGGCAATCAATGAGCTTGATGGCGACGGGGAGTCGGGAACCAAGAACGGGAGGCGCGGAATTAGATGAACTGGAGGCGCGGCAAGAACGTGAGGCGGCGGCGACTAGGGCATGGGAGGCGACCGGCGGCGAAGACAGAGTCGACCCAGGTGGCCCAACGGCCTTGATTGTTTGGGCCGGCCCAGTGACCCAGCGGGTCGACCCGGGCCAATCCCATCGTGAGCGCCACAGAATGACCTGTTGACATAGATAATTAAAATTCGACTAAAAAAACATAGATAATTAAAAATGCTTTTTTTCACAAAAAAATTACGTACGAAATAGAATGAGTGAATGACCATACGTAGATTTTTTTTTAAACGTTTACAAAATACATTTCTATGGTGGAAGCATATGCTTCAATGAGTCAAGACATCGCCTACCACATGCACGACATATGCTTCCCCGCGTCTCTCCTGGGCGACACGGATGGCGAAACTCTAGCCGCCACCCGAGCACCCCACGTTCACCTCTTTCCCGGGCCACCGCCGGAGGATGCTAGCGGGCAAAACCCTCTCCTGCGGACGGCGGCGGCGGAGTTCTTGGCCGATCTATTTCGCACACAGGCGTGGAGAGGGAGGCGAGCCCTATGGCGTTCTACACTCTGCGTTGTGCGACGGGCCGTGGTGAGCCCGGTGCTGGGCGGCTAGCGCAGAGGTCCATCCTGGTGTTGCAAGGCCTGTTCTGGGCCCCTTTCTTGGCCGTTGTGTGCATTGGCGTCGGGGCGGCAGATCTGGGTTGGAGGTGAGGCGAATAGGGAGGCGGAGAGACGTGAAATGGGAGGCGCTCAGTGGGGGTGGGGGGAGGGCGGCGTATCTATGGAAAAATTCGGCGCGGGGTGCTTTATTGCTTTCCCCGTGACTGTAGCGATTAGAGCTTTTTGGTTTGCTTGATTTCTTTCCAAGTTAATCAAAATTCAGTGTTTTTTAATGATTGAAACGGTTCCATAATAAATCACGCGCGAGAGTTGGGGCGATCGAAGGCCGGAGGGTGTATGTTGGTCTAAGGTTGAGTGACGGCATGGAGAGGGGATTGAATGTCCAGGATGCGTCTATTGATGGATGTTGAGTGTTTTAGAGTTGACCAAACATACCTGACTATCATATTGCTAGCAAGATTCTCGGAACTACAGCCCTCGTCCTGTCGCTGTCTACTTTTCTGAGCCTGCCCCACCACCCAAACACTTCCGTGTCATTTTCCCATTCGCTGATGCACTCGGGCCAGACGTGGGCTTTTCTAGACCCTGTAAAGCCTGCTTATAACCCTGAAAAACTCGTTTTAGTAGCCCTGCGTAGCCCACTTTGCTGCCTCATTCCATACCGCCAGCTCCTGGTAGCCACCGGGGCCATCCGGTTCGCCAGGCCAGTCAGCTGCCTGTAGCCGGTTCCTTCCCATAGGTCGCATATGCAAACAATTAGAGCCACCACTTAATAATCTGCAGGTTGTTAACTTGATGGCATATTAACATGATTAGATATATATTTCAGCTTTGATTTGCATCATCAACAGTAACCCATTCTCCATTCAAACCACGCCACAACCACACTGGTCCATCTGATGTTCACAGATTAATTTACAGAAAAAGGAAGATACGGTTACACACTGTTAGCAATTTATACGAAGGAGCAAATCCTTCAAAAAAAGGAGGAATCGGCTACTCAAGCTGCTAGCTCGTAAATTGTTAATAACAAGTGCCAGTGCATTTTTTTGTGATTAAGATAGTATAAAATGGAGAAAGGAGAAAAAGAAGCAGAGCAGGGACGATTGAAGAAAAGCAAACCCGGTGAAATCGACTAGCAACAGAGGATAAAAAACCGTTGATCCAACTAACCCTCTCCACTCACGCCATGGTTGACTAGCTCAGGATGAGCTATAGACAGCTGAAGATGTTGGGCATTCATTCAGCATTCTCCAACCTTCCCTCTTCTGTCCAGCCATGCCAAGCCAAGGGGCTCTTGTATCTGACGTGCCACCACAGAGAGGGGCAGGAGGTCAAGGAGACGAGGACGAGCATGGGGCACTGCCAAATTACAAAGTGAACACGCGCTGGATCTGGAGCCAGCGCACACCTTCCTCTCCGTCAGAAGCGACGAATGCTACCGTCGGATGGTCTCTCCGGCGCTCACAGTGTAGGTGATGTAGTGCAACCCAGGCACTCAACACCAACATCACCAAATGGCCCAATGACAAGAGCAAGAGTCAAATCTCTTCATGATAAGGTGAATTCACTCCTAGCTATGTGTGACCTCGACACTCCTTTGAATGGGTTGCTATTTCATTCGGATACTTTGTGCATACTCAGGAATCACTTTGATGATGACCCACAATGGAGTGGAGGAGATGAGCAAGAGAAGGACCAAGATGATGGAGGAGATGACCCGGAGGAGACCCAAGAAGATGGCCAAGACGAAGACAAAGAAGACGGAGAAGAAGCTCGGCCGGTTTTCCAGCCGGTCAAAACCGGCCTCACGGCCGGGCAGCAGCCCGAGGAAACCGGCCCTCCAGCCGGCCCAAACCGGCCTCGCAGCCGGGCAGCAGCCCGAGGAGACCGGCCATCCAGCCGGCCAAGACCGGCCCCAGGGCCGGACCAGCACCCGACACAACCGGCCCCTAGTCCGGTATAAACCGGATCCACGGCCGGTTCTCCTGCCAACTCGCGCGCGTCCCTACTTTTCATCGTGTCTTTTCCCCGTTTTGTACCCAGACTATATATACCCCTTTGCTGCCTAGGGTTAGGGTCAGACTATGATTTGAGAACTAAAGTAGAGCCTTGCTCCTTCTTCTCAAAGTGTCTCTTTCCTCCTATGGAGATGAATCAAGGCCTCCACATGTGGAGATGAACCAAGGCCTCCTCTTGAGGAGAAGATCCCTGCGTGGATACCAAGGCTCCGCTTGTAGTTGCGATTACTCGCTAATCTTCCCTCTGTGAGTGGCTAGATTGGATTGGTTGGATTGACCAATTGGACAAACAATTCTAAGAGTAAGGTGTGCTTGGGAGAGGAGGATTGGGGGCTGCCCACGGGGACTTGTTACCAATCGAGTCTTGCCGGGTTGCTACTTGCTATTTACCTTTGTGTGTTGATTTCCCCTCTTTTGTGTTCTTCGTTCTTCGTGTGTTCTTCGTGTTCATCTTTCCCTTCGCTCAAATCCGTGAAAATCGGGACCAACCCACATCATATGGTATCAGAGCTCTAGGTTGACACGGATTTGATTTGTGTTTCCACCAAAATCCACCAAATTTTTCTTCGTTTTTGAGAAATTCGAAAATTTCCACCAAAAATAGCCTTGCCTTGATTCGAGCCGATCTGTCGACTCGTTGCGTTTTAGTAGTTTTTGTCCATGGATTTGTTGCTTTAGGACCCCCTCCACCCTTGTTTGCGTTCCCTAGCCTTAATTTTGCCAATTTCCCACGAAATCGAGGATTTTCGCGTCGCTTTTCTGCCCAAAAATTCGCGGATTTTTGAGTCCCAGCAGAGCCGGCCCCTCAACCGGCCAAAACCGGATCCACGGCCGGCCGCGACGCAACCGGTTTTCTAGCCGGCCTAAATCGGCCCCACGACCGGTTTGACAGAAAAATTTTCTTTTCTTCTTTTGTTTCCTCGGTTCGTTTTGGCAATTATCCTTTGTTGTTTGAGTCCTTTTCCGATGTGTGCAACGTCTACAACATCGACAAGCTTCCGCAACAACGCGTCATCAACACCAAGCAAAGACGACACGAAGGACTCGGCATTTCCCCGTCATCGGAATCCGTTGTGAACCCTTCTTCCTTTCGCGCAACTTGACCTACTGGACTAGCTCGGTGATATTGCGAGGCATTGCACGTGTTGAGTGTTTGTCTTCAAGTATTGGCGAGTGTGTATCGTTAGAGAGCTTGGCACTAGCAAAAGCGAAGGAATCATCGTCAAAAAGCAAAAAATCAAAAAAAAAAGAGAAAAAAAAAGAATCAAGTGGTGCCAAGTTTCATTTCTGGTAGGTTGCGACAAAGCTAAGACCACCAAAGTGCGTGTGAGTGTTAACTCTTGTGCAAATCCGTTGCCCACAAAAAGCAATAGAGCTAGCGTCCTTCTTGTGTTGGGTGACATTTGAGCACGTAGTCTTCGTTAGGTCCTCTACCTTCGAGTGCTTGCCCTTTGGTCGCCCAACCCCATCATTCGCTTTTGTGTGTGTTTCTTCATCATTTGTGGTTGGAGTTTCTTTGGTAATTTGATCATTGTGGATTTTCTCTACCTTTGACAATATACTTGTCGTCGGGTTTGCTTGTTTCATTTGCCACTTCATACCTTCCTATCCTCATAAGTGTGTGTGTTGGGTGTTAGAACCGGATACTCTCCTCTCAAGCCACATTATTCTTGGGATATAGTTTGTCTTGGTTTTTCGTTACCACGTATCTCACTTGATCTTGAGAAAATGTTTAGGGGAAGTACAAACGGAAGCTCAAGCTCGGAAGAGGAAATCCATGGTGGAGTTCGCGGTGATCATGGCTATGTCACACAATCGGAGCTTGTTGGAATGCGACACTTTCTTCGTGATAACCTAGGACGCTTCGAGCGCCGTCTTCAAAATCAAGACAACACCTTCAACGACCGCATGAGTGCTAACGAAGCAAATATGGAGCGGTTGACCGAAGCTATCAACAACCTTGCGCGACAACGAGCTTCTTCACACTCAAGCCGTACAAGAAGCACCTCAAGGTCGACACAAGCATGTCATGGACGTCATGAACCTCGACAAGAACGTCAACATGATCCAAGGCGCGACGCCCATGAACGACCTCCTCCTCACGTTGAACAACCACATGATCTTCACGCGAACAATGCCAATGCACATCAAGAACAACCTCACCAAAATGATGATCGTCGTGAACGCATACCATCACCACCACCGCAACAACGTGATCGTCACCCTCGTCATCCTCCAAGGCCACGTCATCAAAATCATGACAATGTGAACAATGTCGAACGACCCGTTCCTCAACAAGAGCTACCTCCTCAACATGCGCCTCGTCAAGAGCTTCCTCATGATCATCACCATCACCAACGTTCCGAGTGATATCGAGTCAAGCCAACACAATGGTGATGGACTCAACCGAAGGAGACGTGGACGTGCATTCCCACGTGGTGGCCACTGTGACGACTATGATGACTTGACCAATGTCCGCTTTGACATACCCAAGTTCTACGGCACGAGTGACCCGGAAGCTTACTTCTCATGGGTACTCAAGGTTGACAAGATCTTCCGTGTGCAACGCTACTCCGACATCAAGAAGGTTGCCTTAGCCTCGATGGAGTTTGAAGAGTATGCCCTCTTGTGGTGGGAACAACTACAAGATGCTCGCGTCGCTAATCACCAACAACCAATTGACACTTGGGTTGAGATGAAAGAAACAATGCACAAGCGCTTCGTGCCAAGCCATTACACTAGAGACTTATACAAGAAGTTGTAAGAGTTGAAGCAAGGTTTGAAGTCGGTTGACGAGTACTACAAGGAGATGGAGATCTCCATGATGAGAGCCAATGTCAACGAGTACGAAGAGCAATACATGGCTTGTTTCATGAATGGCCTCAACTATCCAATAAAGAAGATCGTGGAGTTCCAACCATATGCTTCTTTGGTAGAGCTAGTACATCAAGCTTCCAAGGCCGAGCGCCACGTGCTTGAAGAGCTCAAATACCTCAAGACAAAGGCATTCTACGCCAACAAGCCTTCTTCAGCGACCCCTACACCTTCACAAGCTCTTCCTCAAGCGAACACTCGAGGTCCTCCAAGAGTCTCTACTTCGACACCTCAAGCGCCTCAACCTTTCAAGAACGTACCTCCCGCTAACAAGGCGCCTCAAGGATCTTTGTCCGGCACAAGACTCTTGCAATGTTACAAGTGCAGCGAACAAGGGCACAAATCTTTTGAGTGTACCAACAAGAAGGTCATGATCATCAATGACATGGGAGAGTATGAATCTATGAGTGAAGATGAGTACAATGCTTTAAACAAGGTCGCCACAACGCAAAGTGCTCAAGAAGAAGAAAATGAGATATATTGTGATGGCGACAATAAAGACCCTTCATTGATTGTGGCAAGAGCTCTCACCACCAATGTCCATGTAGAGGAAGACCAAAGATGCAACTTGTTTCACACTAGAGCGGAAATCAATGGAAAGTCCATCAAGGTCATCATAGATGGTGGAAGTTGCCACAACCTAGCGAGCAAAGAACTTTGTGATAAGCTCAATTTGAAGTTCAAGAAGCACCCACATCCTTACCATGTGCAATGGTTGAGTGATACCGGAGCCGTCAATATTCAACACATGGTACAAGTGTCCTTCAAGATTGGAGCCTATGAAGATACAGTTGATTGTGATGTTATGCCTATGAACGTTTGTCACTTACTCCTTGGGTGTCCGTGGCAATTTGACAAGGGTGCTATGCATGATGGAAGGACAAATTACTATAGCTTCAAGAACAACGACAAGACCTTCGTCCTTCGTCCCATGACACCAAGTCAAGTCATCGCCGACAACGCCAAGACTATTGCAAGGGCACAACAAGATCGTTCGCCTAGTGAGATGAGTGGTGAGCGAGAGACCCACCATAAAGTGAGTGAGAGCCACAAGCCAAATGAGTGTGACACGTCAAAGAGAGTTCCCACAAAACTTGCACTATTTGCCACCAAAAGAGAGATAAGGGAGTTGAGAGAGAACCCATCCACCCTCCACTATGTGCTCATATGCAAGGGTGAAGTTTCTATAACTAACACTTTCACAAACCTTCCTCCTTCTTTGTTGTCTCTTTTGAAGGACTTTGAAGATGTTTTCCCTCAAGATGTGGCACCGGGACTACCTCCTCTACGCGGAATCGAGCACCGCATCGACCTTGTTCCCGGCGCACCGCTACCAAACCACGCTCCGTACCGCACCAACCCCGAGGAGACAAAGGAGATCGAATGGAAAATACAAGAACTTCTTACCATGGGACATATCCACGAGAGCTTGAGTCCGTGCGCCGTGCCCGTCATCTTGGTACCCAAGCACAACAACACTCTTCGCCTTTGCATGGATTGTCGTCCCATCAACGCCATCACCGTTCGGTATCGCCATCCTATCCCTCGCCTTGATGATATGCTCGATGAGCTTTGTGGTTCCGCTATATTCTCCAAAATTGATCTTAAAAGTGGATATCACCAAATACGCATGTGTGAAGGTGATGAATGGAAGACCGCATTTAAAACTAAGCTTGGCCTTTATGAGTGGCTCGTCATGCCATTTGGTCTTTCCAATGCACCTTCTACTTTTATGTGTCTCATGAATCATGTTTTGCGCCCTTTTATTGGCAAATTTGTTGTGGTATACTTTGACGACATCCTTATCTATAGCAAATCTTTGGAAGAGCACACTTCTCATGTTGCTTGTCGCGGTGGTGTCACGGCAGATGCCATAGGGATGGCTAAGTTGGGGCTCGCTTAGACGCTGGGGATCTGGGGAGGGTTTGCGCGCTAAGAAGCACGCATGGAGGAACAAGCAAGAACACAAGAACTCAGAACCAAGAAAACCAAGAACACAAGCACACCACGATCTACCCAGGTTCGGGGCCCTCATGTGGAGGTAAAACCCCTACTCCTGCCTGCTTCTCTGTGTATATCTCAAGATCTCACAAGTACAGAGCGCTCCTCGAACTGTATGATGCTACAATGGCGAGAACACAAGGTGGAAGATGAAGCTACAGGGGGGAATGAGAGCTAGGGTTTCGATCCTCCTCCGCAGGAGGTGAAGGTGCAATATATAGTGTTGCCAGGTTACAGTTTTACCCCTGCCTCAACATGGTAATGGCATGGCCAAGAGGAAGAAGACAAGCCCCTGCCCTCTGTCAATCCAACGGCAGCACTGTCAGTCTCGCCGCAGGCCTAGCTTTCCTCTTTGGGTGGTAAAACAGTAGCTTCCCAGGGTCTAGCCTCTGCCCCTTTCCCGAATTAGGTCGGGTCAGCGCCTAGGTCCTTGAGCTCCCAGGAAACCCGTGGCGTGACTCCGCAGAGCCCTGCCAAGCTTCGGGCCACGGGCTCTGTAGAACCCGTGACTCTCTTCTGCCATGCCTCGAGCCTTGTGCTTCCAACCTAAATAGGTCGGACCTTCCTTCCTCAAGTATCTTCTCCTACACCATAATGAACCTCACAATACCGAAGTAATTAGGTCGGTCATACCTCGGACCATGAACGTCGGCCCACTCCGACATGTTACCTCGGATACTCCTGGATCAAGTCACCTCGGTCAAGACCAACTTCATACCTCGGATACTCCAAGGTCCAACAGGTCGGTCCTTCTTGTACCTCGGTCAACAATCTAGCGCACTTTACACCTTGCCTTGACCCTACCCCGGGGTAGCCCCCCGACAGTAGTCCCCGAAGCTGGTGCGGTCCTACAACCTTGGCTGAAGGGCCGTAGCAGGTTCCAAATAATTTGAAAACCAACTACCAGAGTCCGACCTGAACAAAGCTGGTCTGGACTAACTTCCCTCTTTGAGTAAGTCCGGACGGTACCGAGGTTCACCTGCGTGGTTGCCTCTCCGAGTTAAACACTTAGGCAAGATTCGTGTCGAGATTTCCTCGGTCGCGTGGCAAAGAATCTCTGCTTGGCGCCTTGGAAACCATGTCTTGACAAGACATGCCACTGACAACTCGCCGCCCACGCCGCGCGGGCCCCACATACAATGAATGCTAAAGCGCACTCGAGCGGTTTGACCGTGGGCGCGTCCCCTTGATTCCTGCGCTGTCCACCAGGGAATCCTTGAGCGAACGGTTGCAATTCTGCAGCCAGCGGTGTGGCTGATCGTGCGGCCACGATTGACGCAACCGCTCGCGCCACCCGCAATGAATCCCACGATTTCCAGGTAACCGCGCGGTAATGCGCCATCAACTGCACGCCCCTAGGCTCTATAAGTAGGGGTGCAGGGGAGTTACTTCTTCTTCCCCACCACTCTCCACTTCATCCTGCCGCAGCGCTCTCTGCCTCAAGCGCCGCCGCCCATCGCTGCCGTCTAGCAGCGCCGTCTAGGATCTTCTATCATCGGAGTCCGCACGCTGCACCTTGAGCCATCGAACCGCCGCCGATTCCGCACCTCTTCCTCACGATTCCGGTAAGCCTCCCGATTCTTTTCATGGTGACAACGGGCAAGTTCATCCTCCGCGATGAACTTGTTCTTTCCCGATGAACTCCGTCGAGATCTTTCCAAATCCCACAGTATATACAGTGTAGATCTTCCCTTCGGCCTCGACGGTAGATTTACTCAGTTTGCTCATAGATCCACCACCATGCTTTGTTATTTTTCCATTTTTGTCACTGCGGTAGATCTTCGCGTTTCACTTTCCTTTGTAGATTCGTGTTTCCCGCCTAAACTCCTTAGCCTGGCTATTTTGAATGATGCGAGGTACTTACCCCGGCTATCCTGAACTATCCGAGGTACTTACCCTGGTTGAATTTCCTCTTCTGTAGGAACGCATCGACATGTCTTCTACCCCGGATCAAGCCGAGGAAGGAGCATCCGGAGAACGAGGTGGTTGGGAGGGATCCGATGTCACGGAGGTCGACATTAAGTGGCTCCGAGATTCGCGGTGGATCCCGGCCAGTCTTATCTGCCGGGTTCCGAAGAAAGAAGATATCGAACCCGACGTGGAGTCCGGGGAGCGAGTCGTCTTCCTGGATCACTTCGAACGTGGTTTCGGACTCCCGGCCGGGAAATTCTTCTAGGACTTCCTGGACACATTCGGGCTGCAACCACATCATTTACCCGCCAATGCCATCCTCCAACTTTCGGCCTTCGTATCTTTTTCCGAGGGTTACCTCGGATTGTGGCCCAGCATCGAGTCATGGGCCAAGTATTTCCAGCTCAAGAAACAAAGTGTCCCGAACAAGAAGGTCGCAGACAAGGAGATGACCGCTTGCGGGGCGGCCTCTATTTCGCCTCGGCGGTTCTCTGAGTTTCCTCGGATTCAGGGCCTGGACTCTTGCCGGAAATGGCAACGCTCCTTCTTCTACGTGAAGAATCCGGGAACTGAAGACCTCATCAATTTTCCGGAGTTCACCATCGGAGCCCCCACTGCCCAACTCAACTGGGATTACGAGCCTGAGCCCGACGCCCCCGAGGTCTTACTGATTCATCAAACCATGATGTCACTCCAGGAGAAAGGTTGGGGAGCAGATGACATCTTGCGCACCATGATCACCCGCCGAGTTAACCCTCTACAAGCGCGGGCCCATAAGATCTGCCACATGAGTGGCCGCTACGACCCCACTCGGAACAGCACTCATGAACTCAGCGACTCCGAAGTGAAGAGGCGCATCCGGGCCATCGCCAAGACCACCATGCCCGATAAGTGGAAATGGGGTGTCGAGCCCTATGACCGAGATCACCTTCCAGCCCAAGTAAGTGTACCTTACCCGGCGCATAATATCCCTCGGTTTCATTTTCACCTCGACATTATATCAACTCCTGTGCTAACTTGGTTTCACTGACCACCTCTGCAGAAGTTTGTTCGACAGAAGTCGAGGATGGCCCCATCCCTCTAAGAAGTGGACTCCCGACCTGCCTATTCCGGTCGTGGCCGAGGTGGAAGATCCGGACCATGAGAATCATCTCCCTATTCCCAAGGCCACCTCGGGTAAGACTCGCGATCGCCCATTGCACCGCCCCCAGTTCGATCATCCATCCAGGATTGGTCCGATGATGATTGCCAAATTCTGGAACCTCTCGATGTTATTCCAATTTCCTATGCTCCTCCGACATTTAAGAACTTTCATCCAGCGCCTGCAGCCTCCCGGAAGCGCTCAGGACCCGGTACCTCAGATGCCGAGGCTTCTAAGACCTCGGAGACCGCAGCGCCCAAAGCCAAACGTGCTAAGAAGATCTCCACCAGAAGAAACAACCACCTCCGGCCGGCCCAAAAGTACTGCCGACCTCCGCAGCGTAAGATAACTCCTCGTCTCTTTCTGCTCCTTTGAAGTAAGTTTCCATATACTAATTATATCTTTCATCTCGATGCAGCCCTCCTCGCCAAATTAAGCTAAGTGCTAATTCGATGAGCTCGCCGCAGCCAAAACCTCAGTCAGCCGAGGTTGAAACTGGGACGCCGCCGCCGACACAACATGCCACCGTCGGGGTAGGGCAGCATACCCCGGAGACCGTGATCCTTGATCCGGATATGGACTCCGGCAACCAGACTGCCGAGCCGTCCAGCACCCGATTGGACCAGCTCCTTCCTCCGAAGCACCTCCACAACCAGACCCTCAGCCAAGAACAGAGAAGAAGCAACAGCAGCAATCAACAACCGCCCCACCGAACCAACAACAGCAACAGCAGCCCGAACAACAGCCAGCGAAACAGCAGCCTTCGATGCCGCCACCGCCGTGTCCGAAGTCCACCAATACTCAATTGGCAGCTCGGAAAAGCCCGTCGTCGCCCATGCCGGCCTCTCATCAACAGCTTGCCAAGACTCAGTCATTCAGCTCAGGTATCTCTACATCTCAAGCTCTTTTGGCTGCAACTACTAAGACATACACCGGCAGCTGGGAGATCCCGGCACTCTGGACTGAGAGTGGCAACAGCCTGGGTTCCGAGAAAAAGTATGACATGGACTGGAACTCAGCCGACACGGCGAAGTTTCCTCCAACCCAGCCACCTGCATCCAGCTGGCCCCAGTGCCTTGGACCAATCTATTTACACGATGCAAGCAGCAGTCCTGAACTGCTCCAGGATAGCCTCGGTAAGCTCCTTCACTTAGTTTTTTTCTCTTTGCCAATCAAACGACAGACGTACACCAATCCCAGTCCCCGAGATTCGGGTCGTGTAATTGTCACTCGTCCGAGTTAGAATTACCCGGGTCGAATCTTCATAAAAAAGTCTGTCATTTCATTCACCCCAAAATTCCGAGGTTGAGTCCCCGGGACCAATACCGAGTCCCCGAGCTAAATTTTTACCCCGGATGCTTGAAATTCGCGCCAAACTTCGACCCGTGAGTCCCCGAGACTCATGTCGAACTTCTTCCAATCTGAACTAACTTTTCTCTTTCTTTCCAGGAATGCACTAATGCACGGACCAAGGTGTTCAAGCAGCTGCTGCTGGACCATAACAGTGAGCAAGCCTCGGCTCTGAAGATTGCCCAAGATGAAATAGCCCGGCTGCAGAAAGAGCTCGAGCTGGCTAAGAAAGAAAAAGTCGTCGTGGAAGAAGCCTCGGACCATCAGAAAGACACCCTCAAGCAGCTCGAGACTCGCGCCACCTTGGCAGAGGCAGATCTGACAATCCTGAAGGCCAAGGCCAAAATTTGGTTGTCCGAGCTCCATCGGATCAACAACCAAATGGATGGTAAGTTTTCCTTAGTTGCTTTTTTCTTTACTTCCATTTAACTCTCAGTGATTGTAGCTCGACACACACATAACTTGGCAACAACCTTCCTCTCTTCCTCAGAATACCTCGAGCACTCGCGGGACGCAGCTGCCAGAGTCACAGAAAGAGCTCGGGCTAAAAGAGCTGAAAGCGAGACCCTTTCCGAGGACTGGGACATCCAAGATCATCTGACGGCGCTGAATGCCCGGATCTCACCGCTCCGAGCTATAGGCCTGGACCTCCTTAACACTGGTATCCAAGCCTACATGGTCCTCTGGCCCGGCACCCAGACTCCTGCCACCATCGAAGAACTTGCCAAGTGCTTGCAGGGAGCTGAAGAAAGACTCCGGGAATGGAGGTCCTCCGCAGCTCGCGCTGGAGCGTATACGGCGCTAACTTTTGTTATGTCTTGGTATGAAGAAATTGAGCTCGGCACCATGAAAACCATACGCCTTCATTCGCCATGGACTGATGACGCCACCTTTGTCGCTCAAACGCAAAAAGGCTGCCCACTTCATGGCCGGGTGGGCTAATACCGCGACTTTCATCCCGGCGTGCGCATCCTCCGATGATGAGGCAGATAGCTCGGATGGTGCAGAATTATCTGGCGAGGAGAGCGAAGACGACGCCGAGGTCGAAGAACCCAAGACCACCAAGGAAAAGGGTGAGACCTCTGCCTCCGCTTCGACGACCGAGGATACTCTTGCTGCCGAGGTTCCTGCTCCCGAGGTTCCTGCTCCCGAGGTTCTGCTCCCGAGGTCCTGCTCCCGAGGCTCCGGCCCCGAGGTTCCTGCCCCGAGGTTCTGCTGCCTGAACTTTATGACTCAAAAAACATTAAATCCCCGGTATGCCGGGTGCAGATGTAATATACACTTAAGTAGTTTGCCGTGCTACCTTATTATTATTTTGCTAGTTGAACCAGACTTAAGCTTATGTTGAATCCATTTGGAACGAGTCCCCGAGTTCACGTTCTTGTTTACTATACTTAGCAATCTTTGCTCTTGTCTACCATTTCGGCGTTCGACAGTCGAGTCACAAGATCGGTCTTTATAGCATACAATACTTAGTAAATTCCGAGGTAAGTTCCAAAGTCATCCGACATAAGTAAAAAGGAAAAAACCGGGGTTAGTAAACGACGTATGCCGGACTATTTTTGGACCGAGTCCCCGAGTTCACTTTCATGTTTCCCACATTGCACAACCTCTGCTCTTGACTACCATTTTGGCGTTCGTCAGTCGAGTCACAAGATCTATAATATAGCATACATTACTTGAAGTTTGAGACGAGGTTCAAAACAATCCGGCATACGAACAGTATGAACAAACAAGAATAAAACACATGCATAAGTGCGAGGCAGTCCCCGAGCTTAACTTCGGAGTGCCGACCTTTTATTTAAGATAAACCGAGGTACATACATTTGCGCCCTTCAAGAGTAAAAGGGGCGGAGTAGAGCTACATTCCATGGCCGTTTGGTTTCTGCTCCGGGCTTGTCCAGCCCGTCCTTCCTCGGTTCCTGCGTATCTACAAGATAGTACGAATCATTGTGCAGAGCTCTGCTCACAATGAACGGTCCCTCCCATGGAGGTGATAGCTTGTGTCGGCCAGCACTACGCTGAACCAGCCTTAGCACCAAATCTCCCTCGTGAAATACCCGAGGACTAATCTTCCGACTGTGATAACGTCGGAGATTCTGCTGATATATTGCTGACCGAGATAAGGCCAATTCTCTTGCTTCCTCAAGCAGATCCACAGCATCTTCCCGAGCTTCTTTTGCCTCGGTTTCAGTATACATCGCAACCCTGGGTGCGTCATATTCTATGTCAGTGGGTAGCACTGCCTCTGCTCCATAGACCAGAAAAATGGCGTGTAGCCAGTTGATCGGTTCGGTGTGGTCCTTAGACCCCATAACACCGCTGGTATTTCATCTATCCAGCACCCCGGAGTACGTACCAGAGGTTCAATTAACCGAGCTCTGATGCCGCCAACACCAAGGCATTTGATCTTTCCACTTGCCCATTAGACTCCGGATGTGCCACCGAGGCTATGTCCAGCCGGATTCCCTTATCCATACAGAACCGAGCAAATTCTCCCACAGCAAAGTTTGTGCCGTTATCCGAGATAATGCTATGGGGGTAACCATATCTCAGGATGATGTCCTTCAGAAAGGTTACTGCAGAATGACCGTCCAATTTCCGGATTGGTTTCACCTCGATCCACTTGGTGAATTTATCCACCATCACCAGCATGTGAGTCATGTTACCTCGGGCTGGCTTGAATTCTCCCACCATATCCAAGCACCACACAGCAAATGGCCAAGTGATAGGGATTGTCTTGAGCGCCGAGGCCGGTAGATGCGTCTTTTTGGCGAACCTCTGACATCCTTCACATTTCCGGACAATATCTTCTGCATCCTCATGAGCGCTGGGCCAGTAGAACCCATGCCTGAATACCTTAGCCACCAGAGCTCGGGTGCTGGCATGATGGCCACACTCTCCTTGATGAATCTCCAAGAGCATCTCCTTTCCTTCGGCTGGCTCGACACAGCGCTGCAACACCTCGGTTACACTCCTCTTGTACAACTCCTTGTTGATGATGGTGTACGCCTTGGCTCTCCTTTGCACTCGCCTAGCCTCGGTTTCATCACTGGGCAAACTTCCCTCCGTCAAGAAGTTCATGATCTGCTCCGCCCACTCCGGCACTGGATGCATAGGATAAAGTTTCTCGTCCACCTCCATTGGTTCGGCCGCCATTATCTCCTCCATTATTTCTTCCACCATCAAGCGACCAGTCCCCGAGTTCTGCCGCGCAGTCCCCGGGTCTGCCCAAATGCATCCGACATCAACATCCATTGGGACAGCTTCAGACTCCGGTTTAGGCGGGAGAAAAATTGACTCGGATTCAGGCGAAGGTTTGATCGAAGGTGATCTCAAATGATTCAAAGATATCCCGGGTGGTACCCGATCCCGAGATGAACCGAGCTTCGACAATATGTCGGCAGCCTCGTTTTCCAACCGAGGTATATGCTTGTATTCGCAGCCTTCAAAAAATCCTGAAATTTTCTGCACATGAAAGCGATACAACGCCATGTTGGCATCCAGGGCATCCCAAGTTCCAGAGGATTGCTGCACCACTAGGTCGGAATCTCCGAAGCATTCTATACGTCGGATGCCAATGTCCTTCGCCACATTGAGCCCATGGATCAGGGCCTCATACTCCGCCACATTGTTTGATGCCGAGAAATGAATCTGCAGCACATACCTCAGCTGATCTTGCTTTGGCGAGGTGAGAACTATCCCGGCACCCAACCCGATCTTGGTCTTGGAACCATCGAAATGCATCTTCCAATAATTGTAATCGGGCAAGGGTGGTTCATATTGCATCTCGGCCCAATCGCAAAGAAGTCCGGCAAAGCCTGAGACTTGATGGCATCTCTCCTTTCATAATGCGGGGTATAAGGGGATACCTCGATAGCCCACTTGGCAACTCGGCCAGTTGCATCTTTGCACCCAATGATCTCCGAGATTGGAGCTTCACATACCACGGTGATAGGGTGCTCCTGGAAGTAATGTTTCAACTTCTTGGCCGCCAGATATACACCATATGTCATCTTCTGATAATGAGGGTAGTTTTGCTTCGAGGTTGAAATCACCTCGCTCAGATAATACACCGGCCTTTGCACAGTTTTTCCTTCTTCTTCTCGCTCCACCACCATCGCTACACTTACAACTCGGTTTGTGGCCGCAATGTAGAGCAACATCGGCTCATTGGGCAATGGGGATGCCAAAACCGGGGCAGTGGATAACATCTTCTTCAGTTCGTTAAACGCCGAATCAGCCTGCGGGGTCCATGTAAACCCGGTGCTTTTCTTCATTAGCTGATACAGAGGCAAGGCCTTTTCTCCCAACCGACTTACAAATCGACTTAGCGAGGCTAAGCACCCGGTGAATTTCTGCACATCTTTCAGACATTTTGGTAATTTCATGTTCTCAATAGCCCGGATTTTGCTCGGGTTAACCTCAATACCTCGGCTTGAGACGAGGAAACCGAGCAACTTTCCTGCCGGGACACCAAACGTGCACTTATCCGGGTTAAGTTTCATCCGATATTTTCTTAAGTTCGCAAAAGTCTCCTCGAGATCATCGAGGAGAGTGCGTTTTTCTTTGGTTTTGATGACAATATCATCGACATATACCTGCACATTTTTGCCTATTTGGCTATGTAAGCATTTCTGCATACACCTCTGGTAAGTTGCCCCGGCATTTCTCAAACCAAAACACATGACACGATAGCAATACGCCCCGTACGGGGTAATAAAAGCAGTCTTTATTTGATCTTTAGGATTCAGTGGTATCTGGTGAAAACCAGAGTACGCATCAATGAATGACAACAGTTCACAACCAGCAGTGGAATCGATCACTTGATCAATCCGAGGTAATGGGAAAGGATCTTTGGGGCATGCCTTGTTCAAGTTGGTGAAGTCAATGCACATGCGCCACACCTTGGCCACCATAGGTTCATCCTTCTTCTTCTCTACCAGGACCGGGTTAGATAACCAGTCCGGATGCAGCACTTCCATGATGAAACCAGCCGCAAGTAGCTTGGCCAGCTCATCGCACACCACTTTTCTTCGGTCATCTGAGAGACGTCGCATCGGTTGCCTCACCGGTTTCACCTCCGGCCTAACAAACAAAGAGTGCTCTGCCAACTCCCTCGGAACACCAGGCAGGTCTTTAGCCGACCATGCAAATATGTCCCGATTCTCACGGAGGAAGTGACAGAGCGCGCTTTCCTATTTCTCGCCCAGCCCGGTCCCAATAAGGGCCGTGCGCTCCGGGAATTCCGGGTCAATGGGGATCTTCTTGGTTTCCTTGGGCACCTCGAATGCCGCCGTCATCTCCGGGTTAGCCATTCCTGCCATACCGAACTGCGCTGACTGCGCCATTGCCACCACCTCGTGCATCCTCTTCTTCTCAGCAGCTATCACCAAGGACTCGGCTAAATGAGATCCAGCCGAGGCACACTCTATGGCACGTTTGTAGTCACCCGAGATAGTGATGATTCCTCTAGGTCCGGGCAACTTCATTTTTAGATACCCGACATGAGTGGATGTCATAAATTTGGCCATCGCCGGCCTACCGAGCAAAGCATGATACGGACTCTCCAAGTCCACCACCTCGAACTCAATGCTCTCAATCCGGCAGTTCTCCTTGGTCCCGAATAGCACATCGATCCAAATCTTGCCCATAGGCGCACAGGAGACACCAGGTACTATACCGTGGAAGGTACAGCTACTTGGCAGCAGCATGTTTAGCGACACACCGAGCTTCACCATAGTATCCCGGTACATGATATTAATGGCACTGCCATTGTCAATCAGGACTCGGCTAAACCGGACATTGACGCTAGGTCCAATGAACGTCGGGTCTACCACCAAAGCATATCCTCCGGGGTTTGGCATAACCCGAGGATGATCATCCCTGCTCCAGGTGATCGCTTGCTCGGACCAGTGCATATACTTCGGCACCGCCGGCATTACAGCATTCACTTCCAACGCACGCCGATGCAAGCTCTTCTTGTCTGTTGGCTCGGTCACAAAGATCACATAGCTCGCATGAGCTTCTCTGTAATCGTTTCCGGGGTACTCATTCTGTCTGCTGGGCCCAGCATTGCTGTTGTTGTTCCCGACATTCACCACATTGACAGGTCTTGCGGCTGCAGGCCTCGGACTTGCCGCGTTCACCGGAGTAGCATTTGCCCCGGACAACGGCAAATTCTGCCTCGGAGGGATCCGCTGCGGGGCTCCTCTCTGATTGCCGCCATTCACTGCTCCTTCATTCCGAGTTCGGGTGTACCAGCTGCATTGCCGAGTCGTATGGTTCGCCGGCTTGCGGAAATCTGTGGTGTGATAGCTGCAAGGCCCATCCAGCATAGCTTCATAAGTGAGAGGCTTCTGGTCCTCCCATGGCTTCTTCCCTTCTTGATTCTGCCCCCATGCCGGTCCATTGAACTTCGGACGCTGATTGCTGCCGAGGTCTGGCCGATCCGGGTTTACTGCAGCAACCTGATCCGAACCATACCGATAATCAGGCTCTCTCCTCTTGTTCCCGAACTCTTGGCGATCATTGTGCCTCACTGGTCCGGACCTGTTGTTCATCGGGGGTCTCCTGCTCGGTTCAACCGAGTCCAGCAAGGGCTGCATTGGATCACCAAGTGCATAAGTATCGGCAATTCGAATTGTCTCGGCCAAAGTGGCTGGCATCTTTCTCTGGAACTTCTGCCAAAGCATGGAGCCATGCCGGCATCCCTGCGCAAACCATGAAATGGCTTGAGCCTCGACTACTCCCTCACAGGAGTTGCGAATGTTGCTCCACCGAGTCAAATAATCTCTGTCAGTCTCATCATTCCTCTGCTTGCACATAGAGAGCAATTGAGGTCGGTTTGGCCTCTTATATGTGCTGGAGAAGTTACTAACAAAAGCCTCCTCGAAATCCAACCAGCTGTTGATACTACCAGCTGGCAGATTGTTCAACCAGATCCGGGCTGGACCTTCCAACATGTGCGGGACATAGCGCACTGCCCAACGGCGATTTCCTCCTGCAATGTGCACGGAACTCACATAGTCTGTCAGCCAATCCTCTGGCTTGGTGCTGCCATTGTAAGGCTTGGTGTTCCGACTTAACTGGAACTGTGGCACCGGTGGTTCTCTCATGATCCGAGGTCCAAAGCACGCCGGACCAGGCGGACCTTCATCTTCCAATTTTTCAGACCAGTATATCCTGTCCAACTTATAACGAGCATCATCCGGGGTCAATTGACGAGCTCCTAACCGAGGTCCTAATGCACCCTCAACCCTTTGGTACCCGGCTCGCTCCATAGCCGAGTTTCCATCATCATATCGGTCATCTCCTTGACCGACGTATGCGGCTGCGGTACATTCTCAACCTCTTGATGCTGCTGCGCCTGCGGCCGGACTTGCTGCTGGTACACAGGATTCCGAGGTGGTTTACCTCGGCCAGCCGAGGTTCCATGCCCGGCAATCGGGTTGCCCTGACCGAGGTTATTCTTTCCCCGGCCAGCGTTGCCCTGTCCCGCCATTTGCTTTCCGGCATACTCCGGATCATATGCCTGCAGCTGCTTGTTGTGACCGGAGTTTACACTCTTGCTACGATCTCTTCCTACATGCGGTGAAGATGCCTGCCCCTTGGACATTTGGCTAGCCGCCCTTGCCGAGTGAACCACCTGTGACATTCCAGCACCGGGGTTGGCCTTTCTGAAAGCCTCATTCTGCCGGTTGGCAGTTGCCACCAGTTCATTGACTCGCTCCTGCTGCTTGCGCCAAGCATCTCCAGTTAACCCGGATAGCTCGGCTCTTGCTGCCTCAGCAGCTCTAAGTGTCTTAGCAGGGGAGCTATACATCGGCTTTCCTGCCGATCTACAACTACGGCTCTTGCTTTGGCTCTTGCTGGTTACTGACTACCATCTCTTGCAATCTCTGCATTGAGGCCTTTACCCCTCTGCCTCAAACCCTCCAACTTGTTGGGCTGAGGTTTTATCGGAGCGAGACCATGAGCTGCATTATACTCACGCAAGTTCATATCGAACTCTCTCCGAATCTCGGCCATAGCCATAGCTTCCTGCTGCAGCTCTACGCGCTGCGCCTCTAGCTCGGTTGCTGTGAGAACTACATCTGCTCCCGGAGCTAGTGGCATTGCCAGCTTATCTATGATGTCCTCCAAAGGAAGAGGCCTTACTAGCCCGGTGGACGTACCAGCATGGTCTCCGAGGTGGTTTTCCCTTTCCAGCGAGGGTTTCGCCGGCCTGCTCGATTTGGTGGCGGGTTCGGTGGGTTTGGATTTGCCGGCATCTCCTTTGCCAGCACCACCAGAACCAGTCATCATCACCTCTACGCAGCTCTCGGGGCGAGTGATACGCCGACCTCGAGCCGCGCAGATAGCAGGAGGATCTTCGGCCACGAGCACCTGCTCCGGGTACTCGCGAACGACTTCGGTGGCGATGTAGGTGACGAAGCTCCCGAGCATCATGAGGAAGCCACCCTCCGGGAAAGGCTTGTTGGCGAAGCAACCAGCGTTGTCGCTGATGAAGTTGAAGGAGCCGATGTTGCAGACGAGCCCGGAGAGTACACGCTCGCCGGAGCTGGTGATGGAGCCCGTCCGGATGGAAACCGCAGCCAGCGCCTCTGCCCCACGGTGGGCGCCAACTGTCGTGGTGGTGTCACGGCAGATGCCATAGGGATGGCTAAGTTGGGGCTCGCTTGGACGCTGGGGGATCCGGGGAGGGTTTGCACGCTAAGAAGCACGCATGGAAGAACAAGCAAGAACACAAGAACTCAGAACCAAGAAAACCAAGAACACAAGCACACCACGATCTACCCAGGTTCGGGGCCCTCGTGTGGAGGTAAAACCCCTACTCCTGCCTGCCTCTCTGTGTATATCTCAAGATCTCACAAGTACAAGGTGCTCCTCGAGCTGTATGATGCTACAATGGCGAGAACACAAGGTGGAAGATGAAGCTACAGGGGAAAATGAGAGCTAGGGTTTTCGATCCTCCTCCGCAGGAGGTGGGTGCTATATATAGTGTAGCCAGGTTACGGTTTTACCCTGCCTCAACATGGTAATGGCATGGCCAAGAGGAAGAAGACAAGCCCCTGCCCTCTGTCAATCCAACGGCAGCACTGTCAGTCTCGCCGCAGGCCTAGCTTTCCTCTTTGGGTGGTAAAACAGTAGCTTCCCAGGGTCTAGCCTCTGCCCCTTTCCCGAATTAGGTCGGGTCAGCGCCTAGGTCCTTGAGCTCCCAGGAAACCCGTGGCGTGACTCCGCAGAGCCCTGCCAAGCTTCGGGCCACGGGCTCTGTAGAACCCGTGACTCTCTTCTGCCATGCCTCGAGTCTTGTGCTTCCAACCTAAACAGGTCGGACCTTCCTTCCTCAAATATCTTCTCCTGCACTCATAATGAACTCACAATACCGAGGTAATTAGGTCGGTCATACCTCGGACCATGAACGTCGGCCCACTCCGACATGTTACCTCGGATACTCCTGGATCAAGTCACCTCGGTCAAGACCAACTTCATACCTCGGATACTCCAAGGTCCAACTAGGTCGGTCCTTCTTGTACCTCGGTCAACAATCTAGCGCACTTTACACCTTGCCTTGACCCTACCCCGGGGTAGCCCCCCGACATTGCTCAAGTTTTGTTGGTTCTTCGCAATGAAAAGCTTTATGCCAATCTTTCTAAGTGCACTTTTGCCACCAACAAACTTGTTTTGTTGGGTTTTGTTGTTTCTTCGGATGGAGTCGAAGTCGATGAAGCAAAGATACAAGCAATTCGGACTTGGCCTTTTCCGATGTCACTTGAGGAGTTGAGACGTTTTCTTGGTTTCGCCGGATTTTACCGCCGTTTCATCAAGGATTTTTCCACAATTGCTTGCCCACTCCATGAACTTACAAAGAAGAATGTACCTTTCATTTGGGGCAATGCACATGATTTTGCTTTCAATGAGCTCAAACGGTTATTAACCGAAGCACCACTCCTTGCCCTTCCGGATTTCTCTAAAACATTTGAGATTGAATGCGATGCAAGTGGATTGGGCATTGGTGGAGTGCTTATGCAAAATGGTAGACCCATCGCATACCATAGTGAGAAACTAGATGGAGCTCGCTTGAATTACCCCATTTATGACAAAGAGTTATTTGCTTTGGTTCGTGTTTTGGATGTGTGGCAACATTACCTTCGTCCTAAGGAATTTGTCATCCATTCCGACCATGAATCCTTGAAATATTTGAAAAGTCAAACAAATTTGAACAAAAGACATGCTAAGTGGGTTGAGTTCATTGAGTCTTTTACCTTTGTAATCAAATACAAGAAAGGTAAAGACAATGTGGTCGCGGATGCTCTATCCCGCAAGGCCAACCTACTTACACGTCTTGACATTAGTGTCTTGCGTTTGGATGAGATAAAGGAGTTGTATGCTACCGATGCTTTCTTTGGAGACATTTTCGCTCAATGTTCGGAGCACAAGGGAATTGGTGATTTCTATTTGCACCAAGGTTTCTTGTTTAAGGCTAACAAACTATGTATACCCGAGTCTTCGCTTCGTTTGGTCGGAGAAGACGGAGAAGAAGCTCGGCCGGTTTTCCAGCCGGTCAAAACCGGCGCCGAGGAAACCGGCCCTCCAGCCGGCCCAAACCGGCCTCGCAGCGGGCAGCAGCCCGAGGAGACCGGCCATCAGCCGGCCAAGATCGGCCCCAGGGCCGGACCAGCACCCGACACAACCGGCCCCCAGTCCGGTTTAAACCGGATCCACGGTCGGTTCTCCTGCCAACTCGCGCGCGTCCCTACTTTTCAGCGTGTCTTTTCCCCGTTTTGTACCCAGATATATACCCCTTTGCTGCCTAGGGTTAGGGTCAGACTATGATTTGAGAACTAAAGTAGAGCCTTGCTCCTTCTTCTCAAAGTGTCTCTTTCCTCCTATGGAGATGAATCAAGGCCTCCACATGTGGAGATGAACCAAGGCCTCCTCTTGAGGAGAAGATCCCTGCGTGGATACCAAGGCTCCGCTTGTAGTTGCAATTACTCGCTAATCTTCCCTCTGTGAGTGGCTAGATTGGATTGGTTGGATTGACCAATTGGACAAACAATCCTAAGAGTAAGGTGTGCTTGGGAGAGGAGGATTGGGGGCTGCCCACGGGGACTTGTTACCAATCGAGTCTTGCCGGGTTGCTACTTGCTATTTACCTTTGTGTGTTGATTTCCCCTCTTTTGTGTTCTTCGTTCTTCGTATGTTCTTCGTGTTCATCTTTCCTTTCGCTCAAATCCGTGAAAATCGGGACCAACCCACATCAGTAGGGATAGTCGCCGGCGGTGTCACGCTCAAAGGCGGCGAAGCAGGGTTGTGGGGAGGCGAATAAAATGGGAATGGTGACTGGTGAGGCGGTAGGAGGTGGGGAACCGATGCGCAGCTACACCGGCGAGCTCGGAAGAGGTTGCCGGAACGGATCTGACCGGATTGGAAGAAAAGGGGACGTCGTTTTGGTCAGGAGAAGACCGGGATTGTGGGAAGTGTGGACGGCGGTGTGTTGGACGAGGGGAAACGTGTTCCTTTGAGCTGGCTGGACTGCCTCGTGGCCCCTACGTGTCCTCCAGCGTGAGAATAGACACTGACGATTTCGATGGCTTTTACCATTTGCATTTTGCCGTAAATCCTTGTACTTTTCTAGCCGTTTACGAAAAACAAAAACAAGAGATATGCGAGAGAGTAATTAAGAGACTACAATTAGCTATTGCGAACTAGAAGAATCGAGAGCAATTGAATGTGCTACTTTGAGCGAAACTATACTGTTATTATAAAAAATAGTTATTTAGGAAGTTACAAAAATAAGACATATTCTCATTTTCAGTCACATATAACTAAAACAATTTTTTATACTCCCTCCGATACACGGAGGGTGGAAGACACCACGCTGATAATCGTTTATATACTCTTCTTGTTCTGATGTGTAGGGTGCGCTATGAAAATAAGTTATTTGTATCACTGGACACAATTAGCGATTAGTTGGACATTATGTTCCTCCTGCTCCATGGAAACGATGCTTGTCCGCCTTGTCACCTCCTTAATCTCAAATAGAGTGGGCAAACAGTTCTGCACGTGAGGTGTGAACATGATTGTGCATTTGAATGAATGACCCGATGTTGGTAACGAGGTTGGACTGGACACTTTTTGTGTCGTGGACGATAGAATAGCTTGCTTTGTCGCTCCTGCAACTAGGGAGGAACCGTTACGACGATTAAAACCGGTGCGGTGCATGAACACCACTGAGCGCTCCGCCGGCTCACTGCAGCGGTCCTGGTGACAAAGGAGGGCCTAAGACGACCGGCAAATCTGAGGGGAGGAAGGACTCCAACATCTCTATTGGTCTCTCCATTTTCTAGAACGTGGCATCGAATCTTGTGGTGCGATGTTTTACAAGCCCTAAAGGCTGCTTTCGACGAGCCCCATGAACGAGGCATCATCTAGGTTCTATCATTGTTTCATTATTTGACAGATAGGAAGAATATGTGGACAAAAAAAACTACTTACTTATCCCATGATATGGGGCAAAATTTAGTAATCTGCTTAATTTATGTAATTAGGATTACACGCACAAAAAAAGAAATCCAAAATAGGAAGAGGCGGATAAGGTATTAGGTGGTTGTTTGATATTACCAGAAAGACAAAAAAAAAAAGACGAGCCCGTGAAGGGAGGCATCATCTAGGTTCTATCTTTGTTTCATTATTTGACAGATAGGAAGAAGATGTGGACGTATGAGAGTGCGTCATTGAGTACTCAAGGAAAGACTGGAAGATTGGTGCATGTGATTTAGAACTCGAACAAAATTAGTAAAAAAAATCTCGGCGTGCCAGATTAGTACGTTAAGAAATTGGACCAATGCATGCCAGTTTTAGGCTAGGCCAGGAAAATGATCTCGAACAGGCCTGCGAAACCCGAATTTTTCATCCCTCACCGGTACGTTCACCTGCACTAATTACTCAGTGAAACAAATATGTTTGTTACTCGAGAGAAAATTTGAGGCTATTTGGAGGAACAATTGGAAAGGGAGCTTGTGGCAACTCCACAATCCACATTAGCCTTGGTCGCAAACCTCTTCCTAGCGCGCCCTACACACTGAAACGGACGGAGTACACTCTTTGGTATAAAAGCAGCAAAAAATAGTAGTTGGAAATACAACCGTGAAAAGTGGTCAAATTTATACATACACATGTACGAGTGAAATAGAAAACGTTGTGTACAATGTTGAAAGCAGAGTAAAATAGGCTCACAGAGGGTGACATGTCAACAATACGGAGTACATGTGAGCATAACTACTGAAGTTAAAAACAACAAGAAAGAATGGCTGTGATTTGAGTTATCCAAAAATTATATTTACACTAGCGAGATCTTTTCAGTCTCTAATTATCAATTGCTTCCAATATACATGCCCATGCAGTTTTCTCGGTCTAAGTTCTATTGTATTACCCTACATGGAACATGATGGTCATAGAGATTTTTCTGTTTTCCCGTTGTCAAATTGCTCCCATATATATACCAGACAGATTCGTATACACATGATTTACTGTACCCTACAAGCTAGCACCGGAAGAAGAACACATACAGGTGTGCAAACTAATTCTGCACCTGCGTATATAAAGGTGTTTCTACTGCCTGAATGAGACAGACACAGTAATAATCTAATTTACATTTATGAATTTTATGGCAGCTATTTTGTTACTACTAAAATTTTGAACAACTTAATATTTTCTGAATTTTATCTCGAAATCACCCTACGGGCGCGGCGTGCCGAAGCCTACTAGTCTCTCATACAATAGTAAAGAAGGTATGGATTAGTAGATGATAACTTAATAAAATTCAATTTCGCCACAATCGTGGCCAACGGTTAGAGTAATTTCGACACATTTGTTTTCAAACATTCAGCTACGAGTAGGGATGACAATTTTACCCATGGGTACGGGTACCCGCGGGTACCGTACCCGTGTGGGTAAGGTATGGGCAAAATTTTATACTCATGGGTAGTACCCGTACCCTACCCGTTAAGTCGTGGGAAGGGTACGGGTGTAACCTCATACCCATGGGTATACCCATACCCTACCCGTTTATATAACTTAACCGTGAAGGTGCAATATTTATTCTCGTGAGAATGTTAATCCATATTAAAATTGTCATCAATTGTCAATTTGATTTGAAATAATTGTCACATATTCAAATATATGGTATTGAGTTGGGATAAATATTTTTCTTTTATAAATGTATTATCGATGAATGTAAAATTATGAATAACTTGTGTACCATTTGATCTACCCGTTGGGTACCCAATGAGTATGGATACCCGTCGGGTATGGGTATGGGTGAAGTTTTATACCCGTGGTTACGGGTATGGGTAGACTTTTGTACCCATTGACTATATGGGTATGGGTATGATATTGCTCTACCCGCCCCATACCCTACCCATTGCCATCCTTAGCTACGAGCAATTTTTTAATTATCAAAATTACCTATACGGTGATAATTATGTGTTTGTCTTGTAGTGGCAGCGGAAGGAGCACGTTATCCTATCCTTGCGCTTGTGCATGACCGCGGTCAAAAGGAGGCACTGGTATGGGGAATCAATTGTCTCTTGCAGCTCCGGCGGCGGCGGCCATGGCGTGAGAGGGGGCAATGACGGGGTATATTGTATCCTCGTGCCTGCCATGTTGGCCGCGAGGAACGTCCGGGCCCAGCGCGACCGCCTCTTGCAGCTCCGGCGCCTTCTGAGCCCGACGCGGCCGCCGGGGTCGAGGAGGTCGCCTCCGGCCTCCACAAGGTCTACAGCGACGGCCTCCACTACGGCTCCTGCTACCTCAAGAGATGCCTCGACACCGCGGCCGAGCACGTCGACGTCGCCTCATTCAGCATCAACGCCTTCCTCGTCATCCCCCACGTGCAGCTCTACGGCGTGCTCATGGCGCAGTTCTTCCCCGCACAAGGCCCCAGGCCCAGGCCTTCGCCCGCATCGAGGCCGCCTACTACGCCGTCACGCTCCCCTTGGACCACCACCTCCCCCGCTGCATCCAGCTCCTCCTCGGCGTCCGCCCACCCCCCGTCACCGGCAAGAGCGGCAGAAGCATGATCGGCTACTCAGACAACCGGTAGCCGCCGCCGACGAGTACATCCTCAAGTGTATCCAGACCGGCTTCCCCGACCCCGCCACCGCCGAGCCCCCTCAGGCGAAAAGCAGCGTGGACGTGGACCAGGCGCTCAGCTACCCCCATCGCGCTTGCTCCCTCACGACCCTCGCCGTCCACCACCTCGACGTCGCCGTCGCCTACCTCTCCAGCTTCTCGACCCTGAGGAGGTCGCCGACATGTCCCAAAGGGCCGACAAACGCGTATACATCTCTGAGGTATATACGGAAAGTAGTACACCATGTCCTGTTTTTGCTCGCTGCTACCAGATCTGTTCATCGCTGTACTTCTGTTCCTCATTCATTCTGATCACTTCAATGCAGGACGGGCCATATGATCCATCGGATAGTAATTCAGATTAACTAGCTCACCTGATCAAAGCGAGGGGGGGGGGGGGGGGGGGGGGGGGGGTGGGGTGAGAATGATCCCTTTGCATTGTTGATCGAAGCCGAGCTGACATCCAAGACCTCTAGTTCATCCAAGCTCCAACCTTTTTCTACAATTTCAGTTCAGTTCGTTCAGATTATCTGCTGCCACCATCTATGTTTAATTTCTGGACGCGGCCGTGGCTATCTTAGCTTCACCACTACTGGTGTGATGTCATATCAACACCTTGCCTGTGGACGACCGAACCGAATTGCAGCGAAATTGGTACTATGGACATGCTATGCTTTTTTAATCTTTGCTCCGTGATTCAGTTCTTTTTTCGATCATGGGATAACATTTTATATCACTGTGTGCATTCTATGAAATTCTTGAATCAATATATTTTTAGAAACAAATTCTTGAATCAACATAGCACAGTAACATTTGCATTGTTGATCTAAAGCTATAATAATTCGATGGAGGCTCTCAAAGCGATCGAAACGGGTGGGGATCCCTTTGCATTGTTGATCCAAGCCGAGCTCACATCAGTCAGTCGTTTAACTTTGTTGTGCTCTCTAGTTCATCCGATCCAAGTTCCAACTTTTTCAGATTTAAGTTCAGTTCTGTCAGATATAATCTGCTGCTATTTATCTAAGTTTAATTTCTGGGTGGCCGTGGCTATCTGAAGGGTAAAATATAGTCAAGTGATACTGTAATGTCATATCTGCATGACTGCATCTTATCTGTTTACAATAGTGTTGAATTGCTGCAAAATTTGGAACTTTTGGACATGGTATGTTTTTTTATCATGTTTTGTGATATGCTTTTTTCCGATCCTAGGATAGCAATCCATATTAATGCGTGCGTCCCCAGTTAGCTCATTGTGTGTTACGCATTAGGCAAGAGTATTCTGGTCCGATTGTGATGATCGATACTGTAATGTTTTTTTTTTCCTTGGAGCCAATCAGGCCCTATTCTGGGTGTGCTCCTGTACTCAAGAAGCACATAGATATCGTCCAAGGCAAGCAGGATTCTGAGCTTCAAGATGATCACACGCCAAAGGATACATATGAACAAGCAAGTTTGGCGGATGCAACTCAAATAGTGCAGCTGATTTCCGTTCGTTCTGGGGAGTTGTTGGTTCTCTTTTCTGGGAGCTCGATTTGTGCTCTGCCGAGGAGAGGTTCGCTGAAAGGCCTTCCAAGAACATAGCATGGAGCAATGAGCTAGCCGACGAAGCGCTCACTTATGTTGGTGGCTTATCATTGTTCAGAGAGCTGGTAATTCCAAGACAGCAAGAAGTTATTTATCATTCAACTAGCCTAACTGAATCAAGATTTCTTATCGCTCGAAACCAACCTTGGGATCCGGGTGATGTTGCTATCTATGAGTGTGATGCGTTCATACCAAGCTCTGTTCAGTTTGATCAATATTTACTGAAGAACACACCCCAAATAATATGTTGTTGAACTTAGTTTGCTTGTCAGAGGAAAATATACATGATACTCGGATGCGCTTGCTAGTAGCTGCCAGGGAAGGGAGAAAAAGCTTGGCTAGACCAATGTGCAACACCTCTGAACTTCAGTTTCACACGGTGGTAGCTGGCTATAGGACGGGTCAGATCATTCAACTGTTGGCACAAGATATACTTGGAATTCTCACATTATTGCTCACAGCTCTCCTACGTGTCTTACTGAATGACAAAGATGCCATTGCTGCAGAAATTCGTTGTGATGTGACTCGATGTGCACCTCCATCTCTAGCTGCAAAGATATGTACCCCAAGTTTTGTTGGGAGGTTATTGGGTCATGCTCTTGAAGGAACAAGACCCAAAGCTCTGTGCTGGTCCATTTATTATCCGTGTGCATATCCTTACTAGACCCAAAAACATTAGCATCAGCTTCCTATCAAGCATTCAGAAGTAAGGTACGTCATGGTGCATTGGTCACTGTCAGTCCTAAGACAGTTGGATTGTATGCTTAGACCGTCGACTATTTTGGAAAAAGGAAGAAAATAACTCTGATCTCTGATTTTGGAGAAATAAGTGGCTCACGAGGAATGGAGAGACAGATTCTCTATTTGATCTCGAAGTACTCATATAACATTTCTTTCAGTCGGATCACTTGTTGGAATTGCACGTGTAGGTAATTTGCTGAACTTATTGGACACTTGCGCTGATGAAAATGTTTTGTCTGCGACTTATGGATGTTCTCAAAATGCACTGACCGAAGATTTTGAATTCACCTCTGTTTTGCTGGCAAGTGGTAGTGAAACTGCTGAAAAGGAGCTAATCAGCCAATCAGCAACCAAGCGCTCCAATTTATTCTTTCAGGAGGAGCTGGTTCACCAAATTCAGAGAGAAGCTAGCTCAAGATGCTACTTCCACATGCAGTCAGTTTGAAGTTTAGGGTTCCGTGGGGTCAAAGCCTCACCACGTTCTTCCTTTATATTGCACGATCAGCTCACAATTAGAATTGGGTTACAACACGTATAATACGTACATGTATACGATAGGACTCTAGACCTATTTTAACACTCCCCCTCAATCTGAACTTCTAATATGAACAAGATTCAGATTGGTCTTAAAACGGTCTAACATCTGTCGAGTGCCTGGTTTGGTGAACACATCAGCCAGCTGATCATTGGAAGAAAAAAATCTGACCCGAAGAGCTCCAGAAGCAACACGCTCATGCACAAAGTGGAAATCGATCTCTATGTGCTTCGTCCGTGCATGAAAAAACTGGATTAGCTGTCAGATATGTAGCTCCTAAATTATCACACCATAAAACGGGTGCACGCTGCTGTGAAACGCCAAGCTCCTTGAGTAGTGATTCTACCCATATGGCTTCAGCAGCTCCGTTTGCCAAAGATTTATACTCAGACTCGGTACTGGATCTCGAGACTGTTGGTTGTTTCTTCGAGCTCCACGAAATAAGGTTTGGTCCAACAAAGATGGCGAAACCTCATGTGGATCGGCGATCATCAACACACCCTGCCCAATCCGCATCAGTGAAGATAGTAATGCTGGTGGAGACAGACTTCAGAAATTTCAGTCCTGTACTCAATGTTCCCTTAACATATCGCAGAATGCGCTTGACTGCTTCCCAATGGACATCGGTGGGTTGTGCAAGAAACTGACACACCTTATTCACCGCAAAAGAAATATCTGGACGGGTGAGTGTCAAATACTGCAAGCCTCCAACAACGCTGCGGTACCGGAAAGAATCATCGGGACCTAGAGGAGTGCCTGACTGACGTGCGAGACGCTCTGTCGATGGTGTGGGAGTGGGCTTACAATTCTCCATACTCACACGGTGCAAGAGATCCAATGCATACTTCCGTTGAGTCACTGTCATCCCCCCTGAATTGTAGGACGCTTCTAAACCAAGGAAATACTCCAGCGGCCAAGATCCTTGATAGGAAAACTAGATGCAAGCGATCGAACAAGGTCATCAACTGCACTCGGAGTAGAACCAGCAATCACGATATCGTCCACATAGACCAGCATATAAATCCGAACACCATGCTGAGAGAAGATAAACAGGGACGTGTCGGCCTTGGAGGAGACAAAACCAAGCTCAAGGAGACGTGCACTGAGACGAGCATACCACGCACGGGGAGACTGTTTAAGACCATACAGAGCCCGCTGCAGCTTGCACACATGAGAGGGATATCGAGCATCATCAAAACCAGGCGGCTGATGCATATAGACATCCTCAGAGAGAAAACCATGAAGGAATGCATTACTCACATCGATCTGCCGAGGACTCCATCCTTGTGACACCGCAAGAGAGAGAACCAGACGAACTGTGGCTGACTTGACAACGGGACTGAAAGTATCACCATAGTCAATGCCATGCTGCTGAGTAAAACCACGGGCGACAAGGCGTGCCTTATGCTTATCAATCGAACCATCCGGCCGATGCTTGGTCTTGAAGATCCACTTGCTCCCAACGATGTTAACCCCGGAGGACGAGGAACAAGGACCCACGTATTGGGATGACGTAGGGCAGATATCTCATCAGCCATCGTTGCACGCCAGGCGGATTCACGCAGTGCATCACGATGAGAAACAGGCGTTGCAAGAAACGCACGCCGATTAGGATCATACCTCACCGTCCCATCGGTGATCTGCTTCGCGTGCCAGGTATTGTCACGTTTACGCGTGACCATCGCGTGTTCAGGCGCAGCCGGAGGCGTCGCGGTCGAGGTAACAGGGGGACCCTCGACAGGAGGCGACGCAGGCTGAGCAGTGGACGACGACGAAGGAGAAGCAGCCGTGTCGGAGGACTGGGCCGATGATGGGCCGGGCGACGAGGCCGATGATGGGCCAGGCGAGCGGGCCGAAGGAGAGCCGGGGCCGAGAGGCGTGTATGCGCCATGCACGTCGATCTCCAGCTCGGTACGCACGGGACGGACGTGCACGTCAATCACCGGCGAGCGTGTGTCGATCACAGGCGGCGGAGGAGTATCTCGCTCGACTAGAAATTCCTGCACATGAGAGACACTGCCTGAGGCAGGCGGGTCAGTGGACAAATAAGACAGGTCATATTTTCGCATATTATCACCCTTAGCCGGTTCATCGGAAGGAAAAGAAATCGCATCCGCAAGAGTGGAGATGTCAATCGTAACACCGGATGTGGAATATGGAAACACAGACTCATCAAAAACAACATCACGAGAGATATATATGCGTCCCGTGGAACGATCTAAGCACTTGTACCCCTTATGCATTGGGCTGTACCCTAAAAACACACACATAGTAGAGCGAAAAGCAAGCTTATGTGCGTTATAATTGCGCAAACTGGGCCAGCACGCGCAGCCAAAAGTGCGAAGAAAGGAATAGTCTGGTTTGACCTTAAGGAGACGATGCACGGGTGTGTCCTGTTGAATGACAGGTGTGGGCATTCGATTAATGAGATAACACGCGGTCAGAAAAGCTTCATCCCAAAAACGCAAAGGAAGTGAAGAATGGGCTAGCAAAGCAAGACCTGTTTCAACTAGATGACGGTGCTTGCGTTCAGCAACCCGTTCTGTGGTGACGTGTGTGGACAGGACACACGATGAGAAATCCCGGTACGCTGAAAATAGCGATGCAACTTGTGATACTCACCACCCCAATCCGAATGAACTGCTATGATTTTAGTGTGAAGGAGACGTTCAACGTGAGCTTGAAAAGCATAGAACACTTGCTCAACATCAGACTTATGCTTGAGGAGATATATCCAACAAAAACGAGAGTAATCATCGACAAAGCTAACATAGTACTTATACCCTCCTGAGGAAGCAATCGCAGGGCCCCAAACATCAGAATGAATTAACTCAAGAGGCATAGTAGAAATACGATGAGATAAATTATATGGCAATTGTCGACTTTTAGCACGCTGACAAGCATCACAAACTGAAGTCTGAATATCAGATGAACACACTAAACCATTATTTCTAACAATGTTTTGAACTACATTATTGGTGGGATGACCGAGACGCTGGTGCCACTGGGACGATGTGGTCTTGACGCTGGAAGACGCCTGTCGGATTGACGAGGTGGACGCACGACTAAGCGGGATGGGGTAGAGCCCTCCATGACTTCTACCGTGCAGAAGAATTTTCTTCGTGGCCTTGTCCTTAACAAGGAAAAACAAACGATGAAATTCCACAAAAACATCATTGTCGGAGACAAGACGATAAACGGAAAGGAGGTGTTGATTAATGTGTGGAACATGAAGAATATTGTGCAAACGAAGAGGTGAACCGGCTAAATTAGAGTGACCAATATGCGAAATTGACAAACCTGCACCATTGGCCACTTGCACCTGGTCCTTCCCGCCATAGCGCTCGTGGTAGTGAAGACGCTCTAGATCACTTGTGAGATGATCCGTCGCCTCGGAATCCATGATCCATTGGGGCGGCTCATGAGTGGAGGTAGACGCGGAGTTGCCGACGCGGAGGCTACGACAGTCTCCTGCCTCATGCCCCCAGTTCCTGCAGAGTTGGCACTTGGGGCGCCAGCGACGGTTGCGGCCATTGCCGCCTCCGTTCCCTCCTCCTCCGTTGCGGCCGTTGCCGCCGTTACCGCCAGGGCGACCCGACTGCCCCTGGCCTTGACCACCTTGACCATGGCCGCCTTGGCCATAGCCGATCTGCCCATGCTGTGTATAATCACCAGCGGGACGGCCGCCACTAGGACGACCAGAGTCGTTGCCGCGGCCCGGAGTGGCGTTGTAGCCCGGGCGTGACACAACTCCGACTGCTGCTGCTAGGAGGGCTTCATAGTGGAGGACACTCGAGTAGAACGCGGAGAGCATAACAGGGCCCGCGAAGTTCATCGAAGCAGCAATGGGGTTAAACACCGAGCCAAGGCCGGTGAGCATGTAATCGATGATCTCGTCATCGCGAAGTGGGGAGCCTGCGGCGGCCATGGTGTCAGCTAGTGCCTTCACCTTCTGCATATACTCGCAAGCGGGCTTGTCCCCCTTCCTCAGCGCCTGAATTTGACGTCGGAGATTGCGAACACCAGCGCTATTTTCTGCGCTGAACATGGCCTGCACCACCGCCCATGCAGCAGCAGCCGTGGTGCAGCCGATCAACTGGGCTGAGATCTCCTCGTGCATTGATCCAAGGAGTATCCCGAGAACCTTCTTATCGAGGGTCCACCAGTGCTCGTAGTCGGGGTTGGACACGGTACGAGCAGTGTCGCCGGTTCCTGTCGTCACGGTCTGAGCCGGTGCCTTCGCCGAGCCGTCGAGGAAACCGTGGAGGCGCGCTCCGGCGAAGTTGGGAAGGGCAAGTGCCCTCCATAGGATGAAGTTGCTGCGGTCCAGACGGACCGCGATGGGCGGAACAACTGGGACGGCCGCCGAGGCCGAAGGTGGTGCGATGGTGGGCGCAGCGGGGGTGGAAGGAGACACGGCGAGCGTGAGAGCGGAAGAGGTGAACGACATCGCGGCGGCGGCGGCTAGGGTAGGAAGAGCTCTCGGCTCTGATACCAAGTTTGAAGTTTAGGGTTCCGTGGGGTCAAAGCCTCACCACGTTCTTCCTTTATATTGCACGATCAGCTCACAATTACAATTGGGTTACAACACGTATAATACGTACATGTATACGACAGGACGCTAGACCTATTTTAACACAGTCAAGGTTGTTTGGGTTTGATAGT
Source organism: Poa pratensis (assembly GCA_947311845.1). Classification (NCBI taxonomy): domain Eukaryota; kingdom Viridiplantae; phylum Streptophyta; class Magnoliopsida; order Poales; family Poaceae; genus Poa; species Poa pratensis. Next base: position 33,561,240 of record CAMZMU010000109.1, on the reverse strand, counting down.
TATCAACTATGCAACGTGACAACGCATGACGAAATACCATGGGATCCTGGAGGCATCATGGAAGCCGAATTTTATCCATTGCTTGGACAAGCAATGTTTTGCCGGGGCGGCAGTGTAACACCCAGCGTACACCCTGGCCTGGGCTTAGCCTACTGGTGGCTGTACATGGGCTTGGGCCAGATCAGCTGGTCAATACTTGGATCATGAAAGATATAAGGATACGAGAGGCAGGGAAGAGGGCATCGAATAAAACTGAAGATACGGAACTGCTTCTCTCTCCCGTCTGTCATCTCCTAGACTATGTCTCCTTCAGGTCCGGTGCTACCACAAGTACATTGTATCCACCTCACGTCCTGGTGATCGCTGGCGGCAACGGGGATCATGACAGGTACATCTTGGCGTCTCCTCTATTTTCAAATATTCGTCTCATAGGATATTTTTCATCTAAAGTTCGGGAAACCGGGTCCGTCCTAGCTAATACTCGTGAAACGTTTTTTACATGCCCTGAAATATTTCTTTTATTGCATGTCGTGAAGTGTACATTTTGACTCCTTAAGCAAAGTTCACTTTTGACTTGTGAGAGACATAAGCGTAAACTTCACTTGTCAGAGATATAGTCCATAAAAGTCATTATTGAATAGAGAAATAAATCAACATCAGATGGGTAGCAACAGCAGGCAGAGAAGGTGTTAACACAACGTTCACGGATCATCGTTCTAGTATTCTTTGATGAACGAGCAAACTCTCGCTTCCCGGTATACCTTTCCTGCCCGGCAGAAGTAGCCCAGCTCCGGGGCGCAGTGCGAGTCGTCGGAGCAGACGCATAGTCCTTCGATGGCGCAACCCTTCTTAACGGTGTTTGGACTTCCATGAATGCCGAGCACCTTGTCGCTCCACTCGCTGGAGAAAATCCCGTGGGGGTCGTACCTATCCTTCACTGACAGAAACTTATGGGCTTTGTGGTACTTTGCGATGGCACCATCGAACGCGAAGTCACGGTTCTTGCCCCAGTGCGGCAGGCCGCCGTACTTGTTGAGCGCCATCTGCTCGATCTCGTCCACCACGTCGGCGTACACCCGCGGGACGCCGTAGGTGTGGCTCCGGTAGAAGACGATGTCCAGGTCGATCGAGTCCTCGGCCTTGCCGAGGTACGCGGAGGAGGACTTGACGTAGCGGAAGACCAGGCCCACCCTGCCGTCGACGCCGGTGCAGAACTTGTCCGGGTCTAGGTCCCTGATACGCTGCACGTCGGCGACGAACGCGGGAGCCTTGGAGAGCGCGACGCTGAAGCCGGAGTTGTAGTAGAAGGAGCCGTGGATGCGCGGGTCCCAGACGCAGGAGGTGAGGAGGCCGTCCTCCGGGCCGTCGATGCACGAGCCGGACGCCTGCATGCGGTTCTGGTACCCGACCACCGGGTACCCCGTGAAGTTGACGCCATCGTTGGTGTAGCCGTAGGCCAGCTGCTCCTGAGCGGACACTTGCCGCTGGGCCGCCGCGCACCGGGCGGCGTCGGTAACGTTCTTCAGCTGCATCGACTCCTCAGCGGCTCTTGCGTCGATGGTCGCGCGGGTGGGACGAGCGCGAAATATGAGGAAGTCGTTCAGGCCATTGCCCGGCGTAGAGACGTCGACGCGGTCGTCCTGGCGGTACATGACCTTGCGCTCCCGCGGATGCCACGTCAAGTCGGCAAACTCGTGGAGCTGGCCCCACTGGACCACCTTGTTCGGCAAGTCCGAGTCGTCGCGCTTCACGAACGTCAATGACCGCTTGAACAAGGGTTCCATGGCCAGAGTTACCTGAGAGATGACGCCGAGGACCCCAAGAGAGACCTTGGCGGCGTCCAGGTCCGGGTCATGGGCGTGTAGCTCCCTCACCATGGCGAAACCCTGGCTCGCAGGTGCCGGCGTCACGATCCTCAGCCCGACCACGTACTCGTGCACCACGCCTCCCTTGCCCCACAGCGAGCTCCCGTGCGCGCCCGTCGCCAGGAGCCCACCGATGGACAGGCCGTACCAGTAGGGCGAGTTGGGAAGCGCGAGCCCCGCCTCTGCGGCGGCCGCGATGAGGTCCCGGAGGAGCATGCCGCTCTCCACCGTGATGAGCCGCTTGGCGACGTCGATGTGCACCGTCCGGTTCAGTCGCGCGGTGCTTATGATTGTGCCGTGGCGGCCTCCTGGGCACGCCAGCTTGGGGACGCTGTTTGAGTGCTTGGTGGCCACCTTGAGCTTGCGTTTGGCGCAGGCCGCGGCCGCCACGGCGGCGACGAGCTCCTGCTCGGTGCGCGGGTAGGTGATGTTGGCGGCGTGGCAGATGGTGCGGTCCGTGAAGGAGCCAAACGTGTTGGTGACCGTGCAGTTGGACGTGCCGTGGGTGCAGACCACGGGTCCGGCGGCGGGCTGCAGCTACCGAGCTGGAGAAGGACCCCTAGGGCTAGGAGGAGGATCGGAAGCAAGCTCTCCATTGCTCTTGTTTGTTCTCGCCGCATCTGTCTGTTGCTTCTTGAATGGAATGGATACCCTATATGTAGTACTAAAGCTTGCTTGTTTGTTCTGAATTTTTTTTTCCAGTTGGCCAAAACACGAGCTTGCATACTTTTTGTGTCGAAGAGAAGACCCATTCGCGAAATATATATTTTAAGGGATAACAGAAGATCACCTTCAGCGCCAACTGGTGTTCGGGTGCTGTGAACGTGACAAATAGTTTTCTCCATCTTATCCCTGCCGACAAATTCACGTTGAAATTCTAGCAATTTCAGACTGTAGTTAGCAGCCTCCAGCGTTCACCTCGCCGAGCCATGACATATCCAAGATCTTGCGTGCACTGATGGGTACTACGGAGTAGTAGCTAACTACTAGCACTTGTTTAAGACAACGTGTGGATTAAGATAATAAGATTTTCCAGCTGGAGGAGGCATCGGTGTCAGTTCTGCTAGTATTGCACAGTACACGAACACGACGTACATACACCAGCTGGCCGGGCAGGATCTTTTTTTTTTAGAAACGAGGGGCAAAAGCTTTGCCCGTATATTAATTAAGGGGGGGATCAAGTTGCCCAAACATTTGGCACCCGTGAGGACCCACAAGCGAGCCTCATTTTTAACTCCGTCTAAAACGACTAAAGACGGGGCACTCTTATTTTGAAACACCCTAGCGTTGCGCTCATTCCACACCTCCCATGTGACTAGCAAAGTGAAAGAAGCGATGACCTTGCGATGCGGAGCAACGTTGGTCATCCGGAGCCACCACTCCGCGAAACTGAGGTCAAGCCAATCTTTGATGTTGGGGAGACCTAGCCAACCTTTAGTAAGGTCTCAAATCCTCCTCGTGAAGCGACAATGCACAAGGAGGTGAACAAGAGACTCCGTCGTTTGCTTGCAAAAAGGACAGAGACCGTAATTTGGCCACCCCTCTTGGCGAGGCGATTGGCCGTCCAAACTCTGTTTTGGTTTGCAAGCCAGGCAAAGAACTTCGTCTTGGGCGGAGCCCAAGGCCTCCAAACCGACTTGTGCATGTAGGAGGTGATGGTTCTCTTCGTTGCCATCAGCGACCACCAGCTGTGTCTAATTAATTTAAGGCGACTAAAATATATATTTCCTCCATTCTAAATTATAAGATGTTTTAGATATCTAAATACGTATATAGGATTGAAATGAGTGAAACTACACGCCAAAACACATCTAGGTATGTTCGAATCAGAACAAAGTAAATCATTTTATATTTCGGAACCGAGATAGTATATAAGAAGAGCTTGCATTTTTTTTGTGGCGAAGAGAAGACCGATTCGCGAAACTTAAGGGATAGCAGCACTAAAGGTACGAATAGGTACTTGTTGACATTTCCATCTTGCGTATCGCGAGGGACATTTGATATTGCGGTGTGTGACCGGCGATTGTTGTTCTAAAATTTCCACTCATATGCATGCAAGCTTGGTCGTAAGCTACATATACTTTGACCGGAGTAACAGCATTAGCACTATTGTCCAGCGAACAGTCGTAAGGCTCGGAATTTCCATTATTGTGTCCAGACACTAGTTCCATCATCTGTCAACTTAACTTGAAGTTGGATGACGATGCAAGTGAAGACTTGCAAGCAAAAGGAATAAAAGAATAGTAAACTGAGTTAGTGTCCATCATTGTTCCGCTGATTATCCATCTACACCGACACGGCGACACCTGTATTTTATCGTAGTCAAATGAATGTGTTTGAACGCTCTAGTCTCTTTTTTTCACTTGAAGTCTCGCTGTTTCATTAATTGGCCAGTGCAACGGAACACGCTATAGCAGAGATTTTAAGTATAGAATCGGTTTAGATAAGGATAATTATGATACGATCGGCGACTTGCACTGTACACGACCTATCCGATCTTGTTGATATCTTGCGCGCCTATCCTCAATCTGTACCGATCTGGTTGGTCCATTGTAAACCGAAATGATCTAAGTTGACGCCTCATCTATATCCGCGGACGTGTCCGATTTAACTTCTCATTTGTAATTGTGTATGTGCGTCCAGCAAATGTATGGGCTGGATATGAGAGGTGTCGGATAATCCGGCCACATAGGGAGAAAGTGAGGGACCAGTTGGGTATGCTTTTTTATTCTCTCTTGACTATATGTGCTGACATATACAGAAAAAGTGGGGGCCCCGTTGTAAATATTCTAACCACGACAAAATCATTCTTTCAAATTTGGTATCATAGTGTGACCCTATGAGATTCCTTTTCTCTCGGCCATGGCCATGACCACCACCACCAGCCCTCATACGTCCACCATCATCAATCTTCTCTACCCTTCTGTCACAGTCGCCACCACCAATCGTTAGGGTTGAAAACAGAGCGAAAACTTTTTGCTCGCTTCATAGAAAAGGAAAACGGAGAGAAGAAAACAAAAAAAGAAACTTATTCTCATGGAAACATAATGGAACTTCTAGAAAATAAATACTGAAAATTTTCCAGAAATACAACCCACCCAGCTCAACTAGTGCTTTGAGTCGGTAATTTTTTGTTGTTGCTCACTTCTTTTTTTGAACAGGGGACGGTCCCGAAGGACCTAGAGTTTCATTAATCAACGCTGGAACATTTTACAGAAAAGGCCTCAAAAAAGATAAAAATTACAATCAAGCCCTTGCAATTTGCACAAAGGACCCTACAAAGGAAATGAGGAATGCAAACAGGCCCAGCTCCTTCTCCAGCGCGATGAATCCGATGCTCGGCGTAGTCAGCCTCAACGTCGCCGGGGACGAAACCACTTGGGACGAGGACGCGGGAGCTCACTACACCGAAGCAGAAGGGCCTCCATTGCGGCATGGCAGCCTGGAGGTTGAGTAATTCCTTGTATCGTCGGCCGGAGGAAACCGTCACCAACGACGAAGGCGGGAGTGGTCGCCTTTCGACCATCTTGGACGACAACGAGAAGAGCGCCGCCGTGAGGAAACTCCCTGGAGAAGTAGAACTCCTCCCCTGGTGCGATTTCAGCAACGATGAAACACAAACTTGGAAGCCTTCTCTGCTCACGCCACCACGACGAGCGACAGAGGCAGCACCCAGATTCATGCCACCACCACCAGAACCGCGATTAACGAAACTTATGGAAGAGGTTGCCGAGGTGACGCTGCGATCCATCGCCTCCAGCCACTGGAGCAAGCCAGATCGCTTCATCTCCTCCGCCGTTCGCCAGGAGTGGCTCGGAAACTCCGGCGACTCGCACCTCACAGCACCATTTTTGTAGTTGCAGAAGAGACCAAAACATCGCTCCATCTCCTCGCCTCCATGGCCGGTCAGAAGGAACTCCTCTTGATCATTTCCGCAAGCAGAAAGATAGTACCAGCGCTTATTGAAGAAGACCGCCGTAGATCCGCCACCGCCACCGATCCTCCACCATGGAGGCTTGACGGAGGAGCTTGTCGCGGCACACTCAGCGCCTCGCCAGGACGCCAAGTTTGTAGATCTTCGGGGAAAGACCAAAGACGGCATCCGCCGAGCTACACAAGCAACTAACTTAGATCTACAACTAAACCTACCTAAAAACTACTCCGGCACCTATCCAACACCAACTCCGGCCAGCTATTCCGGCGGAGCGGCCAGATCGGCCCGGTCTTCAGAAAACGACCCTCAAGTTACTGTAGACGAGAGAGAGCGGTGGGAGAGGGGAAAGTGGTGATGGAGGCTGAATCCCTCCGGGGGCGGCGGTGGGCCGACGTCGCGGATGAGATTAAGGAGGCTGACGCCGTGGCTGTGGAACTCGCGGCGAGGTGCGCAATCCCGCCCTCCCCAACCTTCGGAGACTTGTTGGCGCTGGCTCGTCGTGGTCCTCCGCGCTCTGCTGGTCCTCGCCGGCGTGCTACTCTCCGGGCCCGTCGTCCGGCGGTGGCCCCGCCAAGCGCGCGAGGAGGTAGGCAGGCTGAAGCTCCGTTATGTAAGGAACGTACGCCAGTGGAGGCAGTGGCGACCGAGGGGAGGCGCCCCGAGGTTGCTCCGACGCCGGTGATGCCCAACCGCGTGGTGGAGACGACGACGCAGGCGGCGCACCGTGCTCATGCGGCGCCGGCGGCGGAGCCAGATGCGGCGCATGTTCCAGCACAGGGAGCCGATGCGGCCAACCCTAGGCCCAGCAGGCCGGATCGGGCTTGTCGGCCCATCCTGGAGTGGCGCAGGCAGGATGCGAGACTCATGGCCCATCAGGGGCTGCCGCAAACGACCGCGTGGCGCGCGACACTTAGCGGCCCAGCTCGGCCCACGGGCCCTTGGCTGTGGATCCGCAAAGGACTGCGCGATCTAACCCTAGGCACTCCCGCATCCGCTCGGTCCATCCGCACTCACGCCGCCACCGCCCGCATCGTGACCATCACTCCACCACCGCCGCCCCTGACCATCTCGTTCGCCGACGCCGTCGCCATGAAGCGACACCGGCCGGAGGAGGAAGACGAAGATGTCCACCACCGTCGGAGGGCGCGGTCCCCTTCCCCTCCTCCCCCGCACAGAGCACGGCGGCCACGACCCACAACCGCGCATCGCCGCCGCGCAGCTAGCGGCCGCCACCTCGGCACGGGTCTCCTGGACCGCGTCGCTCCCCGGACCGCCGGGACAGGCCCACCGCGGAACACCGCGTTCCCCCCAACCCGTGGCCTCCCAGCGCCGATCCCCTCGCAGGGGCCCTTCGCCTGACGGCCAGTGCAGGGAAGCAGCACTGCGTCGTGAGCTCGTGCAGCGTTCCTCCGCCCATGGCAGGTCCCCCGAGCGGCACTTGGACAAGGCACCGAGGCGCGAATCTGGTTCGTGGAGGGAAGACCGGGCTGCCCACCCTCAGGCCCGTCAGTCACCTAAGCAGTCACAGCCTGCTAGTGTTGCCATCGCTACTGCAAAGAAGAAGCCCAAGCAAAAGAAGAGGAAGAAGAAGCAGGGGATGGGGGAGGCGTGGGAGGGAGCCAGAGTGGGCTCCCACCTGCACCGACCACCAATATCCCACGGAGAGCTCCGAGTGACCCGTCCCAGGCAGGGATGGTTGCGCCCCGACCTCAGGTGGAGGGAGGGGAGGGCTCTCCGTCGCAGATCACGTGCTTCAACTGTGGGGTGGTTGGCCACTACCGGTCGGAGTGCACCCGCCCTGAGTGTTGCGCGCGCTGTGGGGATTCTGCGCATCTCGTTGCCGCTTGCACCATGACTGCCGCCCAGCTGCACCGCCCCCGCCTAGAGCTCCTCGGTCACGGGGTTGACTCCATGTTCTACTACATCGACTTGGGGGGTGCCGAGGGCGCTCCCACAGAACCTGGCGCAGGTGTCTGTGCTCCCAGACCAGCTCCCGCCCGTTGCCGCTGCGCTCACTGTGGAGATCCTTAGGGACGAGCTGGCCTTGGTGATGCCAGGTCACGAGTGGCGGGTGCGCGAGATCTCGGCCTCCGAGTTCGCGGTGGTCTTCCCCTCGGAGGCGATGCTCCGCATGTGCACCTTGGGCACCACGTTCACTCTTCCGATCAACAAGATCCAGGTGGCCATCAAGGCATCGACTTCTGACCCGGGGGAGACCTACCTCTGCTCCACCTGGGTCCGGATCCACGGGATACTGGATGAGGCTAGGAAAAAGCCTATCATCGAGTTGATTGCGCGGCCCATGGGTAGGCTTGTGGAGATTGATGCACGCTCTCTAGCTGGTTCTGGTGCGGTTCGGATCAGGCTTCTTTGCCCCGAGCCAGCCAAGATTCCCGGAAACCTCCCGCCCTTCTACTTTGGAGGGGAGGGAGGAGAGCGTCAGGCGATCTTGCACGTGGAGCTTGACGAGGACCGTCTGCGCTCCCCGTCTCGCCCGGTCACTGGCGGGGAGACCTTGGGAGGAGGCGGGAGCTCGTCTGAGGAGGATTGCTCGGACGACGACGCCGATGAGCCTGGTGCGGGTGGGGCACACGGGACGCCTCCCGTGCCCAATGCCCCTACTGCTCCTCTTGCTCAGACGACTACGCGCTCCGTCACCCCGCCACAGGCATCTTTGCCTGTGCCCACCCAGCCAGCATCACGACACACTCTAGCAGTTGATGCATGTAAAATACATACATGAACTTTGCATTATTTTACTTATATTCCAGTCATATTTGCATCATATAAGGGTTATATCACTGTTTTATAATGATTTTGGGAATATTTGATATGTTTCCTATTTTTTATGGAATTAACCCTGCGCAGGCAGAAAACCCTATTTCTATATTTTAATGTTTCAGGGACCCAAACGACGTCCAAATGACCTGGAAATTTACGAGCATCAGTTTTTTGAAGGAACAAGCGTGGGAGCGAAGGAAGCAAACAAGCGGAGGCCCGAGGCCCAAAGAGTGGGCCCACGCGGCCCATGTACCTGGCCGCGTGGGACCCCCCTTGGGCCTCGAGCTCCGTTGCCGTCGATCTTTCCTCCACCGACTCCGTTTTGACCTAAAACCGCCTATAAAAATAGTCCCCCGACGTTCTCTGGAAGGAGCGCCGCCGAAACACAGAAACCCGAAACAGAGACCTGGAGCTGCAGATTGGAGGGGGAAAACTCCGGCGGGGCGCTGCCGGGGTGGTCTCCATCTTCTCCAACGACTTCTCCACCGTCTCCATGATGAAGGGGGAGTAGTCCACCCCCTGGACCTTGGGTTTGTGGTGGTAACTTGATCTAATCTCTCTATGTATGATCATTGTTGGAGTCCATATGATGTGCCTTGCATAAGTATGGATCTATCTATGTAATTCTTATGGTGGATATTGTGGTATGAGATGATTTGTTATACATTTACCGTTGTGTTGGAGCTTTTATGATTTGTCATACTTTGGAGATATTCTATGATGCATGTGATGGTTTGATTTATGCATAATGCCTTGTTTATCCTTGTCATGAGGTGATTGACACCACCAAGTGTGGATAGATGAGAGAGATGTGGTCATGCACACGAATTATGAATCATTGCACTAGTGTTTAGAATATTGTCCATTATGAAGTATGATGTATGTAGGTACGGGATGGCCGATGTGACACGGCATATGTATTGAGTGACATGTGAAATACAGCCCAACATCCTTTATCTGGGGGTAAAAAGGAAGAGTATGATGTGGGAGTGAGAGCAACCACGCTAGCCTTACGAGGGTGACCTAGCAACACAAATGAGTACTTCTTTCAACTATGTGTTTTAGGACATATAGCCGTCATAAAAGCTACCATTAAAACATGACAATTGTGTGTACTTTATCTATAACATGATAATCACCGTAGATGAGAGAGAGAGGATTAAGTGAACCCATGAACCCATGTCCATTGTTCCTATAAGAGAAAACCTTTGTCTTGTCCTCTTGCATTGAAGAGGATTGGGACACTTTTACATTCTTGTTTTGTTACATTAAACTTCCATCCATTAAATCAACCATCTTGTTCTTTAAACTTGTTTAGTGCATAATCAACTAAAACTTGTGACACTTTAGTTGTAGGGAATAGATAACTTTTCCTTCTTGCTCCTGCGGATCGATACCTACTTCCACATTGAGAGGTGCTACAGTGATCCCCTGCTCTTGGGGGTTATCAAGTACTTTTCTGGCGCCGTTGCCGGGGAGCGTAGCGCTTAAGTTTCTATTCTTGTGTGCACTAGACTTTAGATTTATTTTTTTTATATCTTGCAATCATCTAAGCTTGGGGAGGTTCCTTTAAACTTGTTTGGTTGTGAGTTTCTCATTAGTTTTACTTTCAGTTTTATATATCAAAAACCCAAAAAAATTAGAAAATGGAAAACTGTTATGAAAACGCCATGATGGCTGCTGAATTTAGAAAATCAAATGAAGGGAAAAGATTAGGAGAATACATAGAGCTTCTAAATAAAATTGCTAGTGTGCTGCTTAATTATCATAAGGAAGAAACTTGTTGCTCTGAATACTTTAGACACTTTGAATTCCAATGCCCTTCCAATAGAGAACATGTTATTGCAACTTATCATACATGGAATTATGCTCACTTAGGGATGGAAGAAGTAGAGCAATTTGTTATTTTTATGGCAGCCTATGAATTATACACCTTCATTGATGAACATGAAACCTGCCCTATAGCTTCTCAATTTAAAGTTTTTATTGCCAATATCCTTGATCTCTGCATACTTGAATTTAATGAAAATATCTATGTTGTTGACACAAGGAAGAGAGCTGCCAAAGAAAGCTCTAATATTTTGCAGGAAGAAGATGACAAAAGCTTAAGCTTGGGGATGCCCGTGCAACCCCAAGAGGATGATGAAAACATAAGCTTGGAAGAGGAAGTATGTGAAGAGGAGATTGAAATGGATGTGTTCCAACCTAAGCTTGGGGAAGAGTTGGATCTCCCACTTCACCATCAACATGATAGTAACACTCAAACTCAAAAATCTTTTGTTATTTATGAGAATCCATGTTATGATGAGTGTGAAACTGAAAATGCTATGGTCCTATATGATAACCCATGCTATTATGATGAAACTAAAAATGCTCCTTTACTTTCTATTAATGCTACTAGTGAACTTATTGATGATAATGAGGAGTATTGCTTAAATATGCTATATGATAATGCTTTAGATGATGGTCCTATGCTTATTGATAAACCTCCATGTTTAGTTGTTACTAAATTATGTGAGGATAAAAATGATATACTTGCTGTTTGTGATGGTACTCTTACTCATGAGAGTCCTACTTTGTTCTTGAACTCTCCTACTACACCATAGAGGAGAAATTTGCTTATGTTGAGAAATACTTATGTGATTTGCAATTATCTTTAGTTCCAAATCTTTGTTGCAACCATGATATTAAACTTGATATTGATCTTATTAACTATTTTGAAAGAGGGAAGCATGCTAATGAATTCCATAATAAATTTAATAATCCTCTTTATGTGCCTAAATTATCTAAGTTGAATGATTCTTGTGGTTATATGGTTGAATTTATTTCTACTACTTGCAACTATTATGAAAGAGGAGGTGATAAGAACCCTCTTTATGTTACTAATAATTATATGCTGCAAGTAAATATTGTTAATATGCATTGGGAAACTTCTATTTATGGTGATTCATTCATATACAAAATGCCAATGCATAGAAAGAAAGTTAGACTTCGTTGTTATTACTTTTGTGTTTTGTTTTTCTCTCAACTAGGGTTCAACTTGACTATTATTTTGATTGGTTTGAGAACACCATGGGATCCTGGTATTATGCATGAACACTTTCCAAGGAAGAGGGACACCAAAGTTCAAGCTCCCTCATGAGCTTCGTCCACAATAAACATCAAGTAAGAAGCCTAGCTATATGGCTATAAAGAAAGCGCTTTACGGGAGGCAACCCGGTTGTTTTTATTTTTGATTTTCTTTGTGTCCTCTTGCTGTAACAAGAGACTTAGTGTTTAGTTTAGTTTCTGGAATTTTTAATAAAGTGCCAAGTTTTACTCATTTTGGTATGAAAAAGTTGCTTATAGCGTTCGGAGATTTTATTCCTGCACGAATCTGTGCACGGTATGATTTTTAATTCTTATTCTGTAACTCCGAATGAGCTCATATTTAAACTGTAGTGGCAACTTTTCATCCTCTGTATGCATGAATTTTTTCGGAATTTTCCGACAAAGTTAAGTAGGGTAGAAAAATACGTTTAGCTGCTGCTGTTTTTCTGGACAGATTCTGTCCCATTTTGTTTGATGCATGCTTAGAACTTTTAACTTGAATCTTTTTGATCCAATTGAGTTTATGAGTAGGCATACAACATTATACACTTTCTGGACATTCATATGAATTTTTGTCTAAGGATTATATGCAGCAAGAAATCTATTTGTTTATCACTACTAATGCCCCACAGAAAAAGAAATGGGAGAAACGGTGTTTTGAAGTTTTTTCACAGGGATTAGAGGAGATGCACCAAGAGCTATCCAAGGATGGTGAAGACCATAAGCTTGGGGATGTGAAGACAACCCCACTGGACCTACACACTCTCGGTTTGCACACGTCTAACTTCTGTTTTTCGATCGAAACACTTTATCGCATAAACTTGGAGCGTCTTTTTGTTTGTTTAGGTTTGATTTTTATTTTGTGAGACCACCACACTATCATTTATATATGAGAGAGCTACTGGAAATTTGGGTTGAATTATGTTGGATGCTATTATAAGATTGGGAAAAGGGATGTTGAGTTAATTTTAAAAGATACATATAATTGCATGATTCATGAGCTTGTTAATGAGTAATAATTTGCAAATATTTTATCAAGAGCTATCTTTTATTCATGTTTTGATGCTAAATGTTATTTTACCTTGTTTTAACATGGATTAGTTAGTTCTATGGACACTCATGCATGCATTTAGATGGTCAACTTTCTCCCTCTTGCTAGCCCAAAAATTCCAACAAGCAAAAACTTGTTTCCAACACCTTCAACCAAAGTTTTTCCAGTGAGTCCACCATATCTACCTATTAGCTTTATGCTATTCCGAGTATGTTTATCATGATATTTGTGTTATCTATACCTCTGAATGAAAATGCTTATGTTGTTGATTGTTGTGGGAAAAGTTGGTTATATAGCTCTCTCGAACTTGATGCACACTTTACTTTCATTGCATAAATAAAATATGACCCATTGTGATTAAAATTATGATGTTGTGGACTTGACAAATGTCTTTGGTTGAGAGTTAGCTCATATGTGCTGTCACATGGCAAGCTTTCAACATTGCACTTCATCTCATTTAGTTGATATCATGTACTTTTGTTTATGGATGCTTACCATGGGTGAAATAAATGTGGAAATGAAGTGAGTTTAAATGTATTTGATGTCATATTTGTTTTCACTTTAAACTTAATCATTCAAGATGCTATGATAGGGGAATAAGAGCTTGACACCAAGGATTACCACATTACAATCATTAACTTAAGTAGAGAAGTTCAGAAGTTAGATGAAACTTATGCATGCTTTACCTCTACTCACATATATCTTTCCAAAGTGTCCATCTTTTATATTCAGATTTTCATCAAATACTCTATGACCATTATAGGATGTTCTTACTTATTATTATGCATACATGTGGTCCATAGTACTTTTTCTCTTATGTTACACTTTGTGAATTATCATTGAACATCCTTGCATTGAATACTTGATATCACTTCATAATCTATCTTGCATATTGCTACTCCTTTTAAGAATGAATCATTTTACTCTATGTAGCAATAGTAATCATCTTTGATATCTATTGATAGTATTAAATTGCAAAGTCCATGTTAGTTTTATCACCTTCATACTCGAGGACGAGTATAGGTTAAGCTTGAGGATGTTGATGCATGTAAAATGCATACATGAACTTTGCATTATTTTACTTATATTCCAGTCATATTTGCATCATATAAGGGTTATATCACTGTTTTATAATGATTTTGGGAATATTTGATATGTTTCCTATTTTTTTATGGAATTAACCCTGCGTAGGCAGAAAACCCAATTTCTATATTTTAATGTTTCAGGGACCCAAATGACGTCCAAATGACCTGGAAATTTACGAGCATCAGTTTTTGGAAGGAACAAAGCGTGGGAGCGAAGGAAGCAAACAAGCGGAGGGCCGAAGGCCCAGATGAGTGGGCCCACGCGGCCCATGTACCTGGCCGCGTGGGACCCCCTTTTGGCCCTCGGAGCTCCGTTGCCGTCGATCTTTCCTCCACTGACTCCGTTTTGACCTAAAACCGCCTATAAAAATAGTCTCCGACGTTCTCTGGAGGGAGCGCCGCCGAAACACAGAAACCACGAAACAGAGACCTGGAGCTGCAGATTGGAGGGGAAAACTCCGGCGGGGCGCTGCCGGGGTGGTCTCCATCTTCTCCAACGACTTCTCCACCGTCTCCATGATGAAGGGGGAGTAGTCCACCCCCTGGACCTTGGGTTTGTGGTGGTAACTTGATCTAATCTCTCTATGTATGATCATTGTTGGAGTCCATATGATGTGCCTTGCATAAGTATGGATCTATCTATGTAATTCTTATGGTGGATATTGTGGTATGAGATGATTTGTCATACTTTGGAGATATTCTATGATGCATGTGATGGTTTGATTCATGCATAATGCCTTGTTTATCCTTGTCATGAGGTGATTGACACCACCAAGTATGGATAGATGAGAGAGTTGTGGTCATGCACACGAATTATGAATCATTGCACTAGTGTTTAGAATATTGTCCATTATGAAGTATGATGTATGTAGGTACGGGATGGCCGATGTGACACGACATATGTATTGAGTGACACGTGAAATACAACCCAACATCCTTTATCTCGGGGTAAAAAGGAAGAGTATGATGTGGGAGTGAGAGCAACCACGCTAGCCTTACGAGGGTGACCTAGCAACACAAATGAGTACTTCTTTCAACTATGTGTTTTAGGACATATAGCCGTCATAAAAGCTACCATTAAAACATGACAATTGTGTGTACTTTATCTATAACATGATAATCACCGTAGATGAGAGAGAGGGGATTAAGTGAACCCATGAACCCATGTCCATTGTTCCTATAAGAGAAAACTTTGTCTTGTCCTCCCGCATTGAAGAGGATTGGGACACTTTTACATTCTTGTTTTGTTACATTAAACTTCCATCCATTAAATCAACCATCTTATTCTTTAAACTTGTTTAGTGCATAATCAACTAAAACTTGTGACACTTTAGTTGTAGGGAATAGATAACTTTTCCTTCTTGCTCCTGCGGATCGATACCCTACTTTCACATTGAGAGGTGCTACAGTGATCCCTGCTCTTGGGGGTTATCAGCAGTGCGCCGGGGAAGCTGGCTCCGGTGGACCGCCCCTGTGCCTCTCGCCCTGACTCTCTGGCGCCTCTGGAGCTCCCCTTGCTCAGTACGGCTCCAACTTCGGCCTACAGGGTCTCGAAGCTTCTGCCCTTGGCCTTGTCCCCTCTGCCGCAGTGGAGGAGGACTGTGGGAGTGTGGGGCTGGAGGTTGCCCCACCCTCGTCGTCTCGGTCTGCGGGGCTCCTGTGCTACACCCTCTCGCCGGGTTCCACCCCCACTTCCTCGACAGGGTCTCCACCTCAGGTTCCGGCGATGCGAATCACTGGCCCTTGTGAGTCTCTCACGATCTTCCCCGACACACCCGTGGGGGACTCGCAGGCCCGTCCGCATCGCCGCACCAGGCAGCCCCCGTCCTCTGAGCCGTCCCGTCACAGCGCCAGGTTGGCGCTTGCTCGCGGTGGGCTGGGGATGCCGGTGCCTACGGTGGAGGAGCAGGCGATCCAGCTGACAGCGGCTCGCCGTCGTGTTCCAGGTACGCCCTTACCCAAGCCTCCCGTTACACGTTCTGGTTCTAGATTTTCGGTTCTCGAGGAGGTTCCTTTGGAAAGAAGTGAGCCTAGCTCACTTGGCTAGTGGAGTGGATGTACAACCCAGCCACCCAGGTTCAAGTCATGATGGACGCGAATTTGGGTTCTTATTATTTGAAAAAAAACTCGCTGTGGGGGCTTTCCCCACAGCATTCCTTTCAAAAAAAGGAGGTCCCTTTGGACCATTTGTCCTAGGTTGCTGATGACTGCGGAGTGGTTTTCCGGGGAGAACAATGCCCCCGTATGTACCAGATAGCCGCGATCAAGGCAAAGGAGATCTATGAGGGGGCCCTGGCTGCCTCACGAGCTCAGGCGGAGCTTGCGAGGGAGACGGCCCCAGCTGCTGAGAGTCTGATGCAGGCGGCACCGGAACTCAGTGGTGACTCTGTCAGCTTGCCTACTAGGGTGGAGACTCCCTGCGTGACCCCCAGGCGGGGGGGGGGGACCAGGGGGAGACCCCCAAGGCGTCGTCTCGGCCCTCGACCTCTGGTAGGGCCCGTTCTGTCCCCCGTCAGGGGACTACTCCTCCAATGTTTCCTAATGAATATACCCATAAGGTTATTCAACTGGAACATGGGGGGTTTGGGCAGGAGGGCCGGCGAAAGCAGCTGCGCGAGTACATGCGGCGAGAAGACGTGGATATCGTTGCCATCCAGGAGACGATTAGACAAGACTTCTCTATCCAGGAGCTGCAGGGGCTCAGTCCTTACAAGTTCGCATGGCAATGGCTCCCAGCGAATGGACACTCGGGTGGTATCCTCCTTGGGGTGAAGGAGGACACATTCGAGGTAGAGGATATGGTCGCGGGGAATTTTTCGTGAGTATGTTGCTCACCCATAGGCGAACCTCCTTCGAGTGGGAGGTTATTATCGTCTATGGCCCTGCGGATCATAGTAGGTCCCCGGCATTTCTTGCCGAGCTTAAAGCGAAGGTGGAATGATGTTCCACCCCGATTGTTGTTGCTGGGGATTTCAATCTGATTCGATCCCTGGATGACAAGAGCTCAGCAAACGTCGACCTTCAGCGGATGCTGATGTTCAATGATTGTATTGCTGATCTCGCTCTTAGAGAGATCAGACTAGTGGGAGCGAAATACACCTGGACGAATAACCGGGTGGACCCTATCCGGAGTGTGCTGGATAGGGTCCTAGTATCTGTGGACTGGGAGGTTGCCTATCCACTTTGCTCCCTTCGGGTGCTCACTAGGATTGGTTCAGATTACACCCCTCTCCTCCTCTCGACAGGAGGAGCTCAACCACCGAGGACGAACCGATTCCACTTTGAGGAGATCAGCCAGGTTTTCGGGAAGCTGTACGACTGAAGTGGTCGGTGGCAGCTGCTCATCCTCCACGTATTTATAATGTGGTAGATGTCTGGCACCACTGTGCCCAGATGGCACGCCAATTCATGAGGGATTGGGGCGCCAATCTGGGGGCTGAGCTGAGACAGAGGAAGTCCTCTCTATTGGAGGAGATCCAAGCCCTGGACCAAGCCTCCGACTATGTTGGCCTTACCGCTGAGGAGTGGCTTCAGCGGTACGCCCTTGAGGACTCCCTTATGGAGATCTACAAGGGGGAGGGGATCTTCTGGCGACAGCGCAGTCGCCAGAACTGGCTCCTCAAAGGCGATGCGAATACGGCTTACTTCCATGCGATCGCCAATGGGCTTCGTCGGAAGTGCTCTATTCCATGCTTGTGGGAAGGGGATCATCTCCTTGAGGCTCCATGGGATATATCCTCCCACATATACTCCTTCTATAAGGAGCTCTTCACGGCGGGTCCCTGCTCTGCGGTCACCGTGTTAGCTGACCTCTGGCCAGCGAGGGCCAGGGTCTCTGACATTGAGAATGCGGAGCTCACCCTCCCATTCCTGCCGGAAGAGGTGGCTAGGGCAATAATGTTGATGAAGGCGAATTCGGCCCCGGACCGGATGGTCTTCCGGTGATCTTCTTCCAGACGTTCTGGGAGGATATTAAGGGGGTGATCATGCCTATGTTCCAAGAATTCTATATTGGTACATTGGTCATGTCTCGCCTTAACTTTGGTGTGGTGACCTTGATCCCCAAGATAGTGGGGGCCACGTACATTCGCCAATTTAGACCGATCACGGTCCTCAACGTCATCGATAGGATCTTTTCTAAGGTGTGCGCGACTAGGCTAGCTCCTGTTATGGAACGCCTAACACACCCGTACCAGTTCGCCTTCCTTAAGGGGCGGTATATCCATGATGGAATCTTAGCACTTCGTGAGATCATTCATGAGATTAAGTCTCAGCGCCAGAAGGGCGTGTTTCTTAAGCTAGATTTCCAAAAGGCATATGACCGCTTGGACTGGGCATTTATCCGCTTGGCGTTGGAGCGGAAAGGGTTTGATGATCGGATGATATGTTGGATCATGCAGATAGTTATGAGTGTCAACACCGCTATTAACATAAATGGGGAAGTGGGTCCCTATTTTAGGCCGACATGTGGGGTTGGATCATGCACACAGGGGGATACTATCTCCCCCTTGCTCTTCAACTCTGCGGTTGACATCCTTGAAGAGGTCTTAGAGAGAGCTAAGACTTCTGGCCACATATCTGGTGTGGTTGGACATCTTGTCCCAGGGGGTGGTGTGACACATCTTCAGTATGCTGATGACACCATGATTATGGTGGAGGGATCCGAACTTGACATCATCAATCTCAAGTTCCTTCTCCTCTGCTTTGAGGCCATGTCGGGCCTCAAGATTAACTTTGATAAAAGTGAGGTCGTAATCTTCGGTTATTCAGCTGAGGACCAATAGCGGATTGCGGACAACTGTAGGTTGGCCTCATTCCCAGTGACTTATCTGGGGATGCCGGTCCGAGATACTAGGATCCTTGTAAAGGACCTGGATCCGCTAGTTGAGCGGGTCAAGTCGAGGCCGCGCCGTGGCAGGGGAGGTTTACTTCCAAGGGGAGCAAGACCACTCTCATTGACTCTTGCCTCTCTAGTCTCCCCATGTTTATGATGGGGTTATACATACTGCCAGAAGGAGTACATGGCAGCTTTGATAGGGAGTTGTCCCGATTCTTCTGGCAGGCGGCCAACGGACGACAAAAGTATCATATGGTGACATGGGCAGATCTTTGCGCCCCCAAGGAGCTTGGAGGCATAGGTATTTTGGCCTCCCGTCGCATGAATGAGGCTCTAATGTTGAAGTGGGTATGGAGGATCGTGAGGGGAGATGGGGGACTTTGGCTTCAACTAGTGAAGGCCAAATACCTACGTGGTTGTCCTCTCATGGCCTGTGAGAGGAAGGAGGGTTCTCAGTTTTGGAGATCTCTTCAAGCCATCAAACATGAGATCCGGCTTGGGGCCACCTTCTCCGTAGGCGACGGAGAGAGTACCTTGTTTTGGCTGGATTCATGGCTTGGTGAACGACCACTCAGGCATGAGTTCCCTGAGCTCTTTGCTATCTGTTCTGACCAAATGATCTTGGTGGCGGACGCGGCCCATAACGGCCGCTGGAACATTAGGTTCTGCCGCACCTTTGGTCTAGTGGAGGCCAACCGGTGGGAGAGCTTGTTGGCCTCCCTTCCAGACTCTCTTTCGGACGCCCCGGATAGTGTTTCTTGGGCCCTCTCGCCTTCGAAATGCTTTACGGTTGGTTCTGTTTACCGGGCCCTATTTAGAGGACCCGTGCTCTCTTGGACCTCCCACTTGTGCAAGGCTCCAATGCCACTGAAGATTAAGATCTTTACGTGACAGTTGTTGCGAGACCGCCTCCCTTCGGGTGTGGAGGTGGTCAAGCGATTTGGCCCAGGGGATGGTACTTGTCCCTTATGCGCGGTCCCCGAGTCGGGGACCCATATTCTTTTCTCTTGCCCCGCAGCTCGCTTCTTGTGGAGCTTTTTGGCGGAGGCGCTTGGGCCTGAGTGGCAGGCCCAAGACCTTGCTGGGTTCCTAAAAGTGCAGGCAAACCGTACTGGTAAGAGGATGCGTCTCTTCTGGTTAGTGTTTGCCGCGATGACCTAGACACTTTGGACTATACGTAACAAGATGGTTATCGAGCGTGTCTTTCTGAGGCGTGCTTCTGACTCTGTTTTCAAATTCTTGGCATTCTTGCAACAGTGGCACCGCTTTGTAGACAGCGGGACAAGGAGCGGCTGGATGGCTTGATCGAGAGACTTCTGAGGGCGGCACCGCCTTCTATTTGCGTCATCCAGCCGTTGAGCTACTCCCGTGCGGAGTTGTATCTCTTCGTTTTAGCTTTGGGCGCTTTTGTGCTGTGGCCCCAGTGGACTTATTGTTTTTTTCTTTTTTTGAACTTGTTACTGGATCCTTGTATGCTTGTGGATGGTTGCTTTATTTATAAACCGGGGCGAAAGCCTGTTTCGAGATACTTGATTGCCTTTACTAATCTGTACTCTTGATTCTGCATCGATTGACTATTGTATGTTACGATCGAACAGACATAATGTAGCACTTAAGCACCATATACTCTGTTGTCGTACCATATCCTTTCTCAAAGTCAAAGTATTTGTGCACCATGTACACGTTTGCAAGTACGAGACGTAGAATGGCCTGGTTCTATCGTTTTGTCATAGGTGTATCGTGGTCCCAACATGGCACGAATGCTGCCAGTTTGGCAAACCCTATATATCGCCTTCTCCGAGTTGTAGGTCTGACTCGTCCGTGGAGATTTCCCGCATAGGCCGGCCCATTAATATCTCTAAATAGAGAAAAGTTAACAAAATAGTGAGCGGACGTGGGATTCGAATTTCGGACCTCAACGGAAGAGGACCGATGGGATATCCACCAGGCTACAATCGTCTTCATGTCCGTTTATCATTACTTGTCCCTCTATTGTTATCTTTTTTCGATTTTCATTTTTTGTTTTTGTTCTGTTTCTTTTTTCCACTTTATTCTTTCATTTCTTCATTTTTTGTTTATTTCTTATTATTTAGTTTAGTTTTATTTTCTTTTATTTGAAAAATATTATTTTTTCATATTTCAAAATTTGAACCATTTTCGTTTCTATTTTTTCCGAACCCTTTTCGTTTCTATTTTTTTCTGAACAATTTTTAAAATTGAAACCATTTTTCAAAATATGAACCATTTTAAAATGAACTATTTGTTTGGAACCATTTTCATATGCAAAATCTGAACCATATTTTAAAATGCACTATTTCTAAATTTGGAACTGTTTTTAAAATCGGAATCATTTTAAAAATTGGAACGAATTTAAATATGAACCATTTTCAAATTTACAACCATTTTCAAATGGGATCCATTTTTCAAAATATGAACCATCTTAAAAATGAACTATTTTTAATTGGAACCATTTTCAAATGCAAAATCTGAACCATTTCTTACAATGCACCATTTTCAAATTTGGAACCATTTTTTAAATCGGAATAATTTTAAAAATTGGAACGAATTTACAATCATTTTCAAATAGGAACCATATTTCAAAATCTGAACCATTTTCAAATATGGAACAATTTTAGAAAATGGAACCATTTTTCAAAATCTGAACCATATTCAAAATTGGAACCATTTTCAAAATTGGAACGATTTTCAAAATCGGTACCATTTTCAAATTTGGAACCATTTTCAAAATGATCCATTTTCATTTTCGGAACCATTTTCAAAATCAAAACCATTTTCAAAATTGGAACTGTTTTCAAAATTGAAACTATTTTTAAAAATGAACCTGTCGGGGATATTCTCCCTGGGTAACCGCAAGTACAGGGAATCTTTCGGGCTCGACCCTCCGAGCGAGTCATCCGGATCCGGCTGCCGGCCGCTGGCCCCGCTGGCACCTCGGATCCTCTTCGTAGGCGTCCAAGGACTAGAAGACAAAGAAAGCGTAGGCCTAGTGCTGCCCCGAGCCCCCGAAGTCAAAGATGACGTCGGTTGCCGTGGACCGTACCACGTGACCTGCGATCGACATGACGGGGAGGACAGACCATCATCACGCATGCTGGCACAGCCTCCCACCATGGCCACGTCCTTACCGGCGGCCCGTCTCCGCTACCCGACCGCCGGGTAGCCGCCTCTGTAACCGGCTGCTCCGCCTATATAAGGAGAGCCGGATCCCTCATAGCAAGGGTTGGATCCTAGTTTACCCCAGTGACTTACTTCATCTCCTAGAAGAAGAGAACACCCGATACAGCTCAAGGAGCACCACTGTAACATCTTGTGACCACGCTATACCATAGCTAGCCAGGAGTAGGGGTGTTACCTCCTCATGAGGGCCTTGAACATGGGTACGTCTCGGTGTTCACCTTGCTCGTATCCGATCCATGCATACGCCATCGTACGCCACCTGTGTCCCCACGCAAAAAGTCACCGCCCGTGACATATGCCGTGCACAACACCACGACAGAACCATTTCAAAAATCAGAACCATTTTTAAAACCGGAACCATTTTCAAAATTGGAACCATTTTTCAAAATCTGAACCATTTTCAAATTTGCAACCATTTTCAAAATCGGAACCATTTTAAAATCTGAACCATTTTCAAATATGGAACCATTTTTTAAAAGGAACCATTTCAAAATCAGAACCATTTTCGAAATCGGAACCATTTTTCAAAATTGGAAACATTTTGTAGAAGGAAGCATTTTCAAAATTGGAACCATTTTTTAAAATCTGAACCATTTTCAAATTTAGAAATATTTTCGAAATAGGAACCTTTTCAAAATTGGAACCATTTTTCAAATGTTCATATTTTAAAATTTCGGATTTAAAAATATTCATTTTTAAAATTGATTAAATTTAAAAAGTTCGGATTAAAAAATAAATGTAGTCGTTGCTTTTTCCTTTTTTTTTGGGTAAAAGTCGTTGTTTTTTTCCCTTCATACACATAACGAGCAAAAGGAAATTCGCGAAACCATGCACCGAACGAGAATGGAGACGTTTCTTTATAATGGGCTTCGTTCGTTATTGGGCTTTCATCGGGCGAGGGAGTTGTGCAAGCGAGTCGAATGCCGAGGTCCTTTAGGTCGCCTTACGGCGACAGATCGAACAGGCGTCGCCTACTTCGAGTAGTAATTGGGCCGGCCCAATTTCGCCTGCGCCCACGGATCGAAGCCGTCTCGCGTTCACGTGCCCGGGTTGGGTTCGATCGGTCGCGCGAGGGCCAGCTGGCTGGAATCGAAGAAGCGCGACCGACGACTCGCTCCGTCGCTCGTGCCGTGCGCATGATTCCGCGCTAGGAGGGACCCTGCTTTGCATCGTTCATTAATTCTCCTTATTCCGTGCCGTCATGCTTCGTGCGCGTGTTTGGACTAAAGCCTCGCTCCAGAAAAATTATTTTGAATGATTTTGAAAACTGAACAGAAAAACGACGGTGAACAATAATTATTTTTGAACATATTTAAAAAGTGAACATAATATTTTTATGAACGAAAGTTATTTTTGAACGATTTCAAAATTGAACGAAAATTATTTTGAACGAAAATTATTTTAAACAATTTTAAAAAGTGAACAAACATTTTTTATACGAAAATTATTTTGGAATGATTTTAAAATTGAACAGAAAAGGCTAGTAAAACGAAAACTATTTTTGAACGATTTTAAAAAATAAACAGAAATGGGGGTGAACAGAAACTATTTTTGAACGATTTTAAAAGTGAACAGAAAAAGCGGTGGAACGAAAACTATTTTTGAACGATTTTAAAAGTGTATGAAAATTATTTTGAACGAAAATTATTTTGGAACGATTTTCAAATTGAACAGAAGAGGCTAGTAAACGGAAACTATTTTTGAACGATTTTAAAAAATGAACAGAAATGAGGTGAACGGAAACTATTTTGAACGATTTTAAAAGTGAACAGAAAAAAACGGTGGAACGGAAACTATTTTTGAACGATTTTAAAAGTGAACGAAAATTATTTTGAACTATTTTAAAAGTGAATTTTTTTATTTTGAACGAAAATTATTTTGGAACGATTTTAAAATTGAACAGAAAACGCTAGTAAACGGAAACAATTTTTGAACGATTTTAAAAAATGAACATAAATGGGGTGAACGGAAACTATTTTTGAACGATTTTAAAAGTGAACAGAAAAAGAGGTGGAACGGAAACTATTTTTGAACGAATTTAAAAGTGAACGGAAATTATTTTGAACGAAAAATGAACATAAATGGGGTGAACGAAAAATAATTTTGAACATTTTTGAAAAGTGAACAAAAAAAATCCGGTGAAAACAAAAACTATTTTTAAACGATTTTGGTAAGTGAACATAAAAGGCGGTTAAAAATGAACAAAATTTGAATTTAACAATTTCGAATATGAACAAATTTTAAATCTGAACAAGTTGCATGTATGAACAATTTGAACAATTTTAAAAATCTTAAAAAATTTATATTCTAAACATTTTTTAAGTTTGAATTTTTGTTCAAAATCATAAAAAGTGAAAACAAAAGAGAAAAGAAACATGACAAACTAAAAAAAGAAAACAAAAAGATAAAAGAAAAAGGAAACAAAAAACAAAAGCAGAAAAAAGTAAAAAATGAGAAAAGAAAAGAAATAGGAAAAGAAAAAGAAAAATTAAAAGAACGAAATTAAAAATAAAAAAGTAAATGAAAACAGAAAAGAAAACGAAAACAGAAAAGAAACAGAAAATGAAAAAGAAAATGAAAATGAAAATCTTTCAAAAATAAAAATAAAAATGAAAAAGAAAATAAAACGAAAACAAAAAAAGAAAACGTAAAAAAGAAAATAAAAAGAAATCATAAAAGACAAAGAAAAACGAAAACAGGAAAAAGAAAAAAGAAAAAAGAAAAAGAAAAAGGAAACAGGAAAAGAAAAAGAAACTAAGAAGAAGAAAAAACGCCCAACCGGGCCGGCCCAACAGCGTCGCGCCCCCGCATCCTTCAGGCAACGCGCGCATTTTGCATCGCCGTAGGGCGATGTAAAGGATTCGCCGAGTCGAATGTTCCAGCTCGCATAAGGTGATACATAGGAACAGACGCTAGTGGCATGAGCCCACGTGTTTTTTTTTTTTAGAAAATGAGCCCACGAGCTAGGGGGCTCCTATTTGCCCGGCTGAAGTAATTACCTAATGGGCCGAATTGGCACGGCGTATTAAGCAATGCTATTTTTTTTATACTTACAAGTGTTTATTTATTCCCAATCTATACCTCTATACTACTATTAAAAGAGCAAAATTGTGTTGATACATTGAATCTGAGCCCTTCAATATTTGGCCAACGGTCCAGATCGCTCCAATGTTTGACAACTCAACACAAATCCAGTTTTGTCTGTTTTACCCTCCCACCAAATCACATAATACTGCTAATGCCATCGTACCGGTTCGTTTATTTCCTGCCTCCTCGCCACGCTCCAACCCCACTCCATCGTGCCAGGAGCCCATCGTCGATCGTCAGCGTACGTGCGTGCAACAAGATGGTGTTTGGCGTGTCGACAGAGTCGATGCAGTGCAGGCACGACGCCCAGAGCAACAGCGTCCCCCCAACATGCTCGACTTGCAGCGCCGCCTCTACGACGAGGGCGGCCTCGCCACGGATGGTATCTTCCGCGTGGCCGCGGACGGCACCCCGAGCAGCGCGTCCGGCTCCGGCATCACCTAGACCTCTCCGGCACCATACCAGATGACGACGAGGACGAAGACGGCGCCGTCGATGTGCACTGCCTTGCCGGGCTCATCAAGGCGTGGTTCAGGGAACTGCCGGGCGGGCTGCTGGACGCGCTGCCGGAGGAGGAGGTGGCGCGATGCACGTTCGAGGAGGAGGCCAGGAGGCTGTGCGGTTGGCTGGCGCCGGTCAAGGCGGCGCTGCTTCACTGGGCCGTGCAGCTAATGGCGGACGTGGCGAGCCAGGACACCGAGGAGGCGAGGAACTGCATGGGAGCACGCAACGTCGCCATGGTCTTTGCGCCCAACATGACCCAGGTAATTAAGTTAGTGGAGTAGTTGAGATGTTTTCATCCTAACTATACCTGCTTAATCTAGATACTCGATAATGTCTGCAAGTCGTTAATTAGGAACAATCGACGCTGCTAATCAACGTGCGACATCGTTCTTGCAAACGGATTGTCTGACCGCGCTCAAGTATGCTGTGCACATCATGAACTTCCTCAACCTGCTCATCGAGCGAGCGCTCCGGCAAAGTCGACAATAAAAGCAGAAGAAGCAGCCGTCAGCCTAATTGATCAGTCGATTGACGTTATAATCAAGCGTACGTTCGTTACATGTACTGGAGTGCACGCCTGTGCTTAATTTGATCGCTTAGTCCCGTACGCGCTTAGTTGATTTCATTCAGTTTCTAGGTGTTGATAGGTACTCCGTACTACACTAATTTGACCTGTACCTGAGCATAGCTAGGATCCAGCGAATCGGCTAATCCGTGTGTGTCTGTTAATAAGTTAATTGTGTTTCTCCTTTCGATTATTTGTGCACTGATTATCGTTAATCACATTTTACTTCACGCGTAATTTGTGACCTTTTTTTTAGGCCAAAAACAGTAGGGAAAACCCCCTACTGTTTAATTTTCGATTTTCACATTCACACAAATATGTACAAGCAGATTTCAAAGTTCATGAATTTTTTTTCACATTCACACGTAATTTGTGACCTCACGAGAGTATGTGCTTAATTCTTTGCCCATGGTAGTATGTAGAAAGAAATTTCAGAATATGGTCATGTCTGTTCTTAGTGTCTTGGACCTAGAGCGACTTCAAAAAAAATAGTGACAATTGTGCGCTTCTATGCTTTGTTTGTA
This sequence comes from Poa pratensis, assembly GCA_947311845.1. Classification (NCBI taxonomy): domain Eukaryota; kingdom Viridiplantae; phylum Streptophyta; class Magnoliopsida; order Poales; family Poaceae; genus Poa; species Poa pratensis. The sequence continues at coordinate 33,534,719 of CAMZMU010000109.1, read as the reverse complement.
TAAAGGGTGATTTTATTAAATTCAATGTTGGGACAAACTTCTACACCTAAAGCTACACATCAACTTTCATGTAATTTCAGTGTTTTTAATTGTGAAAACGTGCGTTGCACGTACATTCCAACTGGTAATAATAAAAGTATTAAGGCTTCTTCTCGTACGTCGTTGAAAATACCCCTAAAGTTCGCTAAAATTACCCACCACTGCCACCCATAAGTCATGTTTCGATTTTTTTTCCGTCCGTTCATAAGATTTTCGTCCATCAATTATTATGTCGTGTCTCTCGCCCGATTTCATGTTCGTTACCTTCGGCTTGATTTTTCTGAACGCACGTACCAGAGCACATCTCTGTATCGATTACGGTTCTTTCAGAACCTGCCAAAACCTGTCCCAGCTCAACACGGTCGATACACATCGCATGTTCGCTCCTTCCCAGCCGTGATCTCGTGTACAACCTAAACTATAGCATCAAAGATCCGGCGAGATGGGCACCCATCGATTTGCAGATCCCGCGGAGGCTTCTGCCATGGCATATCCGCATATGTGCACGATGCTCCCGATGAGCATCCGAGCACCCGACGCTGTCCCGGTCGGCCACATGCGGCGGCGAAGGCAGCGGCCCCTTCCACCCGCGCCATGCCGCAACGGGCATCGCGTTGCAGCTCATGCCGGCGCACATCGGAAGAGGAGATCGTCGGGCTGAGACAGCAGATCGAGCACTACGAATCCCGGCTCTATGAATGGGAGGCCAAGATGAGGTCCGTGGAAGAAGAGCTGCAGAAACAGATCACCGCATTGCAGGTAACCGAAAAAGGACCACAACTTGCTTCGATTTCTAGCTCCATATTAACGTGTTACAGTCCTTCAACTAAAGATTGTCTACATGTTGCTTCCAGATGTCTCAGACTGCCACGAGAACGGGCGGTTCAACGAGCGTCCATCGCCCGGAATTTATCCAGCGGCGGTGTCAGTGTCACACGGGCTCAACAACTTCCGGCCACCACGACGGTTTAAGAGTCATCCGTGAAGCGCCATGAGCATCCTGTCGACGTTAGCGCGAAGCAAAACCACGCTAACAACCTCGCGGAGGAGTTCGCGCGGGAGAGGCAGGCGTTCGAGCACGCGGCGAAGGCTGTGGCCGAGGTGAAGCCAGACACGATGTCCGTCGACGAGCTCAAGATGCTGAAGCGGCAGTTCGTCGCCTGGAGGAAGGAGTACGCGGTGCGGCTGCGCAAGCCCAAGGCGGAGCTCAGGAAGCGTGTCCACTCGGAGAAGAGCCGCGAGCAAGCTGGCCACGGCGGCAACGCGCGGCGCCGGTGGTGCGGCTGGTGGAGGACGATAAAGGCGCCCAAGTTCAGGACCCCGAAGAGGTGCTGCACTTGCTCCATAAAGTTTCCCAGCTGCTCCTGCTTCTATTGTTGCTTTCGCCGCCACCGATAGCCATGCTGACGAGAAGAAGATGAAGAAGAAGACCGTTGGAAAAAGAGTTCAGCGTAACGTTGTAGGGCATATTGGTGGTGTGAACTGTTGATCTAGATGCCCTGTTGCATAATTTCTGAATCTTAATTCATGTTCACAGGTCATTAGAAAAACTCTTGAACTTAATAGGTGTTCCAGCTGGTTATCCACCACGTCGAGGCGCGCCAGCTCCACACCATGCATACCCCGGAGTTTCTCGGTTTTATGCATGCGGCGGGGCTCATCCTGTTACTCTTGATCAATTGTTTTTGTCCTCTTCGATCTGGCTCATACGAGGGTTTCTGTTGTTCTCTCTCGCCAAGGCGTTTGGCTTGTGAATGATCATATTCATATCTACGAGGGTTTCTGTTGTTCTCTCTCGCCAAGGCGTTTGGCTTGTGAATGATCATATTCATATCGAAGCTGTAAGCAACATCTCAGGCCAACCTAAGATACGCACTGCATGTGCATGGCATTGAGCGTGGACTTGAGGGCCTCGCAGAGATGTACCTTTCTGGATGATGTTGGCTCCTAGCCTCCTACCCATACTTTATGCTCGGACATGTCCTGTGATTTCTGTGCCTGAAGGCACAAGATAACCCAGCTTACAGATAACTGGAGATGAGGTAAGATCTCTACCTAGAAGTAAATCTACGAGACAAACTTTTTTTACTGCAAAACAGGGGAGATGCAAATACGCAATTTCAGGTCTTGATCGAGAGTGATTGCTTTCGTGCCTTGGTTAGCTGGACTATGGAGAAGGGTCCCTCGGGCGAGATGGCTAAGTGTGTAGGACGAATTCTGATTACATATTTTTGAAAGAAGTTATCCTCGAATTACTGACTTGATAAAATCCTCTTCTTGTGTTGCAATCCAGCGACGACAGTATATATTTTGAAAACGTGCAGTCTTGGCATCTTGCTCTGCTGGTGTGTTGGGCAAAGTCAAACTGTGTTTACCTCTCGTTCTGCAGATTAAAATTGTCCAAATAATTGTTTGTCTGCCCGAAGTCCTGAACAAACTAGCTAGGTCATGTATAGAACATAGTATTAGTTAGCCTGGAATCATCATAAAGCATATGTAGATTGAGCGGGTTTGAACGCTGCTTCCTTTTCATTGCAGCAGTGTAATAGAATCCTTGCTTGCTTTCTCTGAATTGTTCTCTGCTTTAGTCCAGTATTATTACCTATAGATGAACCCTTTTTTCAAAGTACAGCTGCCCTGGTTCATAATTCTAAAATGTAATAAGTATCTAACTGAATTTAAATGTATTCTTTTGCTTCCCGCTGTCGCTGGACCGTCTACGAGGTCAGGACCATGGCGATCAAGAGGTCGTCGGGGAGATTGGTGGCACCAAGAGTACATATGAAGTACGATTTCACTTTCACGGTGGCGGACCTCATGCATATTATCAGCTCACGCTGACAGGCTCCGTGCTGCAACTGAACCCAGAGAACAAGGTATAAACACAGATCTTTCTCTCCCGTTGCAAACGCACGGGCATGTTTCCTAGTTAGTTCTAAAAACTATATTTCCAATCTGATAAATGTACATTTATTTTCTATCGATTTTCGAAGTCAGCTTAATAAATAAAAATATTTATGTATTCAAACAAAATGTTCACGTGTATCGATAAAATATTCTTGTACTGAAAAGAAATATCCACACGCCTAAAAAAAAATTCAGACATCTAAAAATTGATCTTCCATATAAAAATATGAGCATGATGTATAAGGATAATATTCATTGTTTCAAAATACGAGGACGTGCATCTCTGCCTAGTATGGAGCACCGCTGCCAACGATGACACCGACGTCTGACGGTGCAGTGTTGGTGCACATCCGGTCGTCTTTGCGCTCGCCATCCCTGGCGCATGGCTCGACGAAAACATACAGTGCCTCAATGTTTAGAATGGCTCCGCCGCCGATGATGGCAACTGCGCTGCTAGTGGCAGGAGCTTGAACATGTCGATACATTTACAAGTTTTATGGTGGTTGGCATTTTTAAGAATCGTTCATTCACCCAGATCTAACAGTGTTAAAATAGACGGAACCAGACTGACGGAACCGAACGGTTCCGCGGTACCAAAAATTGTGTGGGACCGATACCAAAATTACGTGGGACCAGTACTTATAATATATATTTCTATTTTCAGAACGTTCGATTGGCCCAGATCCAAAGTTTGGGAATAATTTTCTTCGTTCGATTGGCCCAGATCCTCAATGCTCACGTACAAGTCCTGACAGGTTCAAATAGGCAAAAATCAGTTTTCCGTCAAGAATCGATCCGTGAACCTCAGGTAAACTCGAATTAACTGGTGGTCACAAGTACTTAACCACGTTCGTGATGTTTACAAGAGAAAAATGTTGTAATACTAATTTTTCTACGATAATGCTAGTACTAGCAAATTTGAATTGTTTTCCTTCCGAACTAGATGAACAGCCTCCAGTTAGTGAAGCGAGACGCTCACCGGTCAGGTTTTGTTAAACTATGCGTGCGACGGGTCGTCTTCCTTCTACCCGCTCGAAGATCTAGGTTTCCACACCGTCACCCTACGCGTTGCAACACTTGCTTTCACTAACACCACGTACTCACCGGGGCCGGTCATTTTCACATTTAGTAAATCCGCCTTAAAAGACTCGTTCTTGAGGGCGACCGAGTGGCAGACCTCGATGACCCCCGACGATGATCCTACTGAAATCGGCCTCCGCGGTGGCAGCTGCTTCCCTAGTCGATGGTGACGGCAACGGGTGCCTCTAGTCAGCTGCCACCATACCTTGACGTCAATTCCATCATTGTGTTTTGCCCATCCCAAGGCCGGGGCGGTGGGCTGCTCATCTCGACGCCGATGCTGAACTAGCACCGCCTGCAGCCACTACCCACCACGCTACTTGCCGAGTACACCAAAAGATCCGCCGCTCGCCGCCAAAATCACCAACATGTCGTGGGCTGCTGCAGTGGTGTGGTGCAGCCATCTCGTAAGGTGCCTGAGGGAGAGGGAGGTAGGCATCTCACGACTACAGACAAGTTTCCTCAGAATTATCTCCACATTGGCTGCATCCCACTCAACATAGCTTTTCCGCACACTAAAACCTTTCTCAAGAGCATAATTGTTATAGAACTGAAAAACTTCATCCTCGCTACCAAACGTCCTGCTCGCAATGCCAAGGTACTCATGCCTTCCTGCATATCACATACAAATCGAAAATTAAAAGTTTTATCAAAATGGGTCAATGAGACATATTCAAATATTCAGAACTTAGTTTTAGATGGCATGTCAAACATTATCTGCAACCGAGTATAGTACTCTTGAGATAAGACGTTGAAAAATGTCAAATATCAAATTCAAACACACTATAAATTGTTTTCAGGAGTTATGAGCATGTCAGATTCAATAACTGCAGTGAAACAAAGGGTGAATGGAGATTTCGGAACATGTTCAGTTTAGAACTCATGGCATTACAATTTAACCGAATCTGTGAAGTGCACTGAATTTTAACACTGATGAGACAGTTGATAGTGAAGATTAGCTTCTCCTTGTAGTCTACTCTAGCTTCAAACTGGTTACTGCACGTTTACAGATTGTTACAAACCAAGGTTCACCACATTCGGATAAAAATCGACAAAGTAATGATGCTCATGAGGACGGAAAAACAAGCATCCTAGTTCACAGAAACAGAACCGACGAACAGAGATTTCTGCAGACTACACTGAATTTAACTGAGTTGGGGTTTGCATTTGTCTGTTCAAATGAGTCAATTTACTAATTACCGAAACTAAAGGCTCCCAGTTCAAGTTTACGGAATGCGACAGAAATGAAAAATGCGGCAATTACCTGTTCCTTCCGCCGATGAGGACGTTCAGGTCGGGTCGGAGCTTCGAGAGCGCGGTAGCCGTGGAGCCGCCGACGCGGCCAGTGCCGCTGAGCACGAGCACGCGGGAGCTCCCCTCACCGCGCGCCGCCAACTAGTCACAGGCTGTGGCCTGCCCGATCCGTCCGCGCTGCCGTCGTCGCCGACCTCCTCGCCGCAGGCTTAGGGACTGGCCCGACTGGGGGAGATCGCCGTGTTAGTGCAGCGTCGCCTTCTGAGAAGAAGGGATGCGGCGGTGGCTGCCCTACTCGCGCTTCTCACGATTGATTTGGGTCTAGAACAGGGGAGTACGGGATAAACTGAGGCGTGGTTTTTTTCCGGAAAGAACTACGTCAATCTTTAATCAACGGCTAACATAAATCGGGTCTTAATCAATGGCTAACAAAATTCAGAGCCCACGGCTCCGACGGAACCACGAGTTCCGTGCCAATCACCAGAAAAGAGCTCCGATACATTACTTCACGCCAACTCAGCTAAAAAGGAACCTATTCCTGTTTAAACTAAACAGGAACTTTCTGAACTTTCTCGTGAGTGCCAAGTGAACCTTCTCAGCCCTAGAGATGTGAACTTTCACGCGGAACAAACGGTTCCCCTGCTTTCGCGGAGCAAGTTTTTAACGCAATTTTTGAACCACTTATCGGACTGATGCATGCGATATACCGTTGGATAGGTACGAAAATTTCGCAACTATTTTGTCTTTACAGGTTTTTCAAATTAGTTACGGTTTTGAAACAATTTTGAATATACGAAACACAGTTTTCACGAACTTTTCCATTTTTGCACAGTATTTCGGTCGCCATTTTTAAACCGTTTGTCGGATTACACAAACGGTACACCATTGTAAAGCTACTAAAAATGCGCAACTGTGTTATCTCTGTCCAATTTTCGATATTTGTTGCGGATTAAGAGCAGTTTTGAATATACATGATTCTATTTTCTGAACTTTAATTTTGGGCGGACAGTTTTTAGGCAATTAATCTTAAACCGCTTATCGAAATTTAAAAAAATGATAGGGCGGTGGAAAGGTATTGAAAATACGCAACTTTATTATGTTAATTATTTTTCCAAATTCCGTACGGTTTAAAAATAATTTAAAATTTACCGTAATGTTGAAACACGTCGTGACGGGAAAGATTTTGAAATTTGCATGGTTTTGGTGTTCAGATCGAGGATGGTGGCAAGGGAGGTCCAAATTATACTCATTTAGTTGCTAATTGCATGCGGAGATGGTCGATTTGGAAAAATAAATCTTGTAGGGATGATTTTTATATGTAAAATTTCCGCCCCAAAAAAATAGAGTAGCTAACTGTTTCGGATATGGGTGTGAACTTTTTTTGACATGTTAGTGAACTTTCGATCGCAGTGTATATTATGTTATTGTTCACGTACTGTTTTTTTCATAGTTTCTAAACCGTTTGTCGAAATAATATAAATAATATACCGTGAAAAGTTGTTAAAATTTTCTATTTTTCTGAATGAAGTGAACTTTTTTTTACTACACATGAACTTTTTTCTAACGAATTGATCTCTTTTTCTGATCTGCACGTGAACTTTTTTTCTGGTCAAAGTGAACTTTTTTTCTAAATGAAGTTGAGCTTCTTCCCGAACTTTTTTTTTAAACGAAGTGAAATTTTTCCTTAACTGCAGATGAACCTTTTTTCTGAATAAAGTGAACTTTTTTTCTGACCGAAGTGAACACTTTTTCTGTAGTGCACATGAACTCTTTTTCTGAAAGAAGTGAACTTTTTTCTGCAACTTTCTTTCTGAACGAAGTGAACTTTTTTTCTAAACTGCACACATGAATTAATCAAGTAAACTTTCGTTTAATCTTTATAAACCTCCCTGTAAAAGGTAGTTCACAAATCAGATGAAAAGAGAAAGAAAAAACAGGCACCTCTCTGACTTGTTTCTCACCGAAATACAAAGTTCTACCTCTCTGAACTTTACTTGTCTCTTCTCTAAACTTTCAAAACAGAACCTGAAGCAGAAAATGCGCATGTTGCTGCTGCGTTTTCAGGACGAACCAGAAGTAGAAAATGCAACGCAGGTGGGGATGGGGAGTGTGGCCGCCACCGGGGGAGGGGATGGCGCGCGGGCCGCCGACGGGGGAGAGGATGTAAGAAAAGCAATTCACAACCATGTAGAAAAGGAGTTTAGAAAACTAGAAGAAAAAACATTTCAAACTGAACGATCTCATCAGCGTACAGGGAACCGGATGAACTAAACTGTAAACCACGGTGAAGTTGAACTGCAAAATCGAAAAAGCACTAAAGTGCATCATCACAGGGGAGCAGTGGCGCAGACCGGAGGGGAGGAGGGGCGCTTACGGCTAGGTGGAGGTTGCCGTGGCTGCCTCGAAACTTTACCAACTGATAAACTGAACTCTAAAAATTCATCAACTGAACCTTCTTTTTAGCTGCCTAATTAATTAATGCAGAGGGTACAGTATCTAATTCACAAATAAAACGACACTGTGAGATTTTGTCAAAGAAAGATGAGAGCGAGAGAAAAAACTCGAAACCTTCGACCTTCAAATAAAAAATGCAGTTCACATGCTAGTTCAGATCATTGTCAAAAAAAAAAATCAGTTTAGATTGGGGGTTTTTCTATCAGTGCACATGAGAGTACATCAGTGGATTACCTGATATGAACCGCACGAAAGAAATGAAATGAACTGCATCCTCGTCTCTGCTTCTGTGTACAACAAGCATTTTTAACAGGGAACCTAGTGCCGGGGATGCGGTGCTCAATCTCCTTCTCCAGCAAGAACTGTGGTTCATCCGCCGGGCGGCGCGGACGAGTTGCTGGCGAGGGGCGTGATACGTATCAAACGTATCTATAATTTTTGATGTTCCATGCTTGTTTTATATTAATTGCTACATGTTTTATATACACTTTATATCATTTTATACATTTTCTGAGACTAACCTATTAACAAGATGCCACAGTGCCAGTTCCTGTTTTCTGCTGTTTTTGTATTACAGAAAAGCTAGTCAGGAAATATTCTCGGAATTGGACGAAAATTTACGGAGGCCCCTATTTTATCAGAAGACACCTGGAGTCCGAAGGAGAGACGAAGTGGAGCCACGAGGGCCCCACACGTGGGCTCGGCGCAGCCAAGGGCCCACCGGCGCCGAGGGGTGGTGTCGCCTCCTCGTGCACCGCCTCGCGACGCCCTTTGGCCTATATATTGCTCCTACCCCAAAAACCCTAAAACAATCGACGATTTCCCCAGAAAAGTTTCAGAGCTCCGCCGCCACCAAAAAACATAATTCGGGGGACAGAAGTCTCTGTTTCGGCACCTTGCCGGGACGGAGAATTGCACCCGGAGCCATCTCCATCGACGCCACCGCCATCTTCATCGCCGTCGCTGACTCCCATGATGAGGAGGGAGTAGTTCTTCATCGGGGCTGAGGGCTCTACCGGTAGCTATGTGGTTTATCTCTCTCTCCCATGGTGTGATCTTTATGTGACCATGAGCTTTGTAATCTAGTTGAATCCATAGATGTTACTCTTCATTATCCTATATGCTACTCAAGTGGTTTTATTAATGTAATCTCCGGAGTCACCTTTGTCCCACGGTGCGAAGTTGACAGTGTGCACCCCGTGTGTGGCTCTTAGGCTAAAGATAACAGGAATACTTATCATGAGTTATTATTTGCGTTGGATGTCTCTATGAAATTGCGGTGTTTGTCTAGTACTATTTAGGGCGCTCAAGTTGACAGTGTGGGGTTCCCTAGATATGGAATGCGACTTTAAGGTATGCTTTTATAGCCCTACGCGGTGGATTGGTGTTCGTTATCCAACGAGAGAATAACTCAGAGTAGCATAGTGAAGAGGAAATATCTATGTATTCAATTATATTATTATTGTTGAGAGTGTCCACTAGTGAAAGTATGATCTCTAGGCCTTATTTCCAAGCATTGAAACACCGTTTACAACCAGTTCTGCTACATGTTTGCTTGGTGCCATTTTTATTTCAGATTGCAATTACCACTTATAATCATCTATATTACTTGTATTTCACTATCTCTTCGCCGAACTAGTGCACTTATACACCTGACAAGTGTATTGGGTGTGTTGGGGACACAAGAGACTTCTTCTATCTTAATTGCAGGGTTGCTTGAGAGGGATATTTTTGACCTCTACCTCCCTGAGTTCGATAAACCTTGGGTGATTCACTTAAGGGAAACTTGCTGCTGTTCTACAAACCTCTGCACTTGGAGTCCCAACACTGTCTACAAGAATAGAAGCGTGCGTAAACATCAAGCTATTTTCTGGCGCCGTTGCCGGTAAGGTAAGGTAAACGGTACTCACATCCTCCAGCTACTTAGCTATTTTCTAGCACTGTTGCTGACGTGTGAGTGCTCGAAGGTATTTCCTTTAGATCCTGCAATTATATCTTTTTGTTTCTTGTTTTTATTTCACTAGTTAGGCTTAATGGAAAACAACAAAAAATTAGAGATCTTTATGAACTTTATATTGAATTAGGACATGATGCTTTTGAAGAGAAAATTAAAAAACCTATGGAAGTTTGTTTGCATAATAGTGATAGCAATGTTATTAGCATGAATTCATTGAACACCATTATTGCTAATGCTATGGAAGAATTTAAGCTTGGGGAGGTCGGTTTTGATGAAAATGATCTTTTTAGTCCCCCAAGTTTTGAGGAGAAAATTTTCTTTGATGATACTTTGCCTCCAATTTATGATGATTATAATGATAGTGGTATTTTGGTGCCACCTACTATGGAGAAAAGTTTATTATGATTATACTATGCCTGCAATTTATGATGATTACAATGATGGTTGTGATAGTTTTACTCCCACTATTACTAATAAAATTGATTATGCTTATGTGGAGAGTAATGATACTTATATGCATGTGGATCATGATAAGAATGCTTTATGTGATAGCTATATTGTTGAGTTTATTCATGATGCCACTGAAAATTATTTTGAGAGAGGAAAGTATGGTTATAGAAATCTTCATGTTACTAAATTTCTTCCCTTTATGATGAAGGTTTTGAGCTTTCTCTTGATTTGCTTTTATTTGCTGGGTACTTTAAGACCTACTGGTCCTTATGAGAGAGGGAGACACTGTTTCATATATCTCAATAATATTAAGTCTCCTCTTTTTTGTTAAATTTTTTGAAGTTGCACTTGCTTTGCCTTCCTATGCCATTGGCTTCATGCTTCAATAATTTGTTTTCTTACAAGATCCCTTTGCATAGGAAGTGGGTTAGACTTAAATGTGTTTGGTATTTGCTTTTTATGCTCTCTTATATTCAACTCTTATACATATGAGAGCATCATCAAAATTATCATGCCTAGCTAAAAGGCTTTAAAGAAAAGCGCTTGTGGGAGACAACCCATTGTTTTTATTTTCTGCTATTTTTATTTTATTTGAGTCAAGGTGCTGTTTACTTCTATAACATTGCCTTTGTATCTTTACTTTTTCGCATTGTTGTGCCAAGAGTAGCCTCTAATGTTAAGATGATGCTTAATTTTGATTGCTGCGCAGAAACAGATTTTTGCTGTCCACTGTACGAAATTCGTAAAATCACCAGATTGTTAATTAAATCTGAATTTTTTTGTGCGTAATCTTTATGAATGTCTGAATCTTTCATTAGTTCAAAGTTTTTCGATCTGAGCGTCATAAGTGACTCAAAAAATTCGTCTTTGCGGACTGTTCTGTTTTAGACAGATTATGCCTTTTATTTTGCATTCTCTCTTTTACTAGTGTTGAGTGAAATTCTTTTTTGGGTGGAAGAGCTTCACATAACATCAGTGGCAGTAGCTAATGTTTAAAGTAACAAGTCATATTGCGTCTTTATAGAACATGTGAGTTTTTGATTGTGCACTAACCCTCTAATGAGATTTGCTTTGAGTTTGGTGTGGCGGAAGTTTTCAAGGGTCAAGAGAGAAGGATGATATAATAGGATCAAGAAGAGCGAAGAGCTTAAGCTTGGGGAGGATCCATGTCAGGCCATCTCTAGTGAAACTATATTTTAATTCTTTCACATCATATGTGTTGTTCTTGGAACGTCTGTGTGCTTTTATTTTCAGTATTGTACTTTTATTTTCAATAAAGCTTGACTGGACCCTAGCATTCTTGATTGGGAGAGAGACACGCTCTGCTTTTTCATTAGAATACTCCTATTCTTCACTTATATTTGTTGAGTATTCATATCTAGCGATGTTCAGCTTTTAGCTCTTGTTTTCATGTATCTCTTGTCAGAGCTATTAGCTTTTTTTGTAGAAAGTATTCTCTTGCTTCACTTATATTTGTTTGGAGAGTTGATTAAATAAATTGATTGGTGTTTGGTTGGTTCAGAAAATGTTGCATGTGGTAATTGGTATAAGGAAAAACTTGCATAATCTTGTAGATCACTAATTTGGATAACTTGATGCTTGTCAATTGTTTTGAGTTAACAAGTAGATCATGATTAAATTTATGCATCATGTGAGTTAAGCCTATTAGTGAAGAACTACCGTAAAGCTTGTTGAAATTTTGGTTTGCATCGGTGGTATCTCTAAGGTCTAGATATTTTCTAATAACAGGGTTTGGTTATGCATCCAAATCCTTGAGCCAAAATTCATGCCATTTGTGTCCACCATAACTATCTATATGTGGTATTTACTTGCCACTCCAAGTAAATTTTTCATGTGCTACCTTTAAATTATTTAAAATATTATTATTCCCTTTTTGTGTCAATGTTTACTAGCTCATGAGGAATTAGTGTGGTTATTCTTTATTCTATTTGTCAAATGGACTTTTACACCTGGACTAGCGGCATATACATCCGCTTATCCTCTAATTTTGCAAAAAGAGCTGGCAACGGGGTGCCCAGTCCCAATTAATTACAACTTTAACCATTAATTCTCTTCACACTTTTGCTCTGATTCATCAGTAAGCAATGACAAACAGTGAAATACCTGCATGTGTGTAAACCAAAGAGAAAGAGGGATGATCTGCCTTGCTGGTAGAAATAACGTCCTTCATGGGAGCCGCTCTTAAAAGTCCGTTTGACAGGTAGAATATTGTTCTCACCCGCTACCATTCGTTGACAATTAACAAACACCTCTCAAAACTAGATACTCCTCCATGTTATGTGATTGATGGAAGGCACCCGAGGATTCGGTTAGCCATGGCTTGTGTTAGCAAGGTTGTGAGGAGTGTCAAATATTTTATGCAATCTCTATATGTTTTTCAAAACCTAAAAGCTCTAGCACATGACTTAATCCCTGCTTCCCTCTGCGAAGGGCCTTTCTTTTACTTTTATGTTGAGTCAGTTTTCCTATTCTTTCTGTCTTCCACAAGCAAACACTAGTGTCAACTTTGTTACAACATGCGTTATATGCTACGTATTGGACTTGTTATACTACTTTGTGTTGACGATATCCATGAGATAAATATGTTGAAAGTTGAACCAAATGCTGAAACTTAATTCTTCCTTTGTGTTGATTAAATACCTTTTATTAGAAACTATTGTTTTATGAGTTAACTCTTTTGCAAAACTGTTTGATGCTTGTCTCAAAAGTACTATTCATGAAAAAGTTTAGCTTGTGTGATTCATTGTTTACTCATTATCTATTTGGTAGCAAACCATAGACCATTGACTTGGATCACTTCATTCATTTACAGGTGCCTTGCAATATTATATGATCAAGATTATGATGGTAGCATGTCACCTCAAAAATTATTTTGTTTTTATCGTTTACCTCCTCGAGGACGAGTAGGAACTAAGCTTGGGGATGCTGATACGTCTCAAACGTATCTATAATTTTTGATGTTCCATGCTTGTTTTATATTAATTGCTACATGTTTTATATACACTTTATATCATTTTTATACATTTTCTGAGACTAACCTATTAACAAGATGCCACAGTGTCAGTTCCTGTTTTCTGCTGTTTTTGTATTCCAGAAAATCTAGTCATGAAATATTCTCGGAATTGAACGAAAATTTACGGAGGCCCCTATTTTATCAGAAGACACCTGGAGTCCGAAGGAGAGACGAAGTGGAGCCACGAGGGCCCCACAAGTGGGCTCGGCGCGGCCAAGGGCCCACCGGCGCCGAGGGGTGGTGTCGCCTCCTCGTGCACCGCCTCGTGACGCCCTTTGGCCTATATATTGCTCCTACCCCAAAAACCCTAAAACAATCGACGATTTCCCCAGAAAAGTTCCAGAGCTCCACCGCCACCAAAAAACCTAATTCGGGAGACAGAAGTCTCTGTTTCGGCACCTTGCCGGGACGGGAAATTGCCCCCGGAGCCATCTCCATCGACGCCACCGCCATCTTCATCGCCGTCGCTGACTCCCATGATGAGGAAGGAGTAGTTCTTCATCGGGGCTGAGGGCTCTACCGGTAGCTATGTGGTTTATCTCTCTCTCCTATGGTGTGATCTTTATGTGATCATGAGCTTTGTAATCTAGTTGAATCCATAGATGTTACTCTTCATTATCCTATATGCTACTCAAGTGGTTTTATTAATGTAATCTCCAGAGTCACCTTTGTCCCACGGTGCGAAGTTGACAGTGTGTGCCCCGTGTGTGGCTCTTAGGCTAAAGATAACATGAATACTTATCATGAGTTATTATTTGCGTTGGATGTCTCTATGAAATTGCGGTGTTTGTCTAGTACTATTTAGGGCGCTCAAGTTGACAGTGTGGGGTTCCCTAGATATGGAATGCGACTTTAAGATGTGCTTTTATAGCCCTACGCGGTGGATTGGTGTTCGTTATCCAACGAGAGAATAACTCAGAGTAGCATAGTGAAGAGGAAATATCTATGTATTCAATTATATTATTATTGTTGAGAGTGTCCACTAGTGAAAGTATGATCCCTAGGTCTTATTTCCAAGTATTGAAACACCGTTTACAACCAGTTCTGCTACATGTTTGCTTGCTGCCATTTTTATTTCAGATTGCAATTACCACTTATAATCCTCCATATTACTTGTATTTCACTATCTCTTCGCCGAACTAGTGCACTTATACACCTGACAAGTGTATTGGGTGTGTCGGGGACACAAGAGACTTCTTGTATCTTAATTGCAGGGTTGCTTGAGAGGGATATCTTTGACCTCTACCTCACTGAGTTCGATTAACCTTGGGTGATTAACTTAAGGGAAACTTGCTGCTGTTCTACAAACCTCTGCACTTGGAGGCCCAATACTGTCTACAAGAATAGAAGCGTGCGTAGACATCAGGGCGCGCCGAGCAGGAGGTGTACTGGATCCGGGACGCACCACGCCGGGCAGGAGGTGGAGGGAGTGGCGCCGGCTGGATACCGCGGGGCAGAGCGTGGAGGGAGGAAGCTGGGGCGGCGCACGGCGGGAGGACGCCGGGGCGGCGCGTGGAGGGAGGTCGCCGGGGTGGCGCGTGGAGGGAGGAGCCGGGGCGGCGCACGGCAGGAGTTCACCGGGACGGCGCGTGGAGGGAGGTTGTCGGGCGGGGCGTGGCTGGAGGACGCCGGGGAGGCGCGCCGGCTAGAGAGGAGCGGGAGGCGCACGGGGGCGCGACCTCGCTGGAGAGGCGCGTGGCGGCAGCCGGGCCGTGAGGGCGCCCGGGGACGGCGGCCTCGCCAGGAGGCGCGCGGGGCGGCGGCCAGGTCGTGGAGACAGTTCACGGGGAGGAAGATGATGGGGCTCGGGTCGGTACATGGTTTTGTCGGGTCAGGTTCTGTACACCTAGATTAGTAATAGTTCCTATTTAAGCTTATATAGGAACTCTTAAGGTAGATTCCTGTTTAGTCCTGCCATATATATATAGGGCTCCTAGGAGCATGGGCAACAGGATGGAATATGAAAAGTTTTAGGTATGTAGACAAATACATATACCTTGGGTATGTATACCTTAGGTATGTAGGAGTACATATGGCTTTGGGTATGCACGTAAACGGGGTATACATACCTAATATTGTACACATACCTAAGTTATTTATATATACCTGATTTGCGCGCGCACTGTTATACACACATACCCAAGGTATATATATCATGTACATACCTTGAATATGCATACCCAAGGATATGTGTATCTCACATATACCCAACATGTGCATACCCGAGGTATACGGGGTGTCTACATACCCCAAACTTTTCATATTCCATCTTGGTGCCCGGGCACCAGGGAGCATCTGTTAATTTACATATTCCATCTTGGTGCCCGGGCACCAGGGAGCATATATATATATATATATATATATATATATATATATATATATATTCTAGCTATTCAAGAACCAGTTTCTGAATAACTATTCAGAGCACCTTTTCTGAACTTCCGTTCGTATATTATGTTAACTTCCGGACGGAACTTTCAGATTTTCTGTTTTGCGGACAGTATTTTCAACGCAATTTTCCAACCGTTTATCGGAATGACGCAAGCGATATACCGTTGGAAGGGTACTGAAATTGCGCACCTTATTCGTCTTGACAGGTTTTTCAAATTCTTTACAATTTTAAAACAATTTTTGAAATACTACACACAATTTTCGCGAATTTCTCCGTTTTTGTACTGTTTTTTGGCTGCCATTTTCAAACCGCTCGTCGGATTGATGCAAATGATACGCCGTTGGAAAGCTATGGAAAATGAGAATCTTTTTCGTCAATACGGGTTTTCCAAATTCCTTACGGTTGTAAAACAATTTTAGAAATATTGAGTGCAGTTTTCGGGAATTTCTCCGTTTTTGTACTGTTTTTCGGCCGTCATTTTCAAACCGTTTATCCGATTAATGCAAACGATACGCCATTGGAAAGCTATGGAAAATGCGAGTCTTCGATATCGCTAGATATTTTTCCAAATTCTGTACGGTTTAAGAGCAGATTTAAAAATACAAAATTCTGTTTTTTAGATTTTTAGGTCCAGCGGACACTGTTTTGTCAATTAATTTCAAACCGCTTATCCAAATGTAACAAATGATACGGCGTTGGAAAGATATTGACTAGACGCAACTTTTTCGTATAGAAATGTTTTTGAAATTCCTTACAGTTTTTGATTAATTTCGAAAATACGAAAAACGGAGTAACAAGATGACATTGGATTAGATTTAAAATTGGCACGTTTATAAAGTTCGGAACGGACGAATCAACATGGGAGAGTCAAATTAGACTCATATCATTGCCAATTGCACGTAGCGGTGATCGATTTGGACAAACAGAAATCGTATCAATGATTTCTATGCGTAGGATTTCCGCCCAGAAAAACAGAGCATCCGAACTTCCTATTACACGATTGTAAACTTCCGGTGTGCGATAGTGAACTTCCGATCGCGAAATTTTTATTCCGTATCCTGCACTATTTGTTTTGTATTTTTTAAACCGTTTGTCCAAACGATGCAAATGATTTACCGTTGGAAAGGTATGAAAATTGCGCATCCAACAGTGTTGACCATTTTACAAAATTATTCGTGGTTTAAAAGCAGTTTTAAATATACGAACTGCTGTATTTTTAGATGTTTCCCTATTTTCATGTTGTTATTCGGACTGAATTTCGAGATTGTATACTTTTGAACTTCGCAATTTTCTGAGAGTGAACTTCTTTAAATTTTGAACTTCACGAGAAAAAATTGCGAAACTTTTTTCCAGTCTCTAGATTTGAATTTTTTTCATCGACATAAATGTAAACTTGCAGCGTATTCGAGCTGAACTTCCGACGCATTTAAAGTTAACTTCCGATTTGTTCAACTCGAACTCCCAACAAAGATGTCACGTACAAGTCATTTTCATATGAACTACCGACGCATTCGAGGTGAACTTCTGTTCGGTACAAAGTGATTTTCTCGAAAGCTGATCTTCCAAGAAAAATGTAATTATCCGATGTGGACGAGGAGAACTTCCGACATATTTATAGTGGACTCCGAAGGTAACTTCCGATGCGTTTAAGTTGAACTTCTGATACCTTTAAAGTGAACTCCGAGAACGGTCAAAATGAACTTCCCGGAAGAAATAGAATCAAAACAGGAACATAGACGTTAGCTAATGTGCACCTTTTTTCCCCAGATGATTGAAATTTTCATCTCTTGTTCACTTTTTGTTGATAAAAATATAAATTCATCCGACCGAAAAAAAATAGTAAATCTCTTTTACTCTTTTTTTCAGACCGTACTTTCACATGTTAAATTGAGCTATTCCAGTAAAAAATCATTTAGAGAAAATAGTGTGACGTGAACTATTTTTTTTAAAATAGTGGCACTTTGGACCTGCTTCTTGCATGCCCCCATGTGCTTTAGTTCATTGGAATCTAAACTTCTCCAAAATCTGAGCTAGAGAAAAAAACAACTATAAGGCATTAGAAGAAACATCTAAGCCGTGGAAGCAAGACAGTAAATAGGTGTTGGATATGTGTCTATTTGCATAAGCGTATGTACGTGCAAATACGTTGTTTTTCTACCTTAAACAAGTGAATTGCCATGGGGGTAGATTTTCTCGCACGGATCATGTGAATTTTCAGCACATAAAAAGAGAACTTCACGACAATAAATTATTCTTTGCTAGGAACTCTCGGACAACTAACTGAACTTCAGAAAATAAAAAGAGGGAACTTGAGAAGAGGGCTAAGTGGAAAAAACAATTCCCTAATGCTGATGAACTACAACTACGCTCGACTGTAAACTGCACCACAGATAATATATCTCTACAAGACTAAAAGCAGCAAATCACGAAAAATCTTGTGAGCAGCACCAGGTCTGAATGTGAACTACATCGACTGTGCATCGGGTGCAAAATAATTACAGCTTAAGAAATGGAATTGAAGCGAACTCCCAGGAAATAGAAAATAAACTGTCGCTAGGGGCGAAGTCGACGGCCGGACGCACGAAACCGCACTACTCCTACATGCAAGTATGCAACCTGAACCAGTTCGTTCCTGGCGTGGATCAAGGCCAGCACTACCGCGCCTTTACCTGGGGAATTTTTTTACACGAACTGAACGACATGCCCTGCAATTTTACATATCTGAAAGTGCTGCCACGGACTGAACTTAACCGACGAAAAAATTCTGCAGAAGGGGAGGGATGCAGATCCCTTTGGAGCAGACCTGGGCAGGGCTCAGCAAGTAGAGCAGTTCAAATAGCCCAAAAAAAAAAAAAAAAAAAAAAAAAACTCGGAAGTTAACATCACAAATCGGCAGTAGTTCGCATCAGCGCAAACAGCAGTCAACGAGGGAGGAACACACGGCGGTCATGGCAACATCCAGATGGAGGGGCGGATGGGGTTGAGCCAGGACTACGAGCCAAAGGCGAGCAGGACGAGGGCAATCCGTGGCGGAGGCTCCCGGATCTGCGGGAGGTGGGCTCCCGTGGGTCAACACGAGCAGGCTTTCTCCGACGAGCTCACGCACCGGCCATCAGAGCAGCAGCTGGTCACGACGCAGACGAGGGTATGGGCGCCGCCAGCGCAGGTAAACGAGGAAGGTAGGGGCCACGCGCGGGGGCAGGAGGCCGGGGATGAGGCCCAACGCCGGCGGGGGCAAGCCATCCGAGAGGAGCTCTGCATCTGCCCCAGCGGCATGAGGTTTGGAAGGTGCGTGAGCCCGTCGTGGTGACAGAGCTCACTTCAGCTGCTCGAAGGCCGGCGCGGGCCCGTGGCCACGACGGCGGCACGCACAGGTGGAGGCCGGTGCCGGCGCTCGCGGGTCGAGGTCGGGGGAGGCGCGCACGGGTGGAGGCTGAAGGCGGCGCTCGCTCGTGGAGGCTGGTGGCGGTTCCGTGCGAGAGGACGCCGGTGGCGGCGCTCGCTGGAGGAAGTCTAGGGAGGAGCAGATGGGCCGCGGGGAAGGAATTGGGCGGAGGAGACGCGCCGAGAAGGAACCGGGCGGGGAGGGGGCGGCGCGCCGTGAAGTAACCGTGCGGGGGCGGGAGCAAGGACGACCGGAGTTGGAGCAGGTCGCCAAGGGAGCTCGCGCGAGGCGCTGATGGTGGGGATCGATTGGGAGGAGCACGATGGATCGGGGGTCGTACGGGGTAGGTGGGTCGGGTTTAGAAGGTTGGGTCGGCTTGGGTCCGGCGCGAGTTAAGAAGGTCTTTTAGGACGGAAAGGTGCTCTAAATAACTATTTAGAGCACTCTTAAGGAGGGTTTCTGAATAGTCCCACCCTATATATATATAGGGTGGGACTATTCTACAATCTCTTAAGTGTTTGTAGAATAACTATTCTACAATAGCTCTGTATCCGACCCGCGCGAACCGAACCGCGTCGAGAAACAACTACCGAACCGAGTAACTCCAACCACCCGATCCCACCACCTACGGACCTACCCCCTCGATCCCCATCCATCGCCTTCCTCCCACGTCCTCCCTGGCGCGCCGCCGCCTCCTTCCTAGCGTGCCACCTCGCAGCTCCAGTGAATCCGAACGGCCGGCGGCGCCCTGGGCCTCCACCTGCATCCTAGACGGTCGGCGGCGTCCCGCGCCTCCACCTGCACGCCGCCCTGCTTCCCAGGCATCCTTCGACTTCCGCACCATGCCACCCTGGAGGCCTTCAACCTCCGCCTCGAGCCGCCTGGGAGGGCCCCGACCGCGCGCTGCCAGCCGCCCCGGGAGGGCCCCGACCGCGGCGTCGCCCAAGCTACCGCGCCTCAAGCACAAGGGGAGCAACGCCACAGCGCCCCGGGCCGCCCAAGATGCCGCGCCTCAAGCTCGATTTGTGGCCATGGTGGCCGGCGGGAGGATGGCAAGACCTGTCACCGGAGTTTACTTGCAAGGTCGAGGGAGTTTACTTACAACGCCCCGGGAGTTCACCGCCGATCTCCACCGCGAGCGGGAGCGCCGCCGTCCCCAGCTCCTCCCCCACCCCTGTGGTTCTCCAACTCGAGCGGGATCTCCTCCATCATCTGAGCTCCTGCTCCCCGACGAACCTCGGTGCTCCCCACTGGCGGAAGAAGCCGCGCCTCCTCTTCAATCCACAACTGCAGTGGTCCAATCGCTCACCTCCACGGGAGTCCACCTCACTGTACCTCCACGTGCGCATCACCGCTCGCTGCCGTGCGCCGCCGGAGAGTTCACCAGCGCTGCCCCTCCCGCGCTTCTCGGACGCTGGCCTTCACCAGTGCTTGAAAGGATCGGTATGACACCTAGAGGGGGGGGTGAATAGGTGCTACTCCAATTTTAGTCTTTTTCAATTTAGGCTTGACACAAAAGGTAAATTCTCTAGATATGCAACTACGGTGAATTTACCTATATGACAAGCTAGCAACTAAGCACGATATAATAAGGCGGTAAACAAGGATAGAGGTAACCGAAGTCAAAGCACGCGGAGACACGGATGTAATCCCGAGTTCCTCCTTTTTAGGGGAGTACGTCTCGTTGGAGAGGTGTGAACCAACACAATGGTTCAACGGCCACAAAGGCCTCACCCTCTTCTCCGGTGAACCGCACCACAAAGGTTTGGTTCACTTCAACTATCGGAAACCTTCGAGGCGGAGTCCGGAGCCTTTACAACAACGATTTGGGGCACAACCCACAAAGGATTGGGGGCTCCCAAACAGCTACAATCTGTCACAAAGACAATCAAGTGAGTACAATAGGGGGCTAGGTTTTCCTAGTGGAAACCCTAGCAATGGTCCCTCAAGTGAATGAGGGGGAAATGACAAACGGCTCGGTGAAGATGTAGATCGGGGCCTTCTCCTTCAATCCTCCAAAGATCAACAAGTTTGGGTGGAGGGATTGGGAGATCTAGTGATTCTTGAGCTTGCAACAATGGGGATCTTGTATTCTGGTCGAGCTAGCTGGCTGGAGGAGAGTGGAGGGGTATTTATACCCCTCCCTGAAAAACTAGCCGTTGCAGCTCTCTTCACACCGGAGTATCCGGTGCTAGTGGCCGGATACTCCGGCCTTGGGGCGGAAACTCCGGTTTCCTGGGGCCGGATACTCCGGCCCCCTCCAGGGGCTGAACATCTTTTCGGCCAAGCGAGGCTCAGCAAACATTCCGGTCCTGGAGGCCGGAAACTCCGGCCTGGGGGCGGAAACTCCGGTCACTGGGGCCGGAAACTCCGGCCCCCACCAGAGGCTGAGCACATTTTCTGCACAGAGGCCAGAAACCTCTGAGTCCGGAGACTCCGGTCCTGGGGACCGGATACTCCGGCCTAAAAGGCTCCAAAAAGCTTCTTTTCTCTTTTTGGTGTAGATGCACATGTGCTGGACACATTTAAAACCTGCAAACACTTAACACCAGATTAAAACTATCACATGTGTTGTTAACTAACACACAAAACTAAGGGATACAAAAATGTCCTTTCAATCTCCCCCTTTTTGGTGTTAGATGACAACACAAGGATTTGCGATAAAAAACAAGATCATATCATGTCTAACAAAAGGAGATACTCCCCCTAGATGTGTGCATATAAACAATTACCTTGGAATGCATAAGCACACACATAGAGAGACAAGTCTTAACCAAATAGCAACATGATATGGAAACAACCACATTTCCCAAAAGGACATATCACAATATAGGTTGAGTCTAGGGATAAAACCATACCTTGTGCATACAAATGTAGATAACATCCATATAAACCATAGCACACTAATGTAGGCTCAACCATACATAATAAGAAATCCATATGTCTTACACTCACATAGATAACATCCATAGTTCTCAACACATAAGATGCAAATAAAAGTTCCAAATAACATAAAGGGACACAAGCGCAACAAGAATGATAAAAAGCACATGCTTGTGTCCGACCCATGCAAATCCCACGGAGAGAATCTAATAGAACTACTTCTCCCCCTTTGGCATCGAGACGCCAAAAAGGGAAAAGAGCATTACTAACGTAACCCATGGAGATCACTCGGAGTCTTCACCGTCCTCATCACCATCCCCTTCTCCATTGTAGTCTTCATCTGAAATGTTCATGGGAGCTTTGCCGGTGTTGCGAGAAGATGATGGCAAAGAGGTCACATCCGCATAATCGGACCAAGGAAAGACGTCTTCATTCCATTTGCTATATGAGAGAGTCTCGGCGGACGAGGAGGAGAGAATAGGATTCCCATCTTCATCTTCTTCCGGAGGAGGAGTGACACTACCATTGTTGAGCTTGCGCAACTCCTTGATCATGATTTGTTGGTTGTCAATGATGTGCTTCTCTCTCACATATGAACCATGGTTCTCCTTGTGAAGTGCAACTCCATGCAAAGCAATTTTCTTTTCCACCAAGATAGCTTGCTCACTTCCATATTCACTTCAGCCCTTCCTTGAAGATAAGATGGAGGGTCGGCATTCTTGCTTCTCCTTCTAGGCATTGGGGCCTCGGTCGCCGCCTCCTCATCACTAGATTGTGGAGGAGGTGCATGAGAGGAAGACGGCTGCTTGGAATGCTTGCTCAATTGGCGGAGAGTGCCCTTGGGATGCTTGGTGAGGCGAGAGACATCAACGGAAGGCACCTTCTTAATGATGAGCTTCATGATGTATGGTGCGTACAAAGGATTCTTATGCTCAAAAATGGCCCAAAGCAACTCACACTTGATGAAATCCATGACATCAATTTCTTGACCTTTGCAATTCGGACCGGCCTGTTGAACCTTGTAAGCATGGTAAAGGAGATTGACAAGTCCTCCTCGAATGGCATCCACATTTCCGGCTTGAGGAGCAAGGTTAAACCGAACCATGCGAAGAAAAATGTTGAAGGTGGGGAGGAGGTCTTGATTAGAGCCAACCGATGATGCCACAGAGTATAAAGGGCGCAAGCGACGCTTGTTGTAGGCGACCCCTTCCACATGCATCCTCTTCCCAACTGGGGTAGTAGCCCCCTTGAACACATAGCCCAAAAACTGTCCAAATTCCACAAAGTTGGAGGTGCACTTGTGAGGACCGGTCATCCAAGTCATTGTGACTTCTTCATCATGATCAAAAACAACTGTGGCGAAGAACTGATGAATAAGCTGAATATCATAGCCTTGTTGAGTGGAGATAAGCTTCTCAAGACCAAGCTTCCGAACAATCCACACTGCCTCTTGAAAGTACGGCTTCAAGTTCAAGGCATCAAGACTCAACACTTTTTGCTCACAAACCACATGTTTCTCAATACGGGCATAAATCTCATGCATAATCAGCTGCTGCTCTTTCCTTGGAAAGTTAGGATCATTGGTGTTGGGCGGCAAGTCAAAGAAGGACTGAGATCTCATCCGGCGGAACTCAAGCTTCCCCATACCCAAAACTGTGGTCAAGGAATCAAAATGGGCTCTCTCGGCCTCTTCTTCATCATCGAACCCACCTAGGGCAGCATGCCTTGTGGCTTCCTCATCTATGGCACTCTGCTGACGCAACCGACCAGCGCTGCTATCAAACAACAGCTTGTCCCTTGTTTGACTACGTTCTTTCCTTGAAACCTTGTGAGGATTTGAGACGGAGGCCTTAGTCCTCAGAGCACCTGTGAGAAACAGAGTAGTAGGAAAGCATGTAGATAAGCTTGCATGTCCAGGAACAAAAAGAAGAAGTAACTAAAGAATTCTGGGCACTAAAATCTTGATCTACACCGGAGTTTCCGGCCTCAGGGGCGGATTATCCGGTCCAGACCGGAGAATCCGGCCTGCAACACCGGATTATCCGGCCCCTGAGAGGGGAAACCTCGATTTAGTTCAAGAACTTTGTGCAAATAATTCTAGGGTTACTTCTAGGATACACCTTGCCATCTAAAAGGTTTTGCACCAAGAAAAACTAAGGGAACTACTCTCCAAACCTAGATCGAGAAGAAAACCTAGGGAGAGAGAGTGAGGTACCCTTTTTGTCCATGGTGCAGCCCAAACGGAGGAGAGGAAGGTCCCCAGCGTCGGTGAGGAGGAGGAGGCCGGAGGCACGGCGGATTCCGGCGGCGGGGAGCAGCCGGAGCAGCACTTCGAGGTGGTGGCGGCGGCAGGGGAGTGGATGGGGGTCGGGGGTGTGAGGAAGTTGTGAATACAACTCCCACCCCGATCCCCTTTAAGATCCCTGCGAAACTGCCGGACCGGAGTATCCGGCCTAAACACACCGGAGTCTCCGGCCTGAGCCAGAGATTCCGGGGTTTAGGGCGGATACTTCTGTCAGACCGGATTATCCGGCCTTATGCACCGGATTATCCGGCCCCACCAACTCAAAATGCTGGATTTTTTTCTGTTGGACATGAAGGATGCAAGAAGAGCAAGCTTTGGGATAAGATAGGCCTGGGATAAGACACAAAGTCACTGAAATGGTACTTCACACTCAAACTTGGTAAGAGGCACAAAAATCAAATAAGAATCATCATTTGAGCGTGTTTTCCATAAAGAACAACGGATAGGCAATAAAATCCAATAAAAGACCAAATAAGATCAACTCTTCACAAAGAAGAGGGCGGTGGCCTAGGCCACCATGTATGAGTGTGTGGTGTGACACCGCGAAGATATATCTTGGGTTCACGGCCACTACTCGTCATTTTAAGCTCACAATTCATAAAATGAACATATAGAGACAAAATGAGTTCTTACTATCGGCATAATGGGGGGAGGGATAGTCCAATGGATTAGGACCGCACTCCCCCTATGTCCATGCCTACACCTAAACCAAATAGATAGTCAAGAAATAGGTGTGTATGCAAGATAGTCAAGCGACGCTCCCCGAATCGATGATATTTAGCTCATGCCTCAAATAAGTGAACCTTGCTTCATCAAGTGGCTTCGTGAACATATCGGCAAGTTGGATCTTCGTGGGAATATAGCCAAGCTCAATGTCACCCCGGATGATGTGATCACGGATGAAGTGATAGCGAATCTCAATATGCTTCGTTCTTGAGTGCTCCACCGGGTTGTGACCAATCTTGATAGCACTTTCATTGTCACATAAAAGAGGCACTTTGTCACAATGGACACCGTATTCCTTTAAAGTTTGCCTCATCCACAACAATTGAGTGCAACAACTAGCGGCCGCCACATACTCGGCTTCGGTGGTGGAGAGAGATATGCAATTTTGCTTCTTAGAAGACCAACTCACCAAGGACCTACCAAGGAATTGGCAAGCCCCGGAAGTTGATTTCCTATCATCCTTGCAACCGGCCCAATCCGAATCCGTGTAACCGGCAAGAGAGAAAGTTGAGCCTTTAGGATACCACAAACCAAACCTTGGGGTATGAACCAAATATCGAAAGATTCGAAGAACCGCCGTTTGGTGGCTTTCTTTGGGAGCCGCTTGGTACCTTGCACACACTCCTACACTCAACACAATATCGGGTCTAGATGCACAAAGATAAAGCAAAGAACCAATCATAGAACGATAGAGCTTTTGATCAACATCCTTATCACCCTTTGGATTAAGTTCAAGATGACACTTGGTGTCCATAGGAAACTTCTTCTCTTTAGCATTTTGCATCTTGAACCTCTTGAGCATGTCTTGGATATATTTGGCTTGAGAGATAAAGGTCCCTCCACTCAATTGCTTGATCTCAAAACCAAGGAAGTACTTCAACTCTCCCATCATGGACATCTCGAACCTATCGGTCATAAGCTTTGAAAATTCATCATTAAAAGCTTTGTTAGAAGAGCCAAATATGATATCATCAACATAAAGTTGGCATATGAAAAGCTCCCCTTTAACCCTCTTGGTAAAAAGAGTGGGATCGATTTGCCCCACTTCAAAGCCACGGTCTACAATAGCTCTCTTAGGTGCTCATACCAAGCACGAGGTGCTTGTTTGAGACCATAGAGCGCCTTATCAAGTTTGTAGACATGGTTAGGGAAGTGTGGATCCTCAAATCCCGGAGGTTGCTTAACATATACCAACTCCTTTAAAGGACCATTAAGAAAGGCACTTTTCACATCCATTTGTTGCAACTTGAAATTATGATGTGATGCATATGCAAGAAGGATACGGATGGACTCAAGGCGAGCCACGGGAGCATAGGTCTCTCCAAAATCAATGCCTTCAACTTGAGAGTACCCTTGAGCTACCAATCTTGCCTTGTTCCTCACAACCATTCCATGCTCATCTTGCTTGTTCTTGAATATCCACTTGGTGCCTATAACATTGAGGCAATCTTTTGGCTTCTCCACTAGATTCCACACTTTGTTGCGCTTGAAGTTATTGAGTTCTTCATGCATGGCTTCCAACCAATCCGGATCTTCAAGAGCTTCAAAGACTTTCTTTGGTTCCACCATAGAGATGTGAGCTTGATGTTCATTGAAATTTGCCAATTGTTTTCTTGTGGTGACCTTGTTCTTGACATTAACAATGATATTCTCTAGATGAAGACTCTTTCTTCTCCAATCCTTTTTGACTCTTGCTATACGACGGGTTTCGATATCCTCATTGATGCGAGGAATTTCGGCTTGATCATCTTGATCATTTGAGTCCCCGTCTTGACCGGATTGTTGACCTTGATCATCTTGAAGCTCATCTTCAACAAAAGAAGGAGAGGGTTGATCTTGGTCTTGACCTTGGCTAGTGTTGACAATAGGAGAACTTGGTTCTTGAATAGCCTCTTGGTCAACTTGAGGAGGGCCTTGAACTTGTTCTTGGATAGGTGCATCATTTGCTTCCATAGAAGGTGCAACTTCAACTTGTGATGATGGATTCTCCACATGAGTGGAGCTAGGACTTGCTTGAGGAGGCTCATGACGGATTTCAATGGGGCGATGGAAACCAACCCCCATTCTTCTTATTGCTTCTTGAGGTTCCTCATTATCTACATCACAAACATGAAATTGCGCCACTTGGGAGCCGTCATTCTCATCGAACCTCACATCACAAGATTCTATGACTTTCCCAACGGTCTTGTCATAGACTCTATAGGTGTGAGATTCGGCACCGTAACCAACAAAAACACCCTCTAAAGCTTTAGATTCA
The DNA here is from genome assembly GCA_947311845.1 of Poa pratensis. Taxonomy (NCBI): domain Eukaryota; kingdom Viridiplantae; phylum Streptophyta; class Magnoliopsida; order Poales; family Poaceae; genus Poa; species Poa pratensis. Next base: position 33,507,596 of record CAMZMU010000109.1, on the reverse strand, counting down.
AATTTAGACAAACGAACACTTTTGTTCTTATAGAAACACTTACAACCAAAAACTCGGTAGTAGGAGACATTGGGCTTGTTGCCGGTGAGCATCTCATAAGATGTAAACTTCTTGCCAACACGAAAGAATAACCGGTTAGATGAATGACACGCCGTGGAGATAGCCTCGGCCCATAAGAATAGCGGAGACTTAAACTCCGCCAACATAGACCTTGCCATATCCATGAGAGTCCGGTTCTTCCTTTCGGCTACACCATTTTGTTGAGGGGTATATGCAGCGGAATATTGATGACGAATCCCCTCTTCACTAAGAAACTCATTTAAGGTGTAGTTCTTGAACTCGGAGCCATTATCACTCCTAATGACCAAAATAGGGACATTGTATTGGCGTTGAACAATATTGGAAAAGTCGATGATGGTTTGTTGGGTTTCATCCTTCGTCTTGAAGAAATAAACCCAAGTAAATCTTGAATAGTCATCAACAATCACCAAACAATATTTCTTCCCACCAAGACTAGGTTGAGGCACGGCACCAAAGAGATCAACATGAAGAAGTTCCAAAATCCTCGTTGATGAAATAATGGTCTTGCCCGGATGGGGAGAATCATGCATCTTTCCTTCAACACAAGCCCTACAAAGACGATCTCTGGAAAAAGAAACATTGTCTTTTAGTCCAAGAATGTGGCCACCCTTGTGAAGACTTTGCAAAGTTCTCATGTTGACATGGGACAAGCGGCGATGCCACAACCACCCCACGTCGGCCTTTCCGAATAGGCATATTGCTTGAGTGTTGGTAGACCCCGAAAAGTCTACCACAAACAACTCATTTTCAACATACCCAACGAACATGACCTTTAGAGTCTTGCTCCTCAAGAGTACCACCATATCAATAGTAAAATGGACATCAAAGTTCATCTTATTAAGAGCACGAACGGACATAAGATTGTAACCTAGAGACTCAACAAGCATGACATTTACAAGGGTGATATCCCTTGCAACTACCACCTTGCCGAGACTCTTTACCTCAGCTTTTGAATTATCACCATAAGAGACGGTTATTGTATAATCTAGATTTGGTCTCAATCCGTCATAATCTCCTTGCTTCCGGTCATATGACTAGTGCATCCACTATCAACCACCCATTTAGATCCACCGGAAGCATAGTCCTACAAGAAATCATTGCTTGGATTTAGGTACCCATTTCTCAATGGGTCCTCTTTGGTTAGCAACAAGGGTCTTAGGAACCCAAATAGAGTAATCAATGTAACCATCATATGGACCAACATATTGAGCATAAACATCCCCATAATAATCAACATAAAGAATATAGTTGGGGTTGTTATGCCCCGCAAAGTCACTACGAGTGGTCTTGCCCCTTGTGGCACTACCACCCGCAATGGAAGTCTCGGCTTGTGCGGGCTTGGTCTTGATCTTCTTGTTGTTGCCCACTTTCTTCTTGGGCTCGGCTACATAACCAAGACCCTCCTTCCCTTTGTGTGGTTTTTGCTCAAATAAGTAAGCAATACCCTTATCTTTACTTTGGGAATAGAGGTCTTGGCACTAACATTTTCTTCAATAACATTTTCATGAACACGAGGAAGAATAGATATGCTAGTTGAGCTAGATTTAGAAAGTTGAGTTTGAAGTTGCTCATGAGACTTGACTAAAAGGGAGTGAGTTGTTTCCAAGGCCTTGTGAGCCTTGTCAAGCTTCTCCATACCCTCAAGAAGTCTAGCATTAGCAACCCCAAGTTCAACTTTCTCCTTTTTAAGCACTTTATATTTAGCAACAACATGATCTCTATCCTTAATGATTTTATTAATGATATCATCATTTTTAGCATCAAGAGACTCAAGTCTTTCCTCAAGAGAACATCTTTCTTCACTCTCTTCATCAAGAGAGGCATTCAAGGATGCTACGGAAGCATTCAAAGAGGCAATGGTGAGAGAATCCTCTCTCTCAATCTTACTCTTTTCTTGAAGAAGTTCTTCGGCCGCACATAGTTGTCTCATGAGAGACTCAACATGTTCCTTAGCTTCACCTTGCAAGTTAGTCATGAACGTATCGAAAGCAACAAGTTCTTTCTTAATCACAAGACTAGATTGATCACTCATTTCATGCATAGTCTTGGGAGAAGGAGATGATACCTCGGTGACATTAGCCATGAGGCAACGAGCGTTGTTGGTGGAGAAGTTCTCATTGGGGGATTCAAAGAGAGAAGATGATGAAGTTGATACAATAGCCAATGCGGCTACCTCTTTAGTAGGTGCATCTTCATCTTCGGAATCACTTGTGGCATATTCTTCTTGTGCCACCAACACAATTCTTGGTGCCTTCTTGAAGAAAGGCTTCCTTGGTCTTGCGGGCTTCTTTTGTATCAACTTTGAATGGTCCTTGGGGATGAGCTTCCCACCATTTAGCTCTCGGTTCTCATAAGGACACTCTCTTATGTAGTGGTTCTTGTCATGACAATTATAGCACGTCTTCCACTTTGAGGCTAGCTCTTTCTTCCCACTTGAGTTGTTCTCTTTATCAACCTTGGCTTTAGCTTTTGCCGGGTCTTGCCAAAACTCTCTTGTGGCAAGAGCTATATGACCATTTAGAGCCGGTTCAAGATCATTTGGAGCAATGTTGCTTGGGCACGCTTCAACCTCATCAAGACATACCACCTTGGCCTTCAAAGCAAGTGAGGGGCCTTGTTTCATCCCCATGGCCCTAGCACGGCTATCTTCGGCATTCTTGGTGGCAACCTTGGAGGCTTGCACTTCTTGCATAACTTCATTGGATGTCATTTCGTTGTAGTTGTGTCTTCCTTGAATGGCCTTCACCTCGATGGGCTCGGAAGGCAAGAGAGCATTCACATACTTCCTCTTGACATAAGCATCATCCACATAGGTTGCCCCCACATCAAAGAAGGCCTTTGCAAGAGTCTTGAGTCTTCCATACATGTCTTCATGAGTCTCATTGTCAAACATGTAGAATCCTTCGGCATCATTGCTCAAAGACTCATATCGGTTTCTCTTCATGCTTTCATTCCCAAGAAATGCAACCTCAAGACAATTCCAAGCTTCTTTGGCGGTGGTGGCATTGAGAACATAATGCTTGTCACTTTCACCCACTGAAAGTTCAATCATATGGAGTGCGGAGGCATTGAGTTGCTTTTCGGCAAATTCTCTTCTTGTCACATTGCTTGGATCCGCAACCTTGTACCCATCTTCAATGATCCTCCAAAGCTCGATAGAGGCACTGTTAATATGAGATTTCATTGAGCGTTGCCAACTAGCAAAGGCTAATGCATTAAGCTTAGGTGGAGGACCAATGGGGTTTATGCGGGTGGTGATAGGTGGGTCGATAGGGTACCATCCCGGAACGTTATGGTACTCTTCCTTCCCATCTTCATGCTTGGTAGGAGGAGTTGGTTTAGATTCGGAGGTGGTTTCCACCCCCTTCTCATTTTTCTTTTTACCCTCCTCGGAATCACCTTCATCGGAGTTAGAGATGCCCTCTAGTGGGATGGTTTCCGAAACCTTGGCATTTGTGAGTTTCATGAGCATGTCACGCAACTCATCAAATTTGACATTCATGTCATTCATGGACGATGTCAATGTTGTTTCCAACTTTTGATATCGGCCATGGATGCCATGGTCTCTTGGCCTTGGCAAGATCGGCCTCATCCTCACTTAGTGTCATACTTCTCTTAGGCGGTTAAACCCAAAACAAGAGAGCCTAGCTCTGATACCAATTGAAAGGATCGGTATGACACCTAGAGGGGGGGGTGAATAGGTGCTACTCCAATTTTAGTCTTTTTCAATTTAGGCTTGACACAAAAGGTAAATTCTCTAGATATGCAACTACGGTGAATTTACCTATATGACAAGCTAGCAACTAAGCACGATATAATAAGGCGGTAAACAAGGATAGAGGTAACCGAAGTCAAAGCACGCGGAGACACGGATGTAATCCCGAGTTCCTCCTTTTTAGGGGAGTACGTCTCGTTGGAGAGGTGTGAACCAACACAATGGTTCAACGGCCACAAAGGCCTCACCCTCTTCTCCGGTGAACCGCACCACAAAGGTTTGGTTCACTTCAACTATCGGAAACCTTCGAGGCGGAGTCCGGAGCCTTTACAACAACGATTTGGGGCACAACCCACAAAGGATTGGGGGCTCCCAAACAGCTACAATCTGTCACAAAGACAATCAAGTGAGTACAATAGGGGGCTAGGTTTTCCTAGTGGAAACCCTAGCAATGGTCCCTCAAGTGAATGAGGGGGAAATGACAAACGGCTCGGTGAAGATGTAGATCGGGGCCTTCTCCTTCAATCCTCCAAAGATCAACAAGTTTGGGTGGAGGGATTGGGAGATCTAGTGATTCTTGAGCTTGCAACAATGGGGATCTTGTATTCTGGTCGAGCTAGCTGGCTGGAGGAGAGTGGAGGGGTATTTATACCCCTCCCTGAAAAACTAGCCGTTGCAGCTCTCTTCACACCGGAGTATCCGGAGCTAGTGGCCGGATACTCCGGCCTTGGGGCGGAAACTCCGGTTTCCTGGGGCCGGATACTCCGGCCCCCTCCAGGGGCTGAACATCTTTTCGGCCAAGCGAGGCTCAGCAAACATTCCGGTCCTGGAGGCCGGAAACTCCGGCCTGGGGGCGGAAACTCCGGTCACTGGGGCCGGAAACTCCGGCCCCCACCAGAGGCTGAGCACATTTTCTGCACAGAGGCCAGAAACCTCTGAGTCCGGAGACTCCGGTCCTGGGGACCGGATACTCCGGCCTAAAAGGCTCCAAAAAGCTTCTTTTCTCTTTTTGGTGTAGATGCACATGTGCTGGACACATTTAAAACCTGCAAACACTTAACACCAGATTAAAACTATCACATGTGTTGTTAACTAACACACAAAACTAAGGGATACAAAAATGTCCTTTCAGTGCTGCCCTCCAATCGCAGGCCACCTGCTGCGGTTTCAGTGCGCGGCTCGACGGCCTCTAGCAGCCGAACTGCTGCTGTGTTCCCTGGTGAGATTCAGAGCGGTGAACTTCAGAGACGCGCCGTCCAGCTCGTGGCCCCGGCCGGCTACCCGCGCGCGCCGCCCCAGCCACAGGCACTCGCTTCCACGCCCTTCCTCGTCCTTCGCAGGACTGGCCGCTGCCCTCCGGTGTGTCCTCTTTCTGCCGGCGGCACTTTTGGATAATTTGATGGAGGTTCAGAGATGCACGTGAGCTCGGCCGTAGTCACTACAGGGATTTTTTCACGATTAGCTGCGCTTGAAGTTCTGTCTGTTCTTATCTGAAATCCACCATGTTCTCTCTTGTGAAGTTCAGTTTGTCTCGTGAGTGTTGGCTACATCTGAAATTATTATATTTAAAACCGCTCCAAAAACAGTTAATAATTTCAAAGAAAAAAGGAAAACTTCTGGAATTTTTATAGCTTTTCAGCGGCAAAATCATTTCGTCGTTTCAATGAACGGTTTGGAAACTACAAGAAAAACAGCATGGGGACAAAAAATTCTTTACAGCGCCTGAAAGTTCACGGACATATATAGAAAAGTTGATCTGCCAAGAAGTTTATTTGCGATATTTTCTGAAGTTCACTTATGTGACGAACGACATTCAAAAAAATGATGTCCGCCGAGAAGTGCATTTGTGAAAAATTCTGTGAAGTTCACTTTTGTGACGAGCGAAGTTCAAAAAATCATGCCCAGCCAAGAAATTTATTTACGATTTTTTTTGTGAAGTTCACTTATCTGACGAACGAAGTTCAAAAAAATTATGATTAGCTGAGAAGTTTATTTGTGAAAAACACGTGAAGTTCACTTTAAACAAAGCCGAAGTTAACTTATGTGTTTGGCGAAGTTCAGAAGGGGTTGTAGAATAGCTATTCTACAAGTGGTTGTAGAATAGCTGAGATGTATATATATATATATATATACTAGTTGAATGCCCGTGCGTTGCTACGGACGTATAAATATATTGATTGTCATCTTATTTCACTAATGATTGCATGTTTCACCTAACAACAACTTTAGCCTCCTCTTGCAGTCTTGCTTGACCCTACCTTCAAAGAAGAGAACGTTTTGTCTTCCTATCATACCCTTCTCCACTTCACATGTCCCTCATAACAACATCTGAAGAAATGTATATGAACAATTAACCATCTAACATCTATCAATTTTCAGTGTCCACACAAAGTCACATGATGCATTGAATTCCATTCAAATGAAATAACTACAATAATATACCACGAACTTAATAGCTCCTTATATATGACACAAATGAGGAACCCAAAATATGTGTGTTAAGTGAGCACCTTCCAACAACATACAAGTCTTGGAGGTTTATTGGATATCGTCAGTGTTACTCCCTTCATTCCAACTTCTAAACTGTTTTGGATATTTTAATGTGGACTACATACGAAGAAAAATAAGTCAACCTACACGATAAAACACGTATAGCTTAGGAATGGAGGGAATTGATAGTAGTATTCATCTCCAAAGCTCAGAAATGACCCAATATTACAATCTCTATCATCTCTTCTTCCTCATCTTTTTCTTCTTGGTCAGCTCCTCTTAGTTCCTTTCCAATGAACAACAAAGATATGAATATTAGAAAAGAAAATAATGATATGCAATGATTCAATAACCGTTATTCCAAGTTTTTACTACCAATGAGAAACTGAACTGCGGAGTTGAAAATTACCAGTTACCACCTCGCTGTCCCGGCAACTCATACAGAACTACATAATTTAATTTCTCCATTGATTGATGACCTGATCAACAAAACTTGATCTTCACACAGAAGCATGCACACATGCCTAAATAATTTCCACGCACACAGCAAGTAGTTGGCACAAAGAAGGGAATGGCGTAGTTGGCACAAAAATACCAAGTTGCGGAGTACGACAATCTGGTTGAGCATGATGCATCCGAGCACTGGGCCACACAGGCAGTATGCCACAGGGATGCTAGGATACACCTTTCTAATGCGTCAAATGTCGCTTTTTTCCTGCATTGTTTGGTCGCCATTCTTCTCACCTCTCCTGGCCACACAGGATTCTTATGGCTCGGATGTGAAATTCTTGCTATACTGTTGCCAGTAATAGTCTAATAATAGTAACTCAGGAAGTAAAGAAGCAGAGCGTCTCGGGTATGGTACAACAGAGTAAGAATACAAGAGCATTGTAGGACTGAAGTTAATATATGTACGTTGTTTTTATGAAATACCATTAAGCTAATGATGCATCAAAATGTAAGCATTAAGCACTAAACGCTTCATTAAGTGCACATGCATTATCATCATGGTTGTCTAGTCAAGAATGGAGGCGTTGCGCTAAAATATCAGTAACATCTACCAAGAAAAACAGTTCACACCTTGACCTTCCAAAGTAGTAGCTAGCTACAAAAAATATGTACTAACAGGCCAGGTCCATGCACACAAGATGATTACACCAATCAGGTTCTCATAACCATTTATTTGGAAATATGTACCAACAGGCCAGGTCCATGCACATAAGATGATGTTAGTACAGGTTCTTATAACCATTTATTTGGTTCAGGTTCTTACACAAATAACACACTATACATAGTATATTTCTATTGAATTGTAGTTAAGTGCTCTCATGGTAGTAAAATAGTGAGTATGTTGTCAAATCAATACAATCTTGATTTTACATGACAACCTTCGCGAGACAATGCATGCAAAAATGGATTTATATAACCAAGCAATGCATCTCTTATTTTACGAACTGGACAAAAGAACATAGAAAAGTTGCTTTGGGTCACTTTATCATGCAAGCACTAACTATTTGTAGCATGTGAGCACTAACGAAGGAGATCAATTTTAGCGTAGGCTAAAGAATGACAAACGCAAAACTGGGAAGGACCAGATACCTTCGGCGTTGAAAAGTTTCTGGAGGCAATGGACATGCATCTATTGTAACAATGGTTCGAATGTTTTACCTATATTTCTCCAACTCAGCATGTGTTATTACTCCCTATTCCTGAAGCTCATCATGAGATCATTCTTCATGTACATCGTTTTATTCAGTTTGGGCTTCACCACTTGGCCAAGGCACCACCTGCATACGGCCAGATTTCAGATATGTAACAAACCTCTCTTGAATCAATAATTCATTCACCAAATTATGAACAAAACCTCTATCTAATAGCATTTTAATTCCAGTTATGGAAATCAGATTTCAGATATGCAACAAATCTCACGATACAGTCTGGAAGAACCTGATGTCAAGAGGCTTTATTTTTCCTTGCTGCAACACACCGGGTGTGGCCAGGGCTTGTTCTCTCATCACCGGTCATGGATGCAGGTGCCCTGGACACATTCATGCAATTTCTGTTACTGAATTTGCAGTAAAGTCATATAATGATGATCAATTTGTTTCACTTAAGATACAGAATATTCAGGGAGAAAAAAAGATTTACGTACTGTAATTGCATTAAACTGAATGCAATAACCCTCCAATCTATGATATCCAAGCTTGCACAATTTGTTGAATACAGCTAAACGTTTTGTACAATGAATCATACTAAATAATATGTATCTGTTGTTTGCATCCTCTTTCATCAGAAAACATGTTTCGTAATTGTAATAAGTGATCACTGCCTGCATTGAGGTGAAAAAAACACAAACCAAACCAGGAATATGTAAAAGCAGAACCTTAATCCTACAATTATTAATTAACAGAGAAATCGGAAGGCAGAAAAAAACTGAATAGAGTGAAGTAAAATAGACAGGGGATTGAACCGATGGTGTGCAGCTTCCTCTTTGATCCGTCCATGACGATTGAAAAGGTCAGCCACGGCCGGAGACAGAAGCCAATCGAGAAAGAGAAGCACTTGCCGGAGACGTGCTGGCTGGGGAATGAGTTGATGAGCGCCAGGATCCACGGCTCGGCTATGCGTGTCGCCGAAGCTAACCGGAGATGATGCCATCCAGGGCTGTTGCCCCGTCCTCCGATGGGAGCTTGCCGCGCATGGTGCCGTAAACCCGCCACCGCTCCCGGTACTCCATCAGGGAAAGAGAGGGGGCACCAGCACACAAGCGCCCAGATTCGGAAGCGGAGCAGATGTCTGCGCGGCGGACGGCGGCGTCGGCGACGGTTCTGCGCTCGGAAGTATCCCAGACGGTCATTCTTGAGAGCTGATGGGAGGCGAGGTGGTAACCATGAGGAGCTCCACGATCTGCAGTTGGCACGCACGGAGCTGCCGGCGGTTGCCATGGATTGACACACACGGTGCGGACCTGCGGTTGACATGCAAGTGGAGGCGGCGCTGAGGGGATTGGGAGGCGGCGGCGACGGGGCATCGGCGAGACGGCGCCGTAGCTGAGGGTGATGGCGCGGCGAAGGTTGTGGCGGTGCTGGGTGTCGATGTCGATGGGAATCGAGAGGCTCGTGTGTGAGCTGGTCCGCCGTTTTTTTCTTTCGGCTACGACTTTCATGGGAGGGTTCGGCAGACCGCACAGATGCGAGCGTGCGGTCAGGATGACTCCAATCGTCTGCCGATCCAGCTGTTTGTCGTACCATACCGACCATCACGACCACAGACTCCTATTTAATAGTAAAGATATATATATAGGACATGACTATGTAGAAACCCCCCTTAAGAGATGCTCTAAATAACTATTCAGAGCACATTTTCAACACTAAAGTGGTTTCTCGTCCCGAACCGACCAGACCGAAAACTCAACACACCTGACGCCCCACCTACCCCAGGAGGCCACGATCCCATCCTGATCGAGACGGACCCCAACCGCACCTGCCTCCCAAAAGTCCCGATCCACTCCCCCAACCCCCACGCTTCCTCTCCATCCCGACCCGAGCCACCAACCTACTACCGCACCCGTACAGAACTTCCTCAAGTCTTCCTCTCCATCCTCCCCCACCGGCGGGAGGCCACCCCGCCGCTCCTGCTCTTCCCCCACCGGCAGGAGGCCACCGCGCCTGGACCCAGCTCCACCTCCTACACCGCGCGCCGACCACCTGCATGCCACCGCCTCCAATCCTGCGCGCCGCCGTCCGCTCTATAGCTCGTGCATCCGGCCACCCTGCGCACCGCCGGCCGGCGAACCACCCAGGCGCCATCCTCGACCTCCTAATCCACCTCCAACGAGCTGTCGGCCGCCAACCACCCACCCGCCTCGATCCGCCGCCTTTTCCCGCGACCCCGACGATCGGCGACGCCCTGCACCGCGTGGATCCTATCGCCGTGCCCCTCCCGGAGGTCCCTCGATCTCCGCTGACCGGGAGGATCCCGTGCACCGCGACAGGGAGGATCCCCCGCGCCGTCGCCGGCAGGATCCGTGCGCGGCCCCATGGATCTTCCCATGGGCCGCCGTCGGGAGGCCATCGCGCTGGCCCTGCTCCCCACATCGGTGGCGCTGCTCCACCTCTTCCGGCGACGCACCGCCCGGCCCTGCTCGGAACCCCTAGCTACCTGCCGCAAGATCGACAGACGGAGACCACGGCGTCGCTGGCCGGAGCGGGCGCCCCGACGGAAGTCCACCATGCACCGGTCCTGGAGTCCACCCCACGCCGCCTCTGGAGTCCACCATGCACCGGTCCTGGAGTCCACCATAAACAATGAAATTTGATGTTGATTAGTTCATGCACTGATGCTATCTCTCTCGGAAGATGCATGTATTTGTTTCTGAACGTGTTTGCTCTTGCCCCGTCTTCTGCTCATTTGCAGGCAGTAGACAATAGCAGCAGTGCAGCACTTCCCCGTCTTGACTCCCGGGCGCGAGCATGGACTTCCTAAAAAAATCGAACTGACGAACTGCAGCTCGATCCAATCCGTCATGGTGTGTGAAGTTTAGAAGAAAACTACTGCTGGTTGTTGCTCGCTTTAGTTCTTCCTTTTGTCTTCTTTTCAGAACCAGTTGATGCTTGATGTTGCCACTTCATGTTATTGTTTGTATTGAAACATGCGGTGGCAGAAAGATAAAGGCTCCAACGAATGGTGTAGAAAAAACGGTGTTTGGGCTACTATTGTTTGCATTTTTGACAGACTACATGTAGTGATGTTACCCTATTCTTTTTTCTTATTTGACCCGATCGAGCAGTTCTCTTGGTTAGTTCGACTAGGCCCAAATAAAAGTTCATGTTCTGTAAAAATAAACATAGAACAAATATCATTGGTTCACTTTATTCCGATACAAATATCCACGTGACACTATTTTCAAATCTTTTCCATCTCGGGGTTCACTATTTCGAAATCAGGAGTTCAGATCGTCCATCTCGGAGGTTCGCTATTTTTAGATCGGGAGTTCAGTTCTCTTAGACCGCGTCGGATAACTACTCTTTTATCGGAAGTTCATCCGGATCATAGAAGCAAGTTCATACTTAATTTTCAAGAGGTTCGCTTTGTACCGAGCAGGAGTTCAACATGAACGCGTCAGAAAAATCATATTAAAATGTGTTTGACGTTTACTACTTTATCAGGAGTTCGCTTTGAACACCGCCTGAAGTTCATTTTCCTTACTTCCGCGATTCCTAAAATGTTTATTTTCAAAACAAAATTAATTTTTTTATCGCGGAAGATTAAAATGGGAGTTCGATACGTCCATACCCGAGGTTCACATTTTTCCTAACAATAAATATAAATTCATTCATGAGTAAAAAAAGGTTCATGTTTTTCTAAAAAGGAGGTTCACCGTTTAAGGCTGGGGAGTTCATATCATCCGTGTTCAGAGGTCAACACCAAATAAAGATGCTAAATTTTTTTTTTTGTTTTCAAAACAGCAGTTAGTATATTTAAAACTGCTCTCAAATCATGAATAATTTCGAAAAATGGTCAACACCAATAAGATGCAAAATTTTAATACCTTTCCAACGGTATATCATTTGCATCGTTTCGACAAACGGTTTAAAAACTACAATAAAAACAGTATGGGATACAGAACAAAAGTTTTGCGATCGGAAGTTCAGTATGGCACACCGAGAGGTTCACAAACGTGTAAAAGGAAGTTCGGATGCCCTGTTTTTCTGGGACTTAAATACGACGCATAGAAATCATCACCATAAGCTCCGTTTGTCCAAATCGACCGCCGCCGCGTGTAATTGGCAAGGATATGAGTCTAATTTGACTCTCTCATGCGGACTCGCCCAACCCGAACACCACAAACGTGACAATTTTAAATCGATTCCCGTGTCATATCGTTTCTCTGTTTTTGTATTTCCAAAATTAAGCAAAAACCGTATCGAATTTGAAAAACATTTCTATACGAAAAAGTTGCGTCTAGTTAATATATTTCCAACGCCATATCATTTGTTACGTTTCGATAAGCGGTTTGAAAGTAATTGCCAAAAAACGGTACGCTGAATATTAATGTTCAGAAAACAGAATTGTGTGTTTTTGAAACTGCTCCTAAATCGTAAGGAATTTCGAAAAAAGCACCGAGATAGCAAAGGTGCGCGTTTTCCATACCTTTCCAATGGCGTATCATTTGCATCAATCTGATGAACGGTTTGAAAATGGCGTCCAAAATACAGTACCAAAACAGAGAAATCCACGAAAACATAGTGTAGTATTTTTTAAAAATGGTAATAAAAAAAGATGCGGAATTTCCATACCTTTTCAACGATATATCATTTGCATCGTTTGAACAAACGGTTTAAAAACTATAACAAAAACAGTGTGCGTCACAGAACAAAAAAATTCGCGATCGGAAGTTCACTATGGCACACCCAGAAGTTCACAAACGTGTAATAGGAAGTTCGGATGCTCTGTTTTTGTGGGGCTGAAATCCTACGCAAGAAAATCATTGCTATGAGCTCCGTTTGTCCAAATCGACCGCCGCCGCGTGCAATTAGCAAGGATACGAGTCTATTTTGATACTCCCATGCCGAGTCATCCAATTCGAACACCACAAAACTGCTAATTTTAAATTTATCCCATGTGGTCTTGTTTATCTGTTTTTCGTATTTTTAAAATTAAGAATAAATCGTGTTGAATTTGAAAAATATTTCTACATGAAAAAGTTGCGCCTAGTCAATATCTTTCTAACGCCATATCATTTGTTACGTTTCGACGAACGGTTTTCAAGTAATTGGTAAAGAACTGTCCGCAGGATCTAAAATTTCAGAAAACAGTATTGTTTATTTTTTAATCTGCTCTTAAATCGTAAGGAATTTCAAAATTTTGTCAGAGATAGCAAAGATGCGCATTTTCCATATCTTTCCAACAGCGTATCATTTGCATCAATCCGATAAGCGGTTTGAAAATGGTGGCCAAAACACAGTACGGAAACTGAAAACTTCGCGAAAACATAGTGTAGTATTTCTGAAATTGTTTAAAAACCGTACAGAATTTGAAAAACCCGACAAGACGAAAAGGATGCGCATTTTTCATAGTTTTCCAACGGCATATCATTTGCATCCATCCGACAAGCGGTCTAAAATTAGCGGCCAAAAAACAGTACAAAAACGGAGAAATTCGTGAAAACTGAATGTAATATTTCTAAAATTGTTTCAAAACCATAAACAATTTCGAAAATCCGTAAAGACAAAAAAGGTGCGCAATTTTTATACCTTTCCAACGGTATATCGCATGCGTCGTTCCGATAATCGGTTAGAAAATGGCATTGAAAATATTGTCCGCAAAACAGAAAATCTGAGAATTCCGTCCGAAAGTTAACATAGTATAGACACGGAAGTTCAGAAAAGGTGATCCGAATAGTTATTCAGAAACTGGTTATTGAATAGCTGGTGTATATATATATACATATAATATACTCTCAGGGGTACATACTCCCACCCCTAACAGATCCCTTTATATGGATATATACCCAATAGCCCGTTGGAAAAAATAAACTGACCGCTGCCTGCGATGCAACTAATTTCTATAAGCGTCTGCATGCATGCATGCGGATCCTAAAATTAAGGCCTGAAGCGGCTCATATATCCTTCGCATGCCCCATGCATGAAAGTATGTATCTTCAACTTTAAAAGTAGTGTATGTATTCACGTGTTGGGTATATTGGATCTTGCATATTTTAACTCTTTGGGTGTACAATTTTTTATGTAGTCTATAGAGCAATTTTTTGGCAGAACATATACCACGTTTCCTTTGTAGTATACCACATTTTTATGATGGAACATATACCACATTTTTTTTGCGATGAAGTATATATGCTTCATCTCTTGGTGTATACCACATTTTATGTGACGGAGTATATGCGACATCTCTAGGTGTATACGGTATACCACATTTATGCGATGGAGCATATACCATATTTTCGTGAAGGAGTATATACAACATTTTTGTGACGGGATATGTACACCAAGTTCAGTGATGGAGTATATACCATACTTTCTGTGATGAGGTATATACCTATACCACATTTTTCAATGGGAGTATATACCACATTATTGCCATGGAGTATGTACCATATTTGTGATGGAGTATATACATTTTTTTAACATCTGATCCACAATTATATACTCCCTCCGTTCCAAATTAGTTGACTTGGTTTTATCCAAATACGGATGTATCTATACTTATTTAGTGTCTAGATACATCCGTATTTGGACAAACCCAAGTCAAGTAATTCGGAACGGATGGAGTACTACACAAAAGCCAAAGGTGTGAATACTATGACTTTTAGATTAGGACATATACTGATTTTTCCATGGACAATATACTTCGTTTTTAGATGATGCAGTATATAAGAGAGAGATCCAATGAAGTATATGCTGCCTAAAAAATGTGGACGTATATGTTCTCCATGAAGAAGTATATACAGATTGCTTAGGGCGTCTTTTGTGAGATAGCTAGCAAATCGACCCGAGCAAGAACGATTAGCTTGTTGCATGCGGATCGTCGTCAGCATTCAGCCAGAGGAGTTAGCTTCATACTCGTACGTGTGCATCTCGGCGAGTTGCATCGGCACAAGCGAGTCGGACGTGCGCCAACGATCACCAGTGCCGCCGCCGCCACGCGTAGCCGACCGCCGGTTTCACGGCGTCGAGCAGCCGTTGGCCAAATCACATGCATCTTCGCCGCCAAGCCGCATGCATGAGGGCGTCGTCGATCCGCCGCCAACTGTGCCCCCGAGAGGACGTGGTAGAGCCGCCGCCGGCCGGCCGTGCTCTTCCGCCAGGGCGTCGACGCAAGCAGAGATCTGCAGAGACACACGCCGTTCTTAAAATAAAAACTACTCCCTCCGATCCATATTAATGGTCTCAACATTGTCTAGATACAGATGCATCTAGTCTAAACACTTAACTAGATACATCCATATCTAGATAAAGTTGATGCCATTAATATGGATCGGAAGTTGTAATTTTATTGGTTGAGTACAGGAAGTATACCTAGGTTGAACGTCTCATCTCCATTGTCGTGTATGCCGCCGCCGCCGGCAGCGCGTACGGTGAGAACGTCACCAAGCCGGCCATCGTGCACGTCACCATGACGCCGCTGGCCGCGTCTCATCTCTGCCACCGTCGTGTATGCCGCCAGAACGCCGCTGGCTCTATCTCATCTCCGTCATCAAGCCGCGCCGCCGGCGGCGCGTTCGCCGATCGTTGTGGATGAGGACGTCGCTCTCACCGCGTGAGATTTTGTATTTCTGGATCGCATCAGAGCTGACTGGAAGTTTTGACGCGTCTGTGCAACAAATACGGGAGCAGTTCAACGGATTTTCAAATCTCAAGCTTATTTTCCGAATTTATATAATTAATTTAATCAAGAAAAAGCTGAGGAGTACATACAGCTAGGGGTATAGAACCATTTTCCTATATATATATATATATATATATATAATTGAATCGTGTAAGAACCTCTCGAAAAGAGCTGAATTATCCTATTTGGGGAAAGTTGTGCATCACCATGAATCCATGATAGGTGCATACCGATATCTAAACAATCGATTTTTTTACGTCCGTACACAAACTTTCTCTTTTATTTCTACGAACCGAAGAAAATAAATGTTTGAAACTTTGCAAGTCAGCAATGTTTTGGAACTACATTGTACTAAAATATAATCATATTTTTCCGTAAAATAAAGTTTAAAATAATGAAAAATCGTATAATGCTCATTTTTTTTTATTTTCAAGGTGCACCAAAGAATCTAAAGTTATTTTTCTTACATGTTAGTTCCAATGCATTCAAGTTCTTGTTTCCTTTTTCTTGGGAGCAATCATATTGACGGATCTCTAAAAATAGATGAATTAGATAGGGTGTGTACTGTGTACCTCGAATCAGCTCGTGACTTCACTTGATCGTCATTTCAGGTGGTTAGAGAGAGGTTAGCAATTAATATTCCCGGTTCTGTGTGGACTGAAGTAAGAAAAACAGGGAAACTATTGCAAGGCTATAGTGCAATACAAACACTTATCAGATATTCCTTGGACTCGAAAGCTCTAGAACCCTCTTACAAATTATTTAAGTATATGAAAATAGAAATGTGATTTTGTGATTTTATCAGTACAAACACATCAAAACACACTACGATAGATAAATATAGAAAATTAATCCTTAGAGAAATGTGATTTTGTCTCTCTTTTCATTCGCTTAATTAGAGGGATTTTTTTAATAATTTGATCATATTATGGCAACATAAACTTTTATAAGTTTTCCATAGCGCCCAATTATATTTGCAGATAGATGTTACATTTATAACAAAGAGCAATGTATTTAATATCGAACAACATACGTTATTAATTATGTTAAAATTAATTTCCAAACCTAAAACATATTTTAATGGGTGTATCAATGAAAATGGCATGTGCGTAGGGACAAAAGAAGTAATTAACAAGTAAAAAAGTTTAATACAAATATAGAAGGCTCATTTATTCTTAATCATCCTAGAGTTATCTAAATGACCGTCCTTACACCACGCGATGTTATTTGAGATAGTATTGGATCTATTTCATACTAGTAGCCTCGAAGATCATCCCTCACCGTAGTCACTTATTGTTTCAAAGAATTCGACAAACCAGATAGCCTAGATCACACATGTCATCTCTTCCATGAACAAAAGGAACACAAAATAGTTGTCCATTCAGAGTTGACACAGTTCTTTGTTGCATAATACTAAGAAAAAAAATGAAAATGCCCAAAAAACAGAGTAACATACCGCAACACACCAAACTAATGACAATACACAGCTCCAGTCATACTCTTGTAGACTCAAAACCTTACATGAACATTTAAATTTGACATACAAATGTCAATGTGAAATGGGGGCTAACGGTTAACTCAACCTTGCAAAATTATTAACGGATACCTCGTCCACATCAATATAACACATTAAAGTTCACCTTTTACTCACTAGTTTTACATTTGTGACAGATTTTGCCCCATTCCAATATACATTCGTGTGACTAGTTATTACACAAAGTAAAAACCACATTAAAGATTTTTATTCTCCAATTCCTATAAGCTTTCAGGTATGCTGATATATGAACAAGCATGCACCAAACTAGAAGCATAACATCACCCGGCATGTTGGGCCTACATTTTACCTTGTTTATAAGATTTCTCGAAATAGGTTTTCGCCCCGCTATATTAATATAGCAAGAGTCCACTGCTGGGGTAAACAACATAGTCATGCCCAAAAGAAACAAAGAAGAGAAAACAAAGCCAACATCAGCGGTTTGACGAAAGCATAGATGACTCGCAATGCGCCCTCCGAAGAATATCCACACGCTCCTAACACTCCGAAACGCGTCACATCAAGCAGCACCTCCAAGAAGGGAGCGACAATGACGACGTTGCTGCCCGGACAACTCCAAAGGTTTCCCTCGGTGTGTCCTATGGTTTCCCCCGGTACACTGAGGGGTGGGAAAGAGGTACCCGACGCCCTTTAGGAAGGATGGTGACACCGGCAGGCGTCACCGCGTCAGTGCCGAGACGACAAGGATTTCTCCCGACCTCCAACAAACCACATCCTCGACGCTGCGACTAGCTCCACCAATCTTGCCGCCCACCAGCGCACGCCACCACGATTTTGCAGTCATCACCGTCGTCTCACCGTGGCCCATGTCGCGAGGCCAGAGAACCGAGTAGAAGGACCCGGGCGAGAGTCAGCGGCACGCGGGAGGGATCTGCCTCCACCGCCGGAAGGCAATAGCCGACCGGATGCAGCAGCAGAGCAAACCAGGCCCTCACTGGCCCGACCGAGCCCAAAAGGGCCCGTAAAGCCCCGCCACTGCACTGCAGCAAGGGGCGCCACCGACGCGGCCATCCACGCACAGGTCCCTGCTCCTCTGTCCGCCGGCCGGGAGTGCCGCCACCACGCCTGGGCGGCCCATACAAGCCCAGATGAGGCCCACTTAGACCTAGATCTAAGCCGGGAAGGACGTTTCCGGCCGCACGCTGGCGGCCGGCCGGCCACACGTAGGCTACCACGGCTCCCCGCCGCCAAACGGCCGCATCACAACCACCAGGGGAGCTCGCCAGGCCGAAGCAGGACGAAAAGCACCGCCGCCAGGGAGAGGGATCCCCGCCTCCACCCATCCCCGGCACGGGGAGAGACAGGCCACCGCCGTCGGCGCCGCGCGGGCTTTGCTCGGCGGCCGCTGCCGGCGGCCGCGACGGGGAAGAGAAAGGCAGGAGGGCCGAGCTGTGGCGGATGGGGACGCGCTCCGCCGCCACGGGGAACGACGGGAGCGCGAGAGAGGAAATGGGAGAGGGAGAGGGGGCTGGGGGAGGAGAGGACGCGGCGCTCGGCGCCGGCGGCGGCGCGGAGGGGAGGGGAGGAGAGGGAAGGCGGCGACGGCGCGGGTTCTGCTTTGCTACCTGTTTATAAGATTTTCATGGGACATCTTTATTACATCGAAAATGAATTAACTAGGCTGGATAGATAGGCTGATGGAAAGGGATGCACTGCACACTCGGTAATATCATGCAACAAATCTATTACAGCGCAAATGAAGATTACAAGCTTGCCGAACATAAATGACGCAAATACGAACAATAAAAAGACGCAAATGAAGCATAAGATGGGCCGCAGCCATAATAAATAGGAATTGTCTTGAGCTAGCAGCATGACTCAGGAGCTCATAATGCGACAACCTTAGAAGAAGAAGAAAAAAGTGACATCGGTACATCGATAGGATGAACGGATTGAGCTTTAAAACATTTAAACCTATGAATTAATCCATGACATCGCCAATTTTGTTTTATTTGCATGCTTGCTTATTAGGTTCCATGAGTAGAACTGTAGAACACAAAAGGATGTGAAAGCGATTTGCGTTCTGGTCGGGGGCAGAGCTACTTGAAGCTACCAGGGTTGCACATGCATTAGGGAAAAAGTTATAAAAATATATCAAACATATATGTATCTAATTTCGAAAACATCACAATGATAAATGCAATGGTGCAGATGGTGTGTGATCAGATGCTTGGTCTAAAGGTTTTCTGGCGAGAATTTTAATTTAATCTCACCGTCCATAATACTTGCAGAAATGCTAACTGTGACATTTTTCATGTGTACACTATACTTATTCGAAGAGTTCTTGAGGAAGACATAGAAAACGTCCGCTGTCCACTTCAACAGCCGGACGGAACACGTCACAACAAGGCCTCCTATACTATCTCAACTTTCCCCTTCTTCCACCGCTCTCGTCTACAGTAGCTTTGAGAGTCGATTTCTAATCACCAGGCCGATCTGGCCTCTCCGCCGGAATAGCTGGCCGGAGTTAGTGCTGGTGAGGTGCCGGAGTAGTTCTAGGTAGGCTTTGTATATACTAGCTGTAGATCTAGTCTAGGGTTTGCCTATATGGCGTGTGGCTTTATGCTGGTGTGGAGCTCGCTGTCGGCGCTTCCGAGCTGCGTCTGGTGGCTTACGGCGAGGAAATCTCCAGCGGTGGCCGCATGGTGCGGCGGAAAGCTGGTGGTAGCAGAGCCGGAGTCTCCGTCAAATAAGCTCGTTCTTCGTCGACGTCTCCGAGCTGGCCATCGCGGTGGCGGCGCGAGGAGGCTTTTTGCTGGATCTGGTGTAAGCTGCAGATTCCCCTCTGCTTGGTTCATTGCGAGCTTCGTCGACGGCCTTCAATGGCTGTTCCGGCTCGACATCCTGCGCGGGTCGGGGCGTGCCCCCGCCGATACTCCTTCTTCGACGCCAAGGCCTCGCTGCGTGCGGCGAGCGGCAGATGCGGTGACTTCAACGGGACTCTTGTTCCTAATCGACTTGTGCAGGTGAATCAGCGGCCGATCTACTTCTTCTCGTTCTCCACTGGGCTTCCGGCGGTGCGACGGCGAGGACTTTGACGCCGGCGGATCTTGAGCTGCAGAACCTCTCTGGGTTGCGTGCGTCTTTTTCTTTTTACTCAGGGTTGTTTCTGTAAAAGGGGTCTGGATAATTTCAGTGTACTGCTGATGTATTCCGTATAATGTTAATCCAGATGCAGTTTTCAAAAAAAAAACACGTCACAACAGAGGCCCTGAAACCAGCCTGATTGGGCATGGACGCGTGAAGCTTGCATGCATGTGCACTCCTTTTCGAGCTTGTTCGGTCCTCTTAGCGCAGCTACATATACACATCGTAGTGCCCGTTCCGTTCATCAAGCAGCTCTCGACCACTTTCACTCCACTCTCATCTTCCAGTCCCTCAGCGTTGTCGCATCATTCAGTAACAATCAAGAGTAAATGGAGTCCCAATACAGGGAGGTCGATGCCCTGGTCCAGAAGATCACCGGGCTCCATGCCGTCATCTCCAAGCTGCCGTCCTTAGCCCGTGCCCGGATGTGAACGCGCTCTTCACCGACCTGGCCACCGCGTGCGTGCCACCGAGCCCCGTCGACGTGACCAAGCTCGGCCCGGAGGCGCAGAAGATGCGGGATCCAGGAGGGACTCATCCGCCTCTGCTCCGAAGCCAAGGGAAAGCTGGAGGCGCACTACTCCGACATGCTCGCCGCCTTCGACAACCCGCTCGACCACCTCGGCATGTTCCCCTACTACAGCAACTACATTAACCTCAGCAAGCTGGAGTACGAGCTCCTGGCGCGCTACGTGCCCGGCGGCATCGCGCCGGCCTGCGTCGCGTTCATCGGATCAGGCCCGCTGCCATTTAGCTCGTTCGTCCTTGCCGCGCGCCGCCTGCCCGAAACGATGTTCGACAACTACGACTTATGCGGCGCGGCCAATGACCGCGCTATCAAGCTATTCCGTGCGGACAAGGACCTGGCCGCCCGCATGTCGTTCCACATGGCCGACATTGCTGACCTTGCCGGCGAGCTCGCCGCGTACGGCGTCGTCTTCCTGGCCGCGCTTGTGGGCATGGCCGCCGAGGAGAAAGCCAAGGTGATCGCGCACCTCGGTGCGCACATGGCGGACGGGGCGGCTCTCGTCGTGCGCAGTGCGCATGGGGCGCGTGGGTTCATGTACCCAATCGTGGATCCCGAGGACATCGGTCGAGGCGGGTTCGAGGTGCTGGCCGTGTGCCACCCTGACGACGACGTGGTGAACTCTGTCATCATCGCGCGCAAGTTCAACGACCTGCATGCCAATGGGCTCCCGAACAGGCATGGACGGTACGGGCGTGGTGTGGTGCCGGTGGTCAGCCCGCCGTGCAGGTTCGGTGAGATGGTGGTGGATGTGAACCAGAAGATGGAGGAGTATTCCAATGCAGAAGTGGCCTTCTAATCGATGCTGATGCGACGGAAATCAAGAATATCGAAGTGCCGTGCGAGGTCATCATCCGTACGTCGCTGCTTGATCTCGTGCAAATCGTATGTGGTATTACTATTTTTGTATACTACTTGTTGTGTATTTGTAGTCATGTGTCGATTGTACCCTAATGTAAGTGTGATTATTAATTGATTAATCTACTTAGGGAACGTGCCCCACGAGCAACTTTCGGTCCGGCTCATGAAAAATTACATAGGACCAACACATACATGAATGCAGGGAATCTTTACTTGATCCAAAAATTTAAAATGAAATATCTTTAAAACCGTTAATCCAATTAATGATCCGTTTTCACCGCTGGCTTCGTATCGACGAGTATTTCGAAACAAGATCCCATCTTAATATGTTTTGACGAACTTTTTTTTTTTCGTTGTCAGTTGCCAGGTAATAATACTGTAGTTACCATATTGCTGGTTAACAGTTACCACCCAAATAATACTTAGTTACCAGGTCATTTTTACATGTTTTGTGTCATAACCATGATCTACATGTTCAGAAAGTGAGTATTTGATCCAATCTAGACACGTAAAATATGGGATTACCGTCACAGAAGGATTACATTGGTGAGTAGCGCAGTTCAAAATACCAGGCAACAATTTGATTTTAACCCGGTAACCAAGTTGATAATGTCTGGTAACCAAGTGACTATAATCTGGCAACTAAGGTCGAAAAAAAAAGTTGTCAAAACATATCAAGATGGGATCTAGTTTTGAATATCTCGTCGCAACAAAGCCAACCGTGAAAACGGAGGTGAGTTTTGAATTACGGTTTAAGAGATAAAACGTTTTAAAGTTTGAAAACGAAAAAAGAAATCTACGTGGTGCATGCATGCATGGCTTAATTAGCCTATTCCATCCGTGCCCACGAAAATCTAATCTGGAGCACGTGCCCTTAGCAGCACAGTCCATTATTAATATACGTGCATGTCCATCTATACATCTCGCCATCAAAGGCAGAGTAGAGGACAGTGTGCGAAAGAAATAATACGTGTCAGTAAGAGTTGAGTGTAAGACCAATTTTCGTTCACAATGATGAAATATATCAGATTAGTGCCTACTCTTGTTTTTGCCGACAACATATGTTCATCAATTTGTACTGCCTCGTGAATCTTCACTGCTAATTTTTGTTTTAACGCGGCAAAAAAGTTTCCATTTTTATCAATTAAGAAGAATATGGTTGGCTTGTTAATTAGCGGGAAACTGGCCAAAAATCGATATTGTGGAACACGACCATTGCAAGGACACAAAACGCCACCCAAAGTACAAAACGCAACCCGTGCAAACACCGCTAAAGACGAGGGTGATCATCGAGATTGTCAACCAGTATTTATCGTTCTCACTGCTCGCGATCGACTCCGGCCACTAAGAAGACCTCTAGAGTAGCGACATCGTGAAGCCTATGTCGGTCTATGCCAACAGATGCCCCATCACGTAGAAAACTGATAGATTTGATTCAGAAGACGAGCTCCAAAAAGGAGATGGGCAGGCGTAACATCACATTTTTTTGGTACTCTTTTAACCTTTTGAAAATAAAATCTTTTGAAAAAATTGCTCTGTTATTTTGTTTTAAAGAAAATATAATTTGTTTTTTCAAAATTATTTGTTTGAGGTTATAAAGTTTTCAAGTAAAATATTTGGTTTTTGAATTGTTTGGTTGAAATCTCTATTTAAAAATATCCATTTTAGTTTTCTAGAGAGAAAATCTATTCCCAAAAGTCAATTCCCTGTTTATTTAAAGAAAAACAATTCCTTCTCTTCCTGGCCGAAGGCCTAAGCCCATCGTCTCTTTTCATTTTCATCTTTTTTTTCTTTCTTCCTCGGCCGAATCTTATTGGCCCATCTTTCTCTTCCTTCGCCCATCTGGGCTGGTCAAACAATGTAGCAGCAGCCCAGCCGCACGACCAGGTCGGTCGGTTCGATCGAATCGATTGTTCGATTCCAGGAAATGTGTTGTTTCCCTTCGTTTCAAACCTCCCCTCGTTCAAGAAGCGACTTCTGTTTTGCCTTATCCCTTACTCCAATAAACTCCCATCCACCGATCCAAGAGCATCTATAACTGGAGTGGGTAAACCGTTCCTATTTGTCCGTGTGGACAGGCCAGACAGTATCCTAACAGAAAATGAGGCAAATAGCTACCCAAGTAATCCTCATTTTATTCCCGTGTGTATTTCTATGCCCTCTATTCCATAGTACACTCAGCATGAACTCAAAACTGATTTTACTTTTCTTTTGAAAGTTCAATGCACTTACATTTTCTCTCTATATATATTCTCTCTCTCTTCAATCATGTGAAATTCCCGTGTTTGATTCATGTGCACCATCCAAAGACACAATCTTAGAAAACAATTATGTTTTCAAATCTGTAGGAATTCATCATACGTGCATCTAAATCCTATGCTTTTTCCGATTCTTACATTTCTAAATTTATGTAGTCCAAAGAGACCCTAAAGGAAAAACCCGACAAGTGGAAATTTCCCTTACTTTAGTCTCTAAACGCCGACCTCTGCCATATGCCTCCGGTGGAAACATTCCGCTGCCTCTGGTGAACAATTGAAGAACGGGATAGAGAAAAACGAAATAACACCCAGATAACGATTCGAAGAAGGCAACACGTGGCGCGCATGGAGGTGCCCTGCAGAAGCCACGAGGACGCTCTACGAATTAGAGACCGGTTTTTCTCTAACGAATTGGGCATCTTTTGGTAATGCAGATCTGGATGATCCAATCTTACGAGTAGCTTAATTGTTGGTAAAAAGAGTACAAGTATCACCCGCTCCTTGACGGTTTAACACGAATACTGGATCTGCTTCCTTTTTTTTTGACGTGTTGGACCTATTTCCTTGGTGATCATCAAATGCAGGTCGATCGCGCCTACTACTCAAACTGAGAATACTATAGCAGTAGTACTACAACATCAAGGCCGGCGAAGACCGACGATTGATGTGAGCTGCGATGGAGCGCGTGATACCAAACCCCGCAGGCAGGGCATGCATGGCAATGGAACGCATCTCGCATATAGGCTTAGCTCCTAATGCAAGTCACTTGACGCAGGGGCCTGCCAACCTGCCTACCTCTTCTCACATTGTTTACTGCTCCCCTAATAATCAATCACTCCAAGATTACTTGCTTGCTAACTTTGGCCACCGATCGATCGGCCACATCTTGTCTTTACATCACGTCGGGCCCCATGCACGTATGCCCCATGATGATCTCTCTAAACCACCTTTATGGAAGCCTATAAACATCCCGTTTTCCCAAACCATCTTGTCTTTGATCTCTCTTGCATCACTTTCCTCTCGCGCGAGCAAAGCAACAACGAGCTGCTGCCAGCCAGTGTCTCTCTGTGTGTGTAGTGTGGCGTTCTGGTTGGCTTGCTGAGCCAAAGCCCCAAAGCAGAAAAGCCTCTAGGCCAAACCACCAAGAACACGGGGAGTAGTTGATTTGTCATTCGTCGTCAAAAGGAGGAAACGCACATAGATGCGTAATGGGAGCGGCGGCAGTGGTTTATCTTCTTCTTCTCCGGTGGGGTTGCGACAAGTGCTCGGCTCGCAGGCTACTGCTCATGGCTGCTGGTACGGACGATATCTTGCCTCACCCCGTCCCATGGCCATAGACGCACGGGTGATGCGGACGCCTCTGCCCCATGGCCTGGCCTCTCTCAGCGTTCTGCTCCTCCTCGTCTACCTCCTGCTCTTCCTCCTTGCCAAGCTCTTCGCTCGCCTCTGCCACGCAAGGTTAGCTATTCTACTTCTGTCGAATTCAGAGATCTTCATCTTCTGTTGTATTAAATGCTTCTTTGTACGTGCGGGCAGGGATCATGGCCGTGACAACCATGCAGAGAATACCTACGGCAGAGATGACGCCGTCGTCCACGCCGACATCGCCGGAGAAGGAGAGCGGCATAGGGAGGACACGCTGTTTTGGTTCGACGAGGCCCTGCTTGGCGACGAAGGAAAGGATCACTTGTACACCAGTGGCACAGCTGCACATTGCTTGGAGGTGGCGGCCTTTCCCGCCCCAGAATCCACCGACCGCATCATCAATCGGCGCGTGGACCAGTGCGGCGGTGTTGCTACTGCTACCGCCGCCAATGGCCAGGAACAAGGAGAGGCCAAGCACATGATGACCGTCACCTTCGCCCCCACCGACGTCACCAGGGCGACGGATGGGTATCAGCTGAATATCCCGGTCGCCGCGTCGCTACCGGAGAACGTTTCCGTACAAGGCAAGCAGGCCTCCTAGCTAGTAGCTGGCTACATTCCATTCCATCGATTTCATTCCTCTTTACCGCATCGTATATATTCTTTTTTCTTTTATCAGTCATTTCAGCTGATCTGTTTTCACACTTGACAGTTTCAGAGAAGCCAAAAAGCAGAGAAGGCGAAGACGATCGCGACGTGCACGGCGAAGAAGAAGAACATGAGGACGACGATAAGGTTGGGTTTCCCGACGTGAAGCGGTTCGTGAACAGCCGCGCGCTGGCCGACACGAGGAAGCTGCTGCCGCGGGAGGGCGGCGACGGGGGAGCACGGCTGCTGCGGTCGCGGCGGGATCAGGAGGAGGATGACAAGGACAGCAGCTGCCGGTTCGGTGCGTCGACGCTGACGAGCGAGTCGACGTCCAAGAGCTCGGTGGAGTGGCAGAGCTCCGTGGTGGCCAAGGACGACGGCTACTCGGACCTGTTCTCGTCGTCGTCGCGCCGGAGCTCGGCGCGGTGGGAGTCCTATACCCTGTTCCGCAAGTACGACGAGGACATGGTCTACTTCCACCGCGTCGGCGCCCAGAAGCTCACCGAGACAGGTGCACTAGACTATCTTTTTTTTGCACTTAAAGTTTGTTTCCACATTAAGTTATTTGATTGGCACATCATCATCACCAAATATTCCCCAAGCTATAGCTATCATCACCTAAGATCAACTTTTGTTCGCAAGAAGCTTAGGCAGCCGTATTTCCGTTCCTCCGCCGCGCTTTTCACGACATTTGTGGGATCAATAAGGAATCTTATTACACATCCATCGATCGATGCAAGTAATAATCTAGTCCAACAAAAATTTACAAAATCTTACATACTACTCCCAAGTTGCACTTGAAAGTTGAAACACGTCGATCAAAGTTTGTTTGTTCATCTTGTGCATGCATGATGCAGAGTCGTTCCGGTCGATCAAGTACCAGCCGCGGTCGATGTCGCAGCGGATCACACACAAGCTGTCCATGGCGCCGAGTCCGGCGCCGCCGATCGGGCTGCGTGACCCGTACCCGGAGCTGGAGCGAGTGTACGTCGCCCAGATCTGCCTCACCTGGGAGGCCCTCAACTGGAACTACACCAGCTTCCGGCGGCACAACGGGGCGACGACGATGATGCTGGAGGCGCGGTGCTGCCCGGCGCGGGTGGCGCAGGAGTTCCAGCAGTTCCAGGTGCTGCTCTACCGCTTCATCGAGAACGAGCCCTTTGAGCGCGGCCGCCGGCCCGAGGTCTACGCCCGGATGAAGAACTCCTCACCCAAGCTGCTCCTCGTCCCAGAGTTCAGAGGTACAAAGGAGCCGGCCATTGTTCTGCATTCTGTGTAATCTTCTTGTACTGAATATTAATCGAAGATCATGTGGATGCAGAGGAGGAGGACGAGAAGGACGATCTGATATCGGCGGTGCAGTTCCTGCACATCCTGGAGGAGTCGATCAGGACGTTCATGGCGTTCCTGCGCGCCGACAAGAGGAGCCACTGCCAGATGTTCGGGAGATGGTCCGGCGGCGGGCGAGCGCCGCCGACCAGACCATAGTCATCACGCTCAAGAGAGCCAACAAGACAGTGAGTGGTCGCAAAACATCTTCCAACGAACGATCAAATTATACAGTATTCACCCTGGCTGTTATCTGAATATTTTCTTGGTTCAGAAGAAGAGCAGGCTTAAGGACGTGACTCGGCCGCGGCGGTGCCTGAAGCGGAGCAAGGCTCGGGACGATGAGGTGGTGCCGGTGCTGCTGGGCCTGATCGACCTCAAGGTGGTGGCCAGGGTGCTGCGCATGCCGGAGATCACCGACCAGCAGCTGCACTGGTGCGAGGAGAAGATGAACAGGGTCAGGGTCGACGTGCGCCAGGGGAAGCTGCAGAGAGACCCTTCCCCGCTCTTCTTCCCTGCACACTGACATGCACCACCACCATGGATGGATTCATGCTGCTGGCTACGTACTCTTTTGACTGTAATATACTTTTCTTTCTTTATCTCGTTTACCTTATCGTTTCTATCTTTTTCTTTTTTCCCTGATGTAGTGACAAAAGATAAAGTTTGCGTCTGGGTAGACACGATCCAGAATATGCAACGCACTCAGCCTCTAGCTAGCTAGCAGTAGTACTGTGTACAAAAAGTCAGATTCAGAGATGACGATGTTGTAAAGGCGTAATGTATATCTATCTACAGAAATAAAAACTCGGCCCATGATCGGTTGCATGTGATGTGGTGCATGCTGACGTACACACATTGCAGGTAGATTGGGATCGGAGTACAATATATGTTTTCATTTTCATGTGCATGGCAAAGCAAAAGGTGGTGGACAAGAACGGCTTAATTTGATGTGCATGCATGCTTTAGCCTTTCCTTAATTCCTTTCCACGTGTGTTCATCTGCTTTATGATCACGAGATGATGCATGCATGCACGGTAGTACGTCACACACTTGGATTTGCCTCCACGTTTAAAGAGGAATATATCATAAACCACACCGCCTTCCTTTTTCTTTAGTTCGTCCTCTCTTTGCCTTTGTCATGTACAGTATGTAGAAGAAGAAAAGCCATGGACAGTTGGAAGATGGCAACACAAAAAGGACTCAATCGTTGATCTGATATCTCTCCGGTTGATTTGACACTGCAAGTTTTGATTTTGTGTCATATCGTAGAGCGTCGGTCTTTTGTGCTGATAAACATCAATGGTAGGGACCAAATGAGACAAAAAGATTAGCAGAGTCACAACGTGGTTATCCACTGCACCAGGTCAAAAAGAGTAGGGGGTAAAACAACACTGACGAAAGGACGCGAAGATCTTGTTGTCTCTCTGTTGGAATGAGGGCCATGTATGGGCCAGACCGTTGAACATGTAATACGAAGCCTACAGAATGTGCTGATGCGGCCCAATGGCCCCTTAAATATTTTGTGCCAAGTGTATGTACCACCATAGGGCAGTTCTTAGTAGTAAAAAGGACAAGATATGTGATTTCCACGTTTTCTAAAAATAAGATGATTAATTAAAACCAAACTATAGGTGCCAAAGAAAAGACATTAAGAGCAATGTAGAAACTAGCATCCCTTAGACCATCCTTCACCGAAGAAAGATATTATTCCTGAGTCCACCTTTTTAATCATGAGCCCAGACTTGTAAAAAAATTAAAAATAAATAATTTTCTCTGATACAGATAGATGTGTTCGATAGATCTATAAAATATGTTAATCTGTAGGCTAAATAAAAAGTCAACAGCGTGGCTCCAAAAAGGCAAAAATTAAAGAACTCTATTTTACTCCACATTTTTTGTTATCTTTTTTGTAGATCAGAGCCGAAACGATATGTTTAATAAAATTTTCATGTACACACTACATATTTATATGTACATGTGTATTTTAGATCCTAAAATGGTTATTTTAATATATTTTTGAAAAATAGCGCCATAGAGCTCGAGAGTTATTTCCACTTTTTTGATTATTATCTCTCTTAATTTTTTCTCTGAATAAGCTCAATAAAAACAATCAATGCATAAGTATTTGGTTCTCTCAATTTGTGATCTAACCCCGGTATTAACTCGTGTGAAATCTAACTTTATTGTTCATGAAAAAACATGTAAAAACCATTGGCAACATGTATAGCACATGTGTCAATCATGTAAAAAGCGATTAACAACTTCAAAATAGATCAACATTTACCTAAATTGTCAAATCTATAACTGAGGTGATCGTGGGTTTAATTCATACCACATTTCAAAAAATTAGATTTATCTTCTCTATTTATCAAGTTGTATCTTGGATTTGGAATTGAAGTTTTATGACACGGTAGAATGGTTTTAGAAATATTTTTATGATTTTATTTTGTTCTATAACACTATAGGCAAGCGTGATAGGGTGCTTCCAAACACTGGGCCACACGTCTAAAGGCCGCAGTTGAGGTTTGCAGTAATAAGCGTGCAATGAAAAGTGCATCTGCAAAGCTTTTTGTGGCACCGCATAATCCATTCAACAACATTTAGATCTTGTGTCTTGTTAAATTAAATACAAGTACAAATTTGGTGTCATGAACAAATAAGTTGAGGATCAATTTTCGCCGTGTTGGTTACATCTTTTCACGGCAAATAACTTAATCACAATTAAATATAAATAATTATTTAGTCCATTTTATAAAGATTGTAATTTTTGCTAGTAAGATATAAAAGCCCATTTCATTAAGATATAAATTCCATTGCATTACAATGCATCCATTTTTTAATAGGATCCATTCTTTACATAAACCTTATCTAGTTCCTTCATATCAAGATAAGATGACTTTAAAAAAAGTTCTTAAGCCCCATAGATCTTTAAAAAATAGATACACTTCTTGAATATTTTGTATAAAATAAGTTGTGTGTACCTTTTTAATGCAGGACCGGGGGTCCTAACCAGCTTTACGAAAAAATGAATCTGCATTTGAAGATGGATAATTAACAAAACCATCCTCCTTTTTCGTTTTGTTCATCGTCTCTTTGCTTTTGCCATGTAGAAAAAAAAGTATGGGCCGTTGGAAGATATATAGCAACATATATAAAAAGGACTCATCCGTTGTATGTTGATTTGGCATGGTAGAATTCCCATTTTTGTGTCATGTCGTAGAGTACGTGCATGCTGATCTTGCTTTCGGTAAAGATTAGCAGAGTCAGAAAGTGCTTCTCCATCGTAACAGGTCCTAAAGAACACTGAGGAAGGGGCCAAGATGTTGCTGTCTTGAGTTTTTTTTTTTTTTTGCCGATGTTGCTTTCTTCAGTTGGGTTGGACTGCAATAAATGGGCCAAACCCAAGTACAAGCAGTAACAGCCCACGAGTTGTCCAGAGTGGCGTCGATGATTTCGGCCACGTACAACGGCACGTGCCTGGTGATACGACCCAATAGCCCTTTTAAACCATAGAGTGAAGACAATGTATATGTATGACAGAACAACAATACAAGTAATTTTCTTATTTTTCCCATCCAGCTATATTTCCTCCCTCTCCATGGACTCTCCTTTGATTTATTCGGGTCAACAACATGTCTCTATGAGTCACTCTTCTATCCCATGGGGACATTTTTCTCAATGTTTAGATAACAGATAAATCGGCTTTCATCGGTCGACTATTTATCGATCAGTTTTTTTAAAATTACAAGTTACAACACTAAACATCTGAAATATTCTGTACAAATATATTATATCGGCACTAAAAATTCTTAAGTACAATATATAGACATATTATATTCTGTAATACTAAAAAAAATCTAAAGATGGACATCATTATTCCCAAGTTCCAGCGCTGGAAAAACGGCATATCGGCAGATAAAGTGCTTATCAACTCATAAATTGGCTCAAATGATAATTACGGCCGAGATGTTTGTATTTTATCGGTGACCCCCGATAAGCATTAAATCGATTCACCGGTCGATCTTTTGAACATTAATTTTTCTTATCCATGGATCTGGATGGTCCACGTTGCCTTTGGTGACCCCTTCCGTACTCAGCATCGATCCGCCATGTCCCTTCCTACCTTGGGGTATTTCTACGCGGTGTGATTCCTACCTCGGGGAATCTCTTATGAGGTTCATGTCGCTACTTGTGCCCTCTTCTCCGACCTCTCAACTCTACCTTTGGTTCTGTCATTGTGGTGACATCACTCTACTCAATCATCATCTCACATGCTCGCTCCACCTCGCTTGGTTATCATGTGCACACCTTCTCTCATCCTCCTCTTTCAAATGTCTAACGTGGTTTTTAACACCGCTTTCGTCCATTTCGCCAACATCTAGGCCGATACCTAGAAATTGAATAATTGATCTATGTCTTAGTATATACTCCAGTTGTCATTGAAAACTTACCCGCAATTACCCTGACATGAAATACTTCTTGGGAAAAAAATTCACACACCCAAAGATCGATTTGGATTGATCCATCTAAACATTGCCGTTTTTTAGGGAGAGAGAGAGAGAGACAACATTTTCAAGTTGTATTTCATGGATAGTTGTAAACAATATAGTGCTGTTACTGAAAATGCTACATTTCCGAACAACAGTGTAGCCGTACTTGTCGAGTAAATTTTGAAGTAGCATTGGCAAGTTCTTGTCTCCTGGTTCTGCATGCATGTATAGGTTTTTCTCACCATAGACTGATTGACAGCACGCAAAGGGCTGCCCCCTGCGTACCAGAGGTATCTTCCAAGAGAGCCTACGAGTCACTGCATCAATCTGTCAGACTGTGTCACGGGACCCACGGTCAGAACCATGTCTCTCTAACCGAAACCATGGGTTTCCTTTTGATGGAACACAAGTGCCTGGATGCCACTAGGGCCCCACGAGCTAACCCCAAGCTAGACATGGTTTATTTCTTTATTTATATGGATTTTATGAGGTGCCTAGTATAGAAAAGGAGACAGGGCAAGACTTGTCATACAGGTACTACTTGTAGCATCTTTCAGTCTGTCCCAGTTCTTTCCAAATGACAACAGTTGGCACACATGCATTGCCGTTTTTCAACTTCCTCGTGTCCGTCCTTGAGTATTTCCCGGGCCTCTGTTCACCTTATCATCAATCTCTCTATTATAAATTTATATATAAATAAATAAATGAATATTGGCACACATGTTCGATTTTCCTTCGAGACGGCCCTCGTCAACACAAAATTTCTAAACCCTACTTGTACGTGAAATAGTTTCTTCCTTTGGAACTACAAGACATTGACCGGGACACACCAATTCATACAATAGACAACGTACTGAATACACACAATTCATACAACAGGCATGTTTTTATATCCAATAGATCTGATGCATACGGCATACCACTTGTGTTAGTTATCATCAGAATCTATGCCAAGCTAGTTATGCATATCGTTACAATAGTTCACATAATTAACGGGCATAAATTACTTTCCTTTTAGTTGGTAAATTGGAAAATATAGGTTATCTGTTTCCTTGCGATAAAAAAGGAATGAAACAACTACGACAATTATCAAGATTTAGAAACTATATATATACCCTAGCGAATTCCCCAACTTGAGGCAACATGCATGCTGTACAATAAGAAAGTTCATGCTTCTTAGTTAACTTAGAATTTGACGATCTCAACCGCTGATTCTTTATCCAACAAAATTTATGTAGTTGCACATTTTGGAAGTTCTGAACAGCTAAATTACTCAACATAGATACAATTATTTCTCATGTGACTTAGACATATTTATTAGTGGACATACAAATTTGATTTGTTAAGGGTTGAATCTTTATTAGGCAAAAAAGGGTAGCTACGTATTTTAATAGCTGTGTACAGCTTAATTGTCAACATAGAAACATTTTTTTCAAAATGGAACTTAGAATGTAGCAATTCCCAGAGTACAAGTTAATACTTTACTAATTCAGCACAAACCTCCATTTTTTATTCTGAAAGCAAAAAAAAAGTACCTTTGGTTGTTACTGTTTCCCCTTCGGTTTCGTCCACATTCTCCGTTGCAGCTTATCGTCAAGTACTACAGATTTTCCCTCCCGATCCGCAAGCGCGATCTGAAGGTTTGTTTCCATGTGCTTGGACTGTTCCCCTTGTTAATCTGCGTGCCAAATGGGGGCGCGCAGCAGCTAAAGATCATAAAAATAAAGAAGACAGCAGATCAGAAGCTACGAGCTTAGGGCTCGGCACTCGGCAGGGCTACACACAAGCCTCCTCATGCCAAGCTATAGTTTACTCCATGTGTATGCAAGTGGCTGTGCATGCATGCGTGGCTGCTTTGGCATAAACACCTAAACATTGCAAACTGCAATGGTTTCCAGATCCTTTTCCCTTTCAAAAATATGGAGAATATAGACATATATAAAGAGTATATGTAGAGACAGATCTATAGATCGAGAGAGAGGTTTACTTGGTGCAGGCAGCTGCTTTCAGTTCAGAGGGCGTGCAGCGTGCATCAGCAGCCTCACTGATTAAAGCTAGTGTGGGTGTGGTAGTAGGACTGGGAGCTAGCTCGAGCATTAGGATCAGGAGGCTGTGCAGGGCAGGCATGCTTGGTTACTTTGACAACTCGAACGATATGATATGTACATTTATGCATCGAGAAGCTCACACGCACCACCAGTCATTTGGTTGGCCTGGGTGTACATGCATGCAACGCATGCAGGGTTTTGTGGGCTAGCTCTAGGTCTTGTGCTGTAGCTATGTAGCTAGGTTATTAGAGGCAGATGTGCACGCCGTAATCCAATCGATCCGTGGAGATAGACATGGAGCTGGAGAAGCTCACACATGAAAAAAGTAAAGATTTCATGATCTAATTCTTTCATTTACAATGAGGTTCTAATTGAAGTATTTAGCACTTATATATCTAGAAATTCCAGTGTATCGGATCTTAATTCTTCATCTTCCATGTTCACACACTTTTAGAACCATGGATCCAACGAGGGCTTAAGACTTGTTTTATTGGTTACAACACTTCATAACTCTAAAAATGGTAGATGTTAAGAAAAGCTAAAGTCTCGGTTATATCCACCAGTAGCTTAGGCTAGCATGTTAGAGAGAAGATAAATGTTGGACAGGTTGTCATATAAAGAGTAGAGGAGAAATTGTCGGTTCATATTTGTTATTTGGCTTTTTTTCGAAAATGATGAAAACGACCTCTTGATTGGTTGATGTCTGAGAAAAGGTGGGGACAAATTTGAAC
Source organism: Poa pratensis (assembly GCA_947311845.1). Classification (NCBI taxonomy): domain Eukaryota; kingdom Viridiplantae; phylum Streptophyta; class Magnoliopsida; order Poales; family Poaceae; genus Poa; species Poa pratensis. The sequence continues at coordinate 33,473,061 of CAMZMU010000109.1, read as the reverse complement.
TAGAGACCTTCTGCCTCACGTATACCTGGCCATGGGAAGCCCGGCCCGACCCGGCCCTAAAATCTCGGGCCAGGCCGGGCTCAGGCCCGATAGTCAGATCGGGCCGGGCTCGGGCTTAGCGAAAACAGGAAATCAACAAGGGTTGGGCCGGACTCAGGCCCAATTTCAGCATCCCGACTGTTGGGCCGGGTTCAGGCCTCGACTTTTCTACGTCGGGCTTTTTTAGGCCCGGCCCGAGCCCGGCCCGGCCAGAGAAATGCCCAGGTATGGCCCTCATGACAAGAACTCCGACCGCCAACCTAACACAAAACTAGCATAGAAAAAGTGACCAAAACAAACAAAAAATACCCTACTCCTAAACAAAGCCTTCAAGATGGATCAGATACAAAGTTTATAAGATGGCTTAGCTGATTTTTCTTCGTGGGTCGATAACTTTATTTGAACTTATAGACTAGATTTTTTATTTTCTTGTAGAATCCTCTTGTACATTGTAACCCATAAACCCAATGTCGATCTCTAGTTTACATCCCCAAAATCTGAGCTTTGAGCCACCACACCTAACACATGAGAATGGCGTAAGCGTGAGTCGACATTTCCTGATCATAGATCTTGTGTTTCCACTGTAGTGTCCGCATAGTTGTTGCGGTGAACTTTGCCAGGCATTGCTATAACATTTATGAAACACTGTTCCACGAATATTACATCCCACGGAATAGTACAACAGAAATATTATGTGTGCATACAATTCCATCTCATACAGAGATCATGAGAGCTTCTTTGTGGGGTAGATGTAAGTTCAGTATAACTGATATCTGTAATACGGAAAGATCAACTTGAAGCACTAAGTTGGATATGGGCTCTGCCTCTATTGTTTATTCGTCTAATATTGATGCTACAACAATATTCTATGGATACTAGCTAGTGTTTCACTATCTAGGGTTGCACTCCTCCTTCTAGTTGTCATAGTTCACACCACTGCCGATGTAGCCGCTCACTCCTTCAACTTCATCGGACATATCTGACTCTTTGTTGTAGGCCTCGCTTCTTGTTGGATGGTTGGTATCTTCTCAGTTGCTCCAGAGTCTAAGGAACGGTTTTGCAAAGGAACGGGTGAGTACAACGTACCCAACAAGTTCAAATAAGAGATGAAGTGCATTGAATACTCTAGCTACTTCCATAACCGTAGGTTATTCGCAAAATGCCCATGTTTAAATAATTTGTTGGAAACTCAAGTATTATTCACAAAACTATGTTCATCAGAATCTACTGGTCACTAGAAACTTATGATAGTTCATTTCCCGGAGCGATCACAATTCTTTTCGCGAACAAGGAGTGATCAGTCACAATTCATTACACTATATAGTTCCCTAACATTTTTTCCTTGCCAGGAAGCTATCCCGTTTACACTTCCAAGTTGTGAGGCTAAGTTTGAAGTTCCCAGCCAATTATCGACCTTCTCCACAATCCCACATATCCGCTTAATTGTAATGCGATAGGTCCCCAGCCGTCCGTGCATTACCCTCCCTAGAGAGTAGTACCAACACCCTGCAAAGATGGCTACCAGTTGTGTGAAAGTAATAAGATCTGGCCTACCTCTCGCATCCCATACCAGATCTTGCAGTTAACACTATCTATACGACACAAGGATACCCTAGAATATTTGTTGTTAATCAAATAAACCCGGTACAATGACACAACCACCACACTATTGCCAATCCCGAATCCATTGTCGGCCACATAGTCAATTCATAGTGTTTGTTTTAGGGAGGTCAATTCATAGTTGTAAGAAATTAACTCATTTCAATGTAGGAAATAAAATAATATAGATAGATTGTAATACTCGCTCTGTCCCAAATTACCCTGCGTTTTGGGTTTGGTCAAAGTCAAACTTTTCAAAGTTCGACCAAACATATAGAGAAAAATATCAACATCTATAATATGGAATGGATATAATATGGTTATAAATTTGATGGCGATTCCAATAATATTTATTTTGTATTATAAATACTAATATTTTTTGACATATTTAGTCGAAGTTCACAAACTTCGACTAAACCCAGAACGCAGGGTAATTTGGGACAGACGGAGTAGTTGGACAAAACAAATTTAGATGTACATGAAAAAGACTGAACTTTCCTTGTGACTACGAGAAAATGCAGTTCAAAGCTCCTAGACAAGGTAAACATAGAGTTATAAAAGTATCATAATTTTCCAATAGAGATCAATTTTTAAAGGATTGACAAGATGCTATTACCCATAAGGTATGACGTGCAATTTTTTGGCCTAAGTACCTCATAGTAATTTTAAAGATTTAGCGACTTTTTTTAATTATTGACTATTGGATTTATTTTACAACTTAGAATTACTTGAAATGTTCATTAAATTCAGAAAAATAATAGAATAATGATTATAAATGATTGATATTTGTTTTGGATTTTCTATAATTTCTCCATAATTATTTATTATTTAAAAATATTTATTTCGTTTGAGAAAACAATATCTTTAAGTATTTTAGTTCAATATCAAAACTTTAATCTAACTTGGTAAAGTTAATGTCTTTAATAAAAATCATTAATTTTCTTTTAAAAATATTTGATAAAAATCATTAATTTCTTTTTTTAAACATTGATAATTATTTTTATACGTATTACCTAAGTTTTAAATAATTCATTATTTAATTTAGTTATTCATATGCTTTCTCATATTTATTTTATTAATAAAATAATTAATGCATTTATAATTGTTTAGTTGACTTGTAAAAATACAGGTGCCTCACTCCTCCCTCTCATCTTTTTTTATTTTTGCCACCCGTCTCCTGTTCTCAATCCCGTCTTGATCCATTCCCCTTCTACAGCGACACGTCGCCGCCTACTAACGGTCCGACCGCCGGCAACAGCTTCTCTTGGAGATATGCGCTAGAGGCAATAATTGTTATTATCTATTTCATAATTAATGTTTATCTTTTATGATATAACTGTTGTGGTTTCTGAAGGAGGTTTCAGAAGGAAAACCCATACACACATGTAGAATAAATAAACACCACATAAGGTTCTATTCTTGCCTCTAGAGACTAACTCATTGGTTGTATGATGGCCCTATATTCCTGTTCATGGGTATGATTTATACCGACAACAATGGGAGCTCATTGTTGGCGGAACAATGTTGGCAGGATAGACCCAACCGTTTGATGTACTATGAGGTCTCATCGTCATGGTGTTGTTAATAATATCAAAGATTAGATATCGTACATATATATCATTTGACCATGAGAGTGTTCGGTTCATGCATGCTTGGAAGGTTACATTAGTTTTGTCTAACATCACACCGTAACAGGGTGATCATAACGGCAGCTTCTTTGTAGCTCGTAAAATGTGTATTGGACTTAATGATCCAAGACTAGGAATTGGTAGTCCGGGGATGGAGAGATACATCCATAGCCCACTTGGTATGATGGTATCCATCATCATCTGCGCAGACACAGCATGATGTAAATCATGGGAATGCTGGAATACAGGAACAAGAAACATGAAATAAACTGGTAACAAGGATAATAAGATATAGTGATCAAGAGTTGCTTTGCACATATATCAGAGTGTCTCACCTCAGGTATGTTCAGTATCGCTAAGCAATGAGAACCATGTACGGGAACTAACAGGTTCACTTGAACTCTTTCGTGTCACAGTGGGAATAAATATGGCGCCCACGGCTTCATTATTGGTTATTGACTGGAAGGTGCTCCAGGTAATATGTACACTCGTTATCGAACTTGTAGGGTCACACGCTTAAATCTATTTCAGTTAGTTGAACAAGTTGATGGTTAGAAATTTGAGAAAGAGCCACCCGGAATAGTTCCGGAGTGATCGAAATATTTTCGAAGTGATTGAAATATTTCGGAGAGATTTTACAAGTTTTGTGGGAATTAAATAAGCGGACATCAAATGTCCCGGAGTAATATAAATAGTTTCTATTGACATCAATATATTTGCAGAGGAAAACAGAAAAGTTATAGAGTCCGTGAAGGCTCCAGTGAACCCTAAAAGCTTCTAGAGAATTCTAGAAAAATACGGGAGGGTTCGTGGGTTGCACCAAATGGGCTAGACCCATGAGGGGGCAGCCAAATGGGCCCAGAGGACCCACCAAGGGGAGCCGAATCCTTTTTCGCGCTCAAAAAGCAAATGGGGCCAGCGGCCAAGGCAGGTGTGGCCGGCGGCAAAAGGGGTGGCGGCTAGGGTTTGGAGTTTCCTCAAAACCTAGGCCGGCAAGGCCCACGAGGCCTATGTGGGGGCGGCGGCCAAGGAGTGAGATTCTTTCCCCTCCTCCCTGCCTCCCCTCCCCCCTCCTCCTATATAAAGGAGGGGAGAGGCACTAGTCCTCCCATCCCATTGAGTTGTGGAGGTGCCCCTCCCCCATCTCTTGATTAGATCTTGAACTGTTGGTTTTGAGGTGCCCTCTCAAATAGATCTAGATCTGAATCTCTCTCCCCCATGTGTTGGGATCTTCACCATACTTGTTCCAGTAGATACTTAGTCCTGGACAACGAAGTTCTACTGAACTAGAGGAGATGTAGGCGTGCGAACTCTCAGAGGGGTCATACCTTTGATACTATTTGAGTTGGACGCTGACGTCGGATTTCTATTCGAAGGGACGCTGACAGGCTGGAGCGGCGAATCGGCGACATCCTCGCCACTAGGTTTAGCCGTGAGGATCTTCATCTGGCTACACCAACATCTACATCTACATCTAATTCTGCTACACGATGTAGGTATGATAACTAGATCATGTCTCGCTTGTATCTTCATTGATAGATCTTAATTGTTACGTATAACCCAACATCTTCCACCACCCGCTTCGGCCTCCTCCACCAATTCTGTTTGCCCACCGCCAGAACCTCCTCATGCGCCTCCTCGCAATCCATACCTCGGTCTGGTTTATATGTAGAGAGAAGTAAATAGATTAATTGTAATGTGTTTGTTATTTTTCTAACTTTTCTGAAGAATTCATTTGTTAAAATACTTTTTCTGAAAATATATGTAATAACATCATGATCTGACAGTTTAATCAACTTGGATTATATGGCGGGTTAACGCTTTAGTTGTGTATTTTGCATTTGGACAAGTTTAACTCAATATAGGGTTATTCAACTTGGGTGACATTGTCATCGCCTTTTCTTGTGTATTTTTGTTGCCTGAAAGTATACCTCAATGTATGCACAAAGTTGGCGAACAAAAATATACTCCTTCCTGTTTAATATATAAGGTGAATTACATTTTTGTGTGAAAGACTAGACAGTAACTAATAATACACTATAGCAGTGATAGGAAGATTCTGCCCTGTTAACGGTAGCCCTTTCTGTTGCCGGATATCTCATAAATAACTTTGTAGGTTGCAACGCATCAGATAAATTAGCTAGAGTTTACTTCTCATGATTTCCATTCCTTCAAAAAAAAACTAGCGATTCAAACGAATCGAAACAAAGAAGAGAGCCTAGGTTTTTCCACGAGACGGGTACAATCGACAATTCAGTTTATACAATAGAAATACACCTTATAAATTGGACTTCCAAATTAATATACTCCATATCTCGGAACAGAGGGAAAAGTAAATAGTTGCATGAATTTTAGTTGCCAAAAATATGCTTTTTATTGCTGAATTGCACTTGTTCCATGACGACATGTACTTCTGATTCAATTATAATAGATAATAGTCAGATTTCTTTCACAGTAATATATCTTGAATTGTTGATGATGATCGAGCGTCCCGCCTTACTAGGGTGTATCTTGAGTCACATTGCGTTTGCGGTCTTAAGTTCTCATTTATTGGCTTTGTCCTAGCTTCTTTAGTGGAGGCATGGAGGGAAGTTGGAAGTCAATGTTGTGTCCTATGGATTTTGGATGATTTATGACAAGATAACTAAATACCTAAGAATCTTGGTAAGTGTTACCGGTTTTAGTTCCTATAATTGTTGGCTACATTCATTGATGCCCCCTAAATATTACGAAAAGGTCTAGGTACCTTGAAGATTAGATTTTGAATTTCTGTTGAGACCATACTATGAAAAGGGGCATTTGGCTAGTGAGAGAAAGTTGTTTCGTTGCAAAATATCTCAAAATATTCTTATAAATACAACTTGTTTCTATCATTTATTCGCACAAATACTCTCACGAGAACCACCAAACAAACCTTGCATGAAACCTCCAGATCAATGAGAAAGAGAGCTGGCTAGGAAAACATTTTTACACACCTTTCTAATATCTCCAGAACTTGCAATTTAAGTTTTCCCCGCACTCACCAGTACAGGTCCAGAACTTTTGAGTGAAGAAATTTCGGAACCTCATAGTAGGACTTAGCACTTTTTGTCTAGTGCATTTTTGTAAGGTGTTTTATGCAGTCTGAAATTTCTGAGTGCAAATTTCCCGGTACTATCTAGAACTATATCTTTGCATTGGGCAACATCTTGCGTTTTAACCTAGAAGTTTGAAGACATACATTACCAATGTGTACGATGTCGGTGAGCCTTTACTTGTGGAAGCCGATAGTAATGTAGCCTCCCTTTACTTCATAAGGAATTTGAGGTTGAGCTTACTAGGGTCTCCAAAACACAACATCAACCACACATTTTTATTATAACAATGTTTATAAAGCTAATAAAATCGTGACATTGTTTCTAAGTATATGATTATCAAGTATCCTATCAAATATTCTAGAAAATTGTAGGTAAAAAACGTAATTTTAAAATTGGACTATATTCATGTTCAAACCAGCTTTCAGTACTATAGCAGATTCATATACTAGTAAACAAGTTGTCTTGTGACTGCCAATTTATATACCAATGAAACACTGTAAATGTGAAAAACGTATGCATGGGATTACAAACGCATGCAACCCCTGAGGGGAAAAAACACTGCAATTCATGGTTGGCCTTTTGCAACTGATGATTTTGGAAATGATAACGCCGGCGTACCTGCATACCAGAAATTAATGTGTTGCAATAACAGGCCGGCAGGAAAGCTGGCTGTTCCATCAAAAAACAGTGGTCAATATGCATGGCACTGTCCATAATCTTTTTCGAGAACACGGCGCTGTCCATAATCCAAAGTGTACTTCAGTGCAGCATATACTATAGTTTTCTGAACCATCTCATAGTTTTGCCATCTTTGCCTTGGTTGACTTGCTGCTCCATGTCAAATCACGTTTAATATGACATTGACATGCCAGGTTCTGAATCCAGGTTGACTGGCTTTGGCTACTAGCTTTGCCGTACTCCTGGTAGGGAAATTAATGTAGCTAGTACTAGTAGTAGCTAGAGAGTGCAAAAATGATCCAGTGTGTTTTATATTTTGAAAAATAAGATCCAGTCTGATTCATATTTTCAAAGCTGATGACAAGACTTTAGTCGTTGATAATGAAACACTATCATATATAAATAATCAGTGCGGTAGTATTAAGCTAATTTTCACATTAACATGTAAACAGAACTACAAAACATGCCAGTATATATACTCATTTTCATGTAACCAATTTAGTTCAGCAAAGGAATATTTGTCCTTCTATGATTAAAAATTATTTTCCCGATTTTAAAACATTTTGGAGTACTAGAAGGAAAACCATCAATTAGTCGCTACAATTCCACATATCCAAAATAAACAAACAAATCAAAACCCAATATGAAACGAGCTAAAAATTACTAAGAGCAAACTAACAAGTAGTACTACTTATTAGTTGTTGAATTTGATGGTAAGTCAAAGCTTTTTTTTTTTTTTTTTTTTTTTTTGAGGCCTCTCTGGAATTACAAGCTGTAGTACCTGTTCGGACACACAGGAAACACACACCACACGCACACCACACACACGCACACCCCACCTATGTGTCTAAACTAGACCTACATCCTATAACCCAGAACTACGTCCTGAGAGACTTGGCCGAAGACCAGTGCTTCGGTGACCGACGGGCACGTTGATCTCGCCTGTGGTACATAGACGTGAGGCAGAAGAGCTCCTGGGAACAGCCAGTGCCTGGCTGCTAAAAACCCCGTGAGACACCGCGAGTCGATCCCAGGGATCGAACTCGCGATGGGTAGCTGACCACTGCCGAACGCTACCACTGAGCCACTGGCTCGTTCTCGTCAAAGCTCAAAAACAGCCCCCACTCCTTGCCAAATATCCAAAAACTTAACAGCAAATCTTAGCTAAATTTCTTGGCTCTTTACACTAAATTAACTTGATCAGCTGCATCAAACGCTCGCTCAAGTGGAGGCATTAACATTTCTGTTGTGGCCATCGCACCCGAAGCTGCAGTTGCAGTGGTCTGCGTGCCCGTTCGTAGACGCTGCCGCTGACTGGGGCGGCGTGGTGAATGGAGCGCCGAAGCAGGAGAAGCCGCCGCTCCGGGGCCGCTGCTGCTGCATCAGCGCGTCGCTGGGAGAGACGGCGTGGCCGATGACGTAGTCGCCGAGGGCGCCGGTGGTCTGCTGGCGCGGCGGGGCAGGGTACGTCGCGGGGTAGCTCATCGGGTGGTGCAACGAGGACGGCGGCGTGGAGTAGAGGTAATGGTACGGCGGCGGCGACCCCCGCGGGTGCAGCGGCCGGAACGGGTGGCACGGGTGGTCCCCGATGACCCCGCCGCCGTTAACGCCTCCGCCACCTCCCCTGAATCCTCCGCCTCCCAGCACGGGCGACGGAGCTGTTCCACCCATGTTCACATCCCTGAAACTGCAGCTACCGAGGGGTCAGAAACTCATAATTAAAAATGGCGCCCACGGAAAACCCTAGCCGACGATCGAGAGTTCGAGACTGCCATGGTAGTATGTAACTATGTATGCTACCTCATCTGCGCGCCGACGGTGGAGAGGGTCTCGTTGCCGAAGACGAGCTGCCTGGCGCGGTTGAGCGTCTCGGTCTCCCTCTCTGTACGAAACAAATCAACAAGTAAGATCACCAGCTTCCATGGAAGGGAAGAGAAGTTGCCTAGCTAGCTAGCTATCTAGGGTTGTGATGAACTGAGTGAAGCGTGATCGATCTTGCCTTGACGATGGCGGTTCATGTGGCCGCCGAGGGCCTGCGACTTGCCGAACTTGAGGGAGCAGAACCTGCACTCGTACACCTTGCCGGCCTCATCCTTCCCTCCGCCGATCTTCTTCTTTATCCCTGGTCGATCAACACATTTGAGTCAAGAACAACTCAGTTAGTCAATGCATTCTATGATTCTTCCTGGGATGATATCTATGAACAAAAATGAGGAGGATTTTCTTACTGGTTGCGTCGGCGGCGCTGGACATGGCGGTTGTCGTCGAGCTCTCCACATGAGCCTGCTTGCCGACGCCGTACTCCTCCGGCAGGTTGTTCAAGTCCAGGGGGCTCCCTTCTTGCCTCCTTGGTATTTAAGTTCAAAACATTGGTTAGTTCCTCTAAATTTACAGAATGAGAAGCACTGTACTACAAAAACTCTCTCAAGTGAGCATGAAAGATGTGATGCAAACAAAAGAGTACACTAGCTGCACCAAACTAAGAAGTACCAACAACAAGAACAAAACTATGCAGTACAACAACCAAAAACAAGCTATTCATGGAGATCCATCCAATGCTAGTTTAACAGCAGGAGCTAATGATAAGGAAAAAAATGCAAGTATGGAGATGGACAAGAGAACAGTGTCTCAGAACAGATGTACAAAACATGGAGATAAACAATAAGAACGAGACAAGGAAAAGTGATGCGGGGGTAGTTGCGCTTGTAGAGGCTTCTTCTTACATGGTGGAGCAGAGAGAGCAGTGGCGAGAAGGGAAGCAACAACAAACTGAACTCTCTATGATGCAATGGAGATTTTGGAAGGGGAGGAGAAAGGAAAAGGGGAAGGGGATATATATCGATGGTGGGGTGTGGAGTAGTGTGTTCAGTACTTCAGTGTCCAGTGTGTGTTTTTTAGAGAGAGAGAGAGAGAGAGAGTACAAGTATTATTGATTTAGTAGTATCATGACACAAAAGCAAAAAGACACTGCAGTTTGGGGACATCAAATGCAATTGGGAAAGGCCGTCTTAAAGTGTTGGTTTGGGCTGTGTAGAGTGAGAGCAGTAGAGCTTTAGGTGGAGAGAGAGGGAGAGAAGCCTGAAAGTTCTCTATCAGTTCACCTCTGAACACAGCCGTCCCTTTCTCTCTCCTGTCACACATTCACACACACCTACAATCCTACATCTACATACACTTCTTACTCTCTCTCTCTCTCTCTTTAGATCCATCTCTAACCTAGATGCTGCGTGTGCGGAAAGGAGCAAATGTGATTCTTGGATTCTATGACGATTGTAATCCAAAGGGAAGCTGTTGTATAATTGTGGTTCTATCTCCCACTCTCTTGGTCCCTTCTTCATCTCCCACTGATAGAGGTAGAGAGAGTACATTGCATGTGTATATCTGATCTCTGTGTTTGAGAGAGTATAGGTCACTATCCACTACACTAGGCAGCAAGGAGAAGCCCCACAACACCACTACTCTTAACACTGCACTGTGTATCTATTTGCAACCAGCAACATATACGCTGAGACGACTCTCCCAGCTGCATGAATCATTAAATGGAGTAACCGCCCCCTCTCTCCTTAGATCTTGCGCAAAGGAAGCACACAAAACATCACACATGCACACACACATCTGTACTCATGTCTAGGTTATAGCTAGGTCTAGTGTGTCCTTTGCTTGCATCCATCTCTCTCCCTCTCGTATCCTGTGGCTGGCTTGGCTTTGTACGACATGCATGCGGCTTGAGGAGGGAGAGAGAGCGGGGAGTAATAAAGACAAGGGCACCTCTTACAAAGCCCTGGCCTGGCTGGGTATTTAGTTGAGAAGGGGTATGCACAAGCACAAGAGGTGGCCAGCTAGGGGTCCTACAGGTGCATGCTTACTTAGCCTTTGAGGGCTAGCTAGCTAGCAGCAGGATGGTGCACTGCATGCTCTTGTCAAGTACTACTGCAAGTTTAGGGTAGATCAGGATGAGGAAGAAAGAACAAGAGAGAGACAAGCTAGTTTTGCTTTTGTATTTGTGTTGTTGGGATCAAGAGATCTAGCTAGGTAGATCATACAGATGGGCAGTAAAAAGTGTCTTTGGAGGGATAGCTGTTGTGCGCATGTATGCTAAATATGAGACATCATTGAGCTTTAGTTGTACAAGTGACAATATAGGACCTCATGAATGCTGACAATGCCATACGTAGAAGTACAAGGGTTTAATATGTTTTTTTTTAATTCCCTGTTTAGCTGCCTCTTTGATTCAAAACATCTTCATAGGAAATTTACATTATTCAAACCTTTAGATTTTTTTCTATGTGGTCCTGTGATTTGTAGGATTGGGTCGTGTTAGATTTGGCTTTTGAGGGCTAGCACACACTTACTTATTATTATTATTACCTCCGTTCCATTGAATACTAAGGCCTATAAAATTTAGTTAAAAGTAATAACTTTTATCAAATATGTAAAAGAAAATATCCACATCTAGAACATTGAATAAACGCAGTATGAAAAATGTTTTTTATGGCAAATCTATTAATATTTATTTGGTGTCGTAAATGTTCGTATTCTGTCTATAACATTGGTCAAACTTAGATGTCACTGACTTTTTACTAATTTTATACGTATTGTTCATTGTAATGGAGGGAGTAACATTGAGGTGTGTCATCTGATTCCTTTGCACTAAAGTTCATAGTTATATTTCCATTCACTCATACCATTTGGTAAGATTCATTGCTTTTATATGGTGCAATCAAAAATCGTAATGAAAATGCTTAATTCATGTAGAAATTAGGTATGGCATGACACTGTAATTTAAGATAAGATTGTGATTTTGTTCTTCTCATCTAGCGGTGCTCAAACTCGCGATACCTTTGGTAGATACGGGACATAAGTATAGGTAGAGTAAAGTTTGACGTTCTCAATGGCTAGTTGGGAGGGAGCACAAACACTGGAGGTGCACTTGTGCTACCTGAAACTACAATGAAGAATCAAGGGATGCAAAATTTGCTGCAAATGTACATAATAAATATCGGGTCATTGGTGGAGGGTGTGTCGACGAGGAGGGGGTGGAGAGCGATGAGGATGGTGGACGTTGATCCGATGCATAAGTTGTTGACGGTGGAGGGAGGTGGGTCTTTGTGACGGTTGGAAAAGAAGGTGCAACTTTGAACTTCAGAAAGAGTAATCAAAGAGAAATAAGAGAAGGACTTAACCATTTGATATAGATCGGTGGTTAGAGCTTGCTATCGGGTGTTTTTAAGCATATATGGACAACTGCTTGCAAAGTAGGTTTAAAGTCTATGCACAAAAAAGAGTACTCCCTTTGTTCCTAAATATAAGATGTTTTAGTTTTTTTCCACATTCACATGTATCTACATGTATTTAGACACGTTTTAATGTGTATGTTCACTCATTTGGATCCACACCTAGTCAACATATGAGGGATCTAAAACATGTTATATTTAGGAACGGAGGGAGTAGATATAAAGTCTTAACATACTCTCTCCTTCCTCGAATGTAAAGAATATAAGTTCTATCTTCGGTCAAACTTTTTATGTTTGACCAAGTTTATAGAAAAAACGATGTTGGCTTTATACACTAAGATAATCCTATTTCATGATGTATTATATTATATATGTTGGTATATTTATATAAATTTACTCATTTTTTACTTCGAACAAAATTTAGCCGACTTGTATTTTTGGAGTGGCTTACTGAGCATGCTTTTGACACCTAATTATGCATATCTATTGTACTGCTAGTCACCGGCATATCTAGGTACATATCGTTGGGGGTGACACAATTTACATGAACAACATAACTTCAACATACAATTTAAATTTTCTGAACATTACTCTACATATATCCAATTTTTCAGGGGTTGACCCCCATTTCGAAAAAAAACAACGCTGCAATAAAACGATGTGTGTATCACTGTGATGCAGAGGCAGGGGTTGACCCCCATTTGGGGAAAAAATCTAATTTTTCAGGTGTCCAAATAATATCCATTTTTTCATGCGTCCAAATAGGATTTAGTAGTAGAGAGTACTACGTGTAGGAAATTATGTCTTGCAACATTGTCCGAAATTAAACTTCAGTGTGGAAGTGTCACGAAAATAACAGGAAATTATTGATGTGCAGTACTTAAGGAAATATACTTAAGGAAGCCGGTACGTCTATACTGGAACACAGTATATATGAATATGCTGGAATTATACCCGGGAAAAGTATAGAGTGGAATGTCAGGTTGTCCGTAGGATTGGCTCTATGGATTGTTAAAGCCTGCGAGTTTAATTGTGTATTCAAACTCGGCGCATGACTCACATATGCGTGCTGGGACCTAATTATTTAACAGTAATAGGCTCGGTAATTGGCTGTTAGGTATGGTGGTCGTTCTAACAAGTCACGAGTCCTATCTGGAAACAGATTGAGTTATCTGAAATTTGAAGTCCATATAAAGGTCCTACCCTCTAGCCTCAATAGGCATTGTGAGCGGCACCACCGATAAGGCAGAGGAATAGAGGGTAGGCCGTATAGCTCCTAAACCCTAATTTTCTTACACTACGCTGAACCTGTGATAATAATATTGTGGCCGCTCGTTTCAACAAGATACTCTACCAGTATTGCGGCGGTTAATCTAGTCTCTACTCTACTCTGAGAGCTAGCTGCATGAGGCGGCGCATGTCAGTGTGCTGATTAATCTGCCCCCTGCCCCGTACGTGTTGACTTTTTATATTAAAAGTATGTTTTTTCTTGAATATGGACACTTAAGGCTTTTCTAGATTTACCAGTTGACAAAGTAATCAACGATTTAACGGCTGACTTTTACATACTCAACTTTAAGTATTAACCAGGCAAACTGACCGCCTGGTATCTCGCTACTAGTAGATTAATCAGCACTGACATGCGCCGCCCAAGTACTGACAGATTTGATCTCACAAAATGAATGCCCACCTTCTATTAATTCGGAACTACTTTGGCATGTCTTAATCTTGAATGTGATTTTCTGAACCTTTAATCAATTCAAAGAAGTATAACTTCATTTAGTGATAAGTGCAAATTAAATTATGCTTTCTACACCTAAAAGCATCTCCACCGGCGCCCTGAAAGCCCACCGAAAGTACCAATGAGGGTCCGGATGGAAAAACCATCCCAGCGGCAACCTTCATGGGTCCGCGGGGCCGAAACATTGTCCAACACCCCTAGATAGCCCCCAACTTTCGGGTTCGGTTTGGGGTGTACATAGCATCCAGACACACCCTGTCTCGGATAGGCCCACATATCAGGCGGTGTAACGTGCGCGGCAGATGCATTGAACGATTTTTTGTGGCTACACCCGTAAATAATTTTTTTGTATGACACACAAAATCCCGTGAGTAGATCAAGTGGACAGCCCACTTCAAGCGCTCACGGGATTTTTTGTGGCTAGGCATGTCAACTTTCTTTTCAAAGTCATGTTTTTTCATGGGATATAAAAATCATAGAAGATCCATTGATTGGTGCACTTGTCCGTCCGTTTAGGGGCGTTGCTGGGAGCAGTCATCCGAATAGCGGCGGACATGTGTCCGACAACCCCAATGCGAACATTTTCTCGGGTGTGCACGACATATTATCTGAGGCGCCCGTGCAAATGCTCTAATTATGCTTAATTATAGAGATAATACGATGGGAAATTTATGGGAGGGAGAGGTTAACGAGTTCAAAGATTTGAGGGTTAATCTCGGTCCTTGATCCGGTGGTTCAAATTTCTTTGACCATGACAAAAAAATCTCCAATCTATCTTTACAAGGGCAATTGTGCAAGAGCTATCAGAAACGGGAAATCCATTTTGGTTCATAGGAGCATATGCTCCCATTGTTCAAAAACACATTTCAAAATGTCAAAAATAATCGGAAAAATTCCGGGTGTATATCCTGACATTCTATGCCCGCACAAAAAAAAATTGTGTGGCTTGTGTTAAAAAAATGTCTCCAATAAGTCGTTTTGTAGTACCTCAATTTGTCTTTTTACACAAGCCACGCAAAATGTCTTTTTCCTTTGAAACTTGGTGCGTGGACAATAAATGTTCGTATGTTCCCTTGAATATGTTTTCATAAAAAAAATTCATTTAATATATTTTACATCATGAGAGTATCTATGAGCCTCCATCAGAAACTAGTAATATTCTCCCAAGATTTTCTTGCAAACTAAAATACACGGGATCCTAGTGTAACTATGAGTTGTGTGAAGCATAGTAGTACTAAGAGGGACTGGAGTACGCATTTCTTCAATTAAGGAAGCACATGGACCTCTGTATTGCCATTTGTTACTTGAACAATTCATGATCTCTATAGAGCAATTTATGATCAACATAGTTTAGAGATATCAAAGGGTAATTATGGGTGGCGACGACGCAGCAGCAAAGTCAAAAACAAGGTGAGGGTTGCGCTGATCAGTATCACTTTGTCCCAGTTTCTCTTTCAGATTCACGCTTATTTTTAGCCCAGGTTTTAGTTGGCTGTTGTTCGGTTTCTTCTTTTATGGGTTAACTCAGGCTTGCACCTATTTTGCTTCTTTTACTATATTTGCTATGACTCTTTCACTGGATGACTAAGGCTTTGGTTCTGATCTGTTCTATGGTTTTTTTGGTGACACTGCAGGATTGATAGGGTGACACTGTGACACTACAAGATTGATAGGCACGACTCTGTGTAATCATACAGCAACAATTTGCAACCAGTTTGAAAGAAGGTACCTGATTAATTAATTTTTGTTAATACCAGGACCGTAGGGAAATCCCCTACAGTTAAATTTATATTAACGATGGGGGCAGCCTAATTACTGCTTATATAAATACTTATTGTACAGAACAACCGAGGTTTCTGTCATTCTCTGTAAACCTTCCTATACAACTATTTCATCTACTATGACTTTCATCCACCATAATACTTTTATCTGTAACAAATCATCAGAGGCAGAGTTTTTCACATTTACAATCCACCACACATACACGTAATTACTTACCTACAGAAAACCCATATACATACAAAAATACACGATCATCCACCTAATATGAGATACAGTACCATCAACAACGTACACTGCCAGTTAAAACAATCAACAGCAACGTACACTGCCAATAAAAACATTCAACAGAGGCGCGGCGTGACGCCGCGTGAAATTCCACTAGTTACCCTAAGAAACGATACACATGGGACCACTACAGGGGTTAACTCTCTCAGAGGGATCATGTGCATTTCGCGTGACTGGTACAGTACACTAGTACAACTTTGTGCAATGATATGCTCAATCATCTCTACCTTTTTATCTCGCGGTAGTACAGATCACCATCGTCGCTAATTGAACTACAAAACACGTTGGAGTACATAATTGGAGCACATGGTGCACGATTCCTCGTCACCTTGTACCATTGTTTGCATGCAAACTATATCTTGACTTTTTTTTTTTTTGAACAGGATCCGACACTTATATTAGGAAGCTCAGCACAAAATACAACCTTTTTTTGCGAGGGAAATTGCAGTTACATCCAGCCAAGATTCATACAGAAAAGCCCAGAAAACAAAGAAATTACACATAAGTCCTTCCTGAGCCTTGGCACCGTCTTCGTCACGCGCGACGCTACGCCGGCGAAGCCTGCCGCACCACCTCCATACGCTTGGACTGGGAGGCCCCCCAACGCGGACAGGGAGTCGACGCTCCTCGGTGCCGGAGCACCTCCACCGCGCACAACGGACGGCGACACCACCTTGGCCATCACGAACCGCAACCTCCAGATCGTCAACCGCCGGATCCGCCTGCACTCGGACTCCGGCGAAGGGGGAACCCTCTCGAGGACTCCGTAGAGCCGCGAACAAGGGCCTGGCGGCAGATCCGCGGCGAAGCTCCCACGGAGCCGCGCCATCGGAGGGGAAGACCACCGCCACCAAACTCCACCGACGCCACCGCTTCCACCCCAGCGCCGCCGGCAGCACACCCACACACACCTAGGCTATTCACATAACGGGATCCGTGGATTCCCCGTCCTCCCGCCGCCGGAGCGGCCGCCGGAGCGGCCGCCGGAGGGCGGGGAATCCGGCGAATCGCCGGCGGTGAGCCGATGCGCACGGGTTCGCCCAAACAATCGCCTTTTCACTGTAGCAGGGGAAAAGGTGAGAGGTCCAACTCTCTTCCGCTAGCACAAAATACAACCAGGTCCAGAGGAAACCAAAATTTACAGCAAGACCCAGAAAACTTGCACAGAACACCCCGAACAACAAGAAGAAGCACAGCCGGATCCACCCCGCACCCCAGAAACCTAGCCTCCGCCGGAGCCGCCGTACCGCCATCCCGGGAGAGCAAGCACATCCACCATTGTAGCAGGCTGCAGAACCGGCCGCCGCGCCGCGACGGACACCCAAGACGCTGAACGAACTCAGCCGTAGCACTTGCCTCCACGAACCACCGATCTTCCCGCCATCTCCGCATCGGCCAGGCCAGCCGCCCAACGAAACCTCTCCCCAGACGACCACTCCCTCGCCGCCACGGCCGGCCGGAGCAAGGATGTCACAGAGAGCCACCACCACCACCACGCCATCCAAAACCGGGACGAGCACCTCCACCTCCTTCCCCTTTGCCACCACGGCCAGCCACAGAGAGAAACAGAGGAACTCACCCAGACGAAGCACCTCACCCTCCTAGAGCCGCCGCAGATGGAGACGAAGGCCCGACGACGACGGAGAGGAGGGAAACAGACCCCACGGAGAGCGAACGCCGGCGTCGCCACACCGTTCGCTCGGGGGGAGCAAGAACTCCACAGATCCGAGGATCTAGGAGTACCAAAACCACCGCGTGTCACGTCCGAGCTCCGAAGAACGCCGACGTAGAGGGGACGACGCACGGCCACCATTATTCTCTCCGACGCCGCCTCCACCCCCAAAGCGCCGCCGGCAGAAGACCTACACCTACTATTCACACGCCCAACCGAGAGATCCGCGGTTCCCCCACCCTCCCGCCGCCGGAGCGACGAGCGGAGGGAAGGGGAACCACCGACTCCGGCGGCGGAGAACGAGGGAACGAGCGACGCCTCCCTTTCGCCTGTCTCTACTGTAGAGATAAGGAGGGGAGAGCGGACGGGTCAGAAAGACTGTGACCATTATATCTTGACTCTTGAGACTTAAACCTACGTAACTTTGTCACAAAACTGTAGTTAGGCAGGAAAAATCAAGTCAACTGCTCAAGGGCATGTTTAATCAGCCATCAAGAAAACAAGCATGCGTCGTTGGCCGGACAAACGATGATGGTACAAGAGTCTGCATCGAGTTTGCACGCTTCGGTGGAAACATTTCGCACAGTATTGACGTGCCTGTGATTACGTACGTCGTGCTCTTATTGAAGGTGGTCTTTGGGAGCTCGTCACCATCGGCGCACGTGCGGCTTTTACTTCTGGAAGATTTTGCGTAGAACATGTGTATTTTCGGTTTGTTTTGTCTTTAATTTACCATATCATTAATGGTAACCTGGTTGAGATATTGTCGTGGGACATGTGGCTTCGGATTTATTTATTTTGTATCTTTCAAAACTTTACAATAAAATGGTTGTGTTCATCAATTCGATGTAGAGGACTAGCCTCCGTTCCCCTCTTTGAAGAAGAAGAAGCATGCGAGGGCAACATGGGAATGAGGTCGCTCCCCTGCCTCCCGTGTCGCTCCCGCTCGGGGCGACACCGGAGGCCCCCAAACCCTAGCCGCCACAGGCCCGTCCCCGTCGACCTCCCTCCTCGCCGCCGATGGGAATTCTCCCTGGTCTCCTGGTGCTGCGCCCTCCTCTCTGCCCCATGCGGCGCTGTCTCGGCCCGACCTGCTCCGTCCTCGAGCTCTCCGGCGTCCCTGGATCCCGGCGGCGAGGAGCACCACGCGGCGTCGGCGGCGCACTGCGACTGCCTTTTTGGGTCGCCGCGCCTCGCGGATCTGGCGGCAGGGGTGCCTGCTCGATCCCCCTCGCTCCTCCCTACTTGGGTGTGGGGAGGGCAGCCAGCCTGCGGGTGCGCTGGTCTGTGTCGGCGATGTGCCCGCCCTCCGGTGGTCTCCTCCGGTGCTTCGTTCCTCGAGGTGGTGCGCGTGTCGGACTGGGTGAGGTGGCTGCTCGGTGGTGAGTAGTTGGTGTAGTCTGTAGTTTTTGGAGGAGTACCTCGCGCGGTCGCTGGGGTGGCCGGCTTCGCGGAGGTGACCGTCGTTGGTTTACGACTAGTGAGGTTGCCATCCTCGGTACGTCGAGGCGGCGGCCCTGAGCGGTGGGCGCGGTGGTGCTACGCGGCATGCTCCAGTTCGCGCGGTGTTGGGCGGTCTCTTGGTCCGTGCGGGCGGCAAGGAGGCGCGCCGATGGGAGTTCCTGATTGCGTGGATCACACGTTCGTTGTGAGACCCCAAGAGGAAGGTATGATGCAGTGTAGCAGCAGTTTCCCTCAGTATGAAACCAAGGTTTAATCGAACCAGTAGGAGCAAGAAATCACTTCTGAAGGTTGTTGGTGGCGGAATATGGCGCGGCGCAACACCAGGGAATCCGACGCCGACGTGGAATCTGCACACAACACAATCAAACTACTTTGCCCCAACGAAACAGTGAGGTTGTCAATCTCACCGGCTTGCTGAAAACAAAGGATTAAACGTATGGTGTGGAAAACAGTAGTAAATTGCAGAGAATGAAAAGGAACAGTTTTGCAGTTGGTTGTATTATCAGTGTAAAAGAATGGACCGGGGTCCACAGTTCACTAGTGGTGTCTCTCCATAAAAGATAACTAACATGCTGGGTGAACAAATTACAGCTGGGCAATTGACAAAATATTGAGCGCATGACAATGCATATATATGACATGATGATTACTATGATATTCATGTGGGCATTACGACAAAATACATAGACCGTTATCCAACAGCGTCTATGACTAATAATCCACCGCCAGGTTGTCATACCGAGTTCCCCGTTGGTATTAAGTTGCAAGCAACGGATAATTGCATTAAGTAATGTGCGTAATGTAAACAAATGCATTAGACCTAACGGCGCACCCTTAAGCTAAGCATCGGTTATTTTATCCCTAGTGGCAACAGCACATCCACAATCTTAGAAGTTATTGTCACTCTCCCAGATTACCGGAGGCATGAACCCACTATCTAGCATAAATACTCACTCTTGGAGTTACAAGCATCTACTTGGCCAAAGCATCTACTAGTAACGGAAAGCATGCAAGATCATAAATAACATATAAGATAGATTGATAATCAACTTGACATAGTATTCAATATTCATCGGATCCCAGCAAACACAACATGTAGCATTACAATAAGATGATCTTGATCATGATAGGCAGCTCACAAGATCTAAACATGATAGCATAAAGTGGAGAGACAACCATCTAGCTACTGCCATGGACCCGTAGTCCAAGGATGAACTACTCACGCATCACTCCGGAGGCAGGCATGGTGATGTAGAGCCCTCCGGTGATGATTCCCCTCTCCGGCAGGGTGCCGGGAAGAGCTTCTGAACCCTCCCGAGCTAGGGTTGACGGCGGCGGCGTCTCTGGAACTTTTCGTGGATAATGGCTCGGGTATTTAGGGTTTTCGCGTCGGGAGGAATAAATAGGCGAAAGGGCGGCGGCTGCGGAGCCACGAGGGCCCCACACCACCCCACGGCGCGGCAGGGGGCCCGCGCGGCCCCATGGTGTGGGTGCCACGTGGCCCCCTCCGTCTCTCCTCTGGACTCCGTCTTCGTGTTGGAAAAATAGGAGGTTCTGTCCAAGTTTCGTCCAATTCCGAGAATATTTCCAGACTAGCTTTTCTGGAATACAAAAACAGCAGAAAACAGGAACTGGCACTGTGGCATCTTGTTAATAGGTTAGTCCCAGAAAATGCATAAAAATGCTATGAAGTGTATATAAAACATGTAACAATTGGTATAATATCAACATGGAACATCAGAAATTATAGATACGTTTGAGACGTATCAAGCATCCCCAAGCTTAGTTCTACTCGTCCTCGAGTAGGTAAAACGATAAAAACAAAATAATTTCTGAGGTGACATGCTACAATCATAATCTTGATCAAATAGTATTGTAAAGCACATGTTATGAATGAAGTGATCCAGGTCAATGGTCTATAGTTTGCTAGCAAGTAGATAATGAGCAAACAACTGAATCATATAAGCAAAAACTTTTCATGAATAGTACTTTCGAGACAAGCATCAAAGAGTTTTGCATAAGAGTTAACTCATAAAGCAATAGATTCTAAGTAAAAGGTATTTAACCAACACAAAGGAAGATTTAAGTTTCAGCAATTGCTTTCAACTTTCAACATATATATCTCATGGATATTTGTCAACACAAAGCATATAATAAGTGCAATATACAGCATATAAAAATTGTTGCACCAAAGTTGACACTAGTGTTTGCTTCTAAGATAGAAAGAAGTAGGAAAACTGACTCAACATAAAAGTAAAAGAAAGGCCCTTCGCAGAGGGAAGCAGGGATTAAATCATGTGCTAGAGCTTTTTAAGTTTTTGAAATCATATAGAGAGTAAAAATAAGTTTTGAGAGGTGTTTGTTAATTGTCAACGAATCAGAAAATGGAAAGTACAATATGACCCCTGCCAACCAGACTTTTAAGAGCGGCTCCCATGAAGGACGTTATTTCTACCAGCAAGGCAGATCATCCCTCTTTCTCTTTTGTTTACACATGCAGATATTTCACTGTTTGTCATTGCTTGACTGATAAATCAGGGCAAAAATGTGAAGAGAATTAAGCGGTTAAAGTTGTAATTAATTGGGACTGGGCACCCCATTTGCCAGCTCTTTTTGCAAAATTAATGGATAAGCGGATGTATATGCCGCTAGTCCGGTGGTAAAGTCTGTTTGACAGTTGACATAAAGACATCCACCCCGTCCTCATGAGCTTGGTAAACATTGACACAAAATAGGAGTAATAATTTTGAATAGTTTAAAGGTAGCACATGAAAAATTTACTTGGAATGGCAAGGAAATACCACATATAGGTAGTTATGGTGGACACAGATGGCATGGATTTTGGCTCAAGGTTTTGGATGCACGAGAAGCATTCCCTCTCAGTACAGAGTTTAGGCTAGCAAGGTTATTTGAAGCAAACACAGGATATCAACCGACACAGCAAGACTTATATGAAAACATATTGCAAGCATTATAAGACTCTACACTGTCTTCCTTGTTAACCAAACCCTTTTACTAGAAAATATCTAGACCTTAGAGATACCAATCATGCAAACCAAATTTCAACGAGCTTTACGGTAGTTCTTCATTAATAGGTTTTAACTACATGATACAAAAGCTTAAACATGAACTACTTGATAACTCAAAACAATTGACAAGTATCAAATTATCCAATACATGATCTACAAGAATATGTAAGCTTTTTCCATTATACCATCTACCACATGCAACATTTTCTGTTCCAACCAAACACCAATCAATTTATTTCAACATAAACTCTCCAAACAATTATAAGTGAAGCAAGAGAGTACTTTCTTTAAAAGAACTAACAGCTCTGAATAAGAGATGCATGCAAAACAGGAGCTAAAAGCATAGCAATAGCTAGATAAGAATACTCAACAAGTATAAGTGAAGAATAGGAGTATTCATATGAAAAAGCGGAGCGTGTCTCTCTCCCAATCAAGAATGCTGGGGTCCAATCAAGTTGACCATAAGAAAAATAAAATACTGAAAATAAAAGCACACAGACGCTCCAAGTAAAGCACATATGATGTGAAAGAATTAAAATATAGTTTCACTAGAGATGACCTGATAAGTTGCTGATGAAGAAGGGGATGCCTTGGGCATCCCCAAGCTTAGACGCTTGAGTCTTCTTGAAATATGCTGGGGTGATCCATGGGAGCATCCCCAAGCTTAAGCTCTTCACTCTTCTTGATCACATTATATCATCCTTCTCTCTTGACCCTTGAAAACTTCCGCCACACCAAACTCAAAGTAATTCTCATTAGAGGGTTAGTGCACAATCAAAAACTCACATGTTCTATAAGGACACAAACATGACCGTTACTTTTAACATTAGCTACTGCCACTGATGTTATGTGAAGCTCTTCACCCTAAAAAAGAATTCCACTCAACACTAGTAAAAGAGAGAATGCGAAAAATAAAAGACAGAATCTGTCTAAACAGAACAGTCCGCAAAGACGAATTTTTTCGAGGCACTTACGTTGCTCAGATCGAAAAACTTTAAACTAACGAAAGATGCGTACATATCTGAGGATCACGCACAAAAATTTGCAGATTTAAATAATTTTTCTGTGATTTTACAGAATTAAAACGGTGAACAGCAGAAATCTGTTCCTGCGCAGAAATCCAAATCTAGCATCATCTTCCTATTAGAGGCAATACTTGGCACAACAATGCGATAAAATAAAGATACAAAGGAATTGTTACAGAAGTAAACAACTCCTTGACTCAAAAAGAAAAGAAAAATTGCAGAAATAAAATAATGGGTTGTCTCCCATAAGCGCTTTCTTTAATGCCTTTTAGCTAGGCTATAAGATTTTAATGATGCTCTCATAAGAATAAGAGTTGAAAAACAAAGAGAGCATCAAGAGGCAAATATCAAACACATTTAAGTCTAACCCACTTTCTATGCAAAGGAATCTTGTAACAAAATAAATTATTGAAGCATAAAGCAACTAGCATAGAAAGATGAAACAAATGCAACTTCAAAACTTTCAACATAAGAGAGGTGTTTTAGTGACTTGAAAACTTTTACAACCATATTTTCCTCTCTCATAATAACTTTCAGTAGCATCATGAACAAATTCAACAATATAACTATCACATAAAGCATGCTTTTCATGATCTACAAACACATAATTTTTATCAAGCTCCAAGGTAGTGGGATCAAAAATTTCAAACCCACTTTTAAACATTAAAACAAGATGATTGGTCACTCTCAATAGTAGAATGCATAATATTATCAAGCAACATAGGACCATCATCTAAAGCTTTATCATAAACATTTTCTAAGCAAACTTTCTCATTACCATGCATTTTGAAATTAGGCATAAATAAGGATTATCATAAGACTTATCAAAATAGCATGGATTTTCATAAATAACAGTAGCATAATTATTTCCACAAGTTTCATTCATAGGGAATATTTCAAGAGAATCCACAGGAACATAACATTCTTCCTCCTTTTGTAAGCATGGAAAAAATAGTGTAAGAGTTAAAGAGTTACTCTCATTGGAAGGTAGACATGGGTAGTTAATCCACTCTTCCTCCTTTTGTTCATCACTCTCCTCCTCTTTTTCATCCGATGAGATTTCAGCATCAGCAGTTTCTTCTTCCACATGTTCCTGCAAGGCAATGGTCTCCTCCTTTGGAGGAAAGATCCTATTAATAAATTCAGTAATATAACCATTATCCTTGTAATTCTCAAAACAATATTTAAGTACAACAAGATTCTCAGATTTATAAGGGGTAACATCATCATTAGCAATAATGTCAAATAAAGCAGCAATTTCATAAGCCCCCTTAAAAGCAATAAATTCTTCAATTCTCTCCACATTATAAAAATCATAATCCCCATTAGCATAAGAAGACAAGATTTCATTATCATTGTGAGCACATTGGAAAGGAAGGTGACGCAATCCACAAGAACATTTTACATCATAAAGCCTACATAAATCCCAGGCACATGTTTTAACTTTCTCAATAAAATTCCATAATAGTAACCCTTTTTCAGACAAACGGTGTTTCTTAAAATGTTTTTGATGGCCCTCTGTGAACCCACCGTGCCAATAAAATTTAGTTTGAAAGAAGTTATCCATTGATAGCAAGTAAACAACTAGACATAATAACAAACCGAAATAACTAGATGCTGGAATTTAATTTTTTTGTGTTTTTGATTTTAAAAGCAAACAAGATAAAATAAAATAAACTAAGCAAGACATAACAAAGTAAAGAGATTGGAAGCGTGAAACTCCCCTTGCAGAAATCCTCTTGCTCCCCGGCAACGGCGCCAGAAAAATGCTTGATTGCGTGGATCACACGTTCGTTGGGAGACCCCAAGAGGAAGGTATGATGCAGTGTAGCAGCAGTTTTCCCTCAGTATGAAACCAAGGTTTAATCGAACCAGTAGGAGCAAGAAATCACTTCTGAAGGTTGTTGGTGGCGGAATATGGCGCGGCTCAACACCAGGGAATCCGGCGCCGATGTGGAATCTGCACACAACACAATCAAACTACTTTGCCCCAACGAAACAGTGAGGTTGTCAATCTCACCGGCTTGCTGAAAACAAAGGATTAAACGTATGGTGTGGAAAACAGTAGTAAATTGCAGAGAATGAAAAGGAACAGCGTTTGCAGTTGGTTGTATTATCAGTGTAAAAGAATGGACCGGGGTCCACAGTTCACTAGTGGTGTCTCTCCATAAAAGATAACTAACATGCTGGGTGAACAAATTACAGCTGGGCAATTGATAAAATATTGAGCGCATGACAATGCATATATATGACATGATGATTACTATGATATTCATGTGGGATTACGACAAAATACATAGACCGTTATCCAACAGCGTCTATGACTAATAATCCACCGCCAGGTTGTCATACCGAGTTCCCGTTGGTATTAAGTTGCAAGCAACGGATAATTGTATTAAGTAATGTGCGTAATGTAAACAAATGCATTAGACCTAACGGCGCACCCTTAAGCTAAGCATCGGTTATTTTATCCCTAGTGGCAACAACACATCCACAATCTTAGAAGTTATTGTCACTCTCCTAGATTACCGGAGGCATGAACCCACTATCTAGCATAAATACTCACTCTTGGAGTTACAAGCATCTACTTGGCCAAAGCATCTACTAGTAACGGAAAGCATGCAAGATCATAAATAACATATAAGATAGATTGATAATCAACTTGACATAGTATTCAATATTCATCGGATCCCAGCAAACACAACATGTAGCATTACAATAAGATGATCTTGATCATGATAGGCAGCTCACAAGATCTAAACATGATAGCATAAAGTGGAGAGACAACCATCTAGCTACTGCCATGGACCCGTAGTCCAAGGATGAACTACTCACGCATCACTCCGGAGGCAGACATGGTGATGTAGAGCCCTCCAGTGATGATTCCCTCTCCGGCAGGGTGCCGGGAAGAGCTTCTGAACCCTGCCGAGCTAGGGTTGACGGCGGCGGCGTCTCTGGAACTTTTCGTGGATAATGGCTCGGCTATTTAGGGTTTTCGCGTCGGGAGGAATAAATAGGCGAAAGGGCGGCGGCTGCGGAGCCATGAGGGCCCCACACCACCCCACGGCGCGGCAGGGGGGCCCACGCGACCCCATGGTGTCATCCAGACTAGCTTTTCTGAAATACAAAAACAGCAGAAAACAGGAACTGGCACTGTGGCATCTTGTTAATAGGTTAGTCCTAGAAAATGCATAAAAATGCTATGAAGTGTATATAAAAACATGTAACAATTGGTATAATATCAACATGGAACATCAGAAATTATAGATACATTTGAGACGTATCAGTTCCTGGCGAGGTCCGGCGAGGGTGTTGTACCTCGCCCAAATGCTGTTTTGGAGGCTCTGTTGCAGCCATGGTGCACCCTGCTCTTCGCGGTGGGGTTGAAGCTGGTGTCCCTCGACGATGGGTAGGTGGGTGGGCCGAGCGAAAGCTCAAGTAGTCTGTTGACGCGGTGTCGGCGACGCCCGTGGGCGCCGTTTTCCCTCTTGGGGGCAACGCTGTGGCTCCACCTCACCTCCCTCGTGTTTGCTCCGGGTGAAAACCCTGGTCTTTGGACCCGATGGTGGCGGCGCTTCTGCGTCGTATCCTCCTTGGAGGCACCGTCTTGGAGGAGGGGTCCCCTTTCTTCGACATGCTGTTTGAGTGCAAAGTAGGTGCCTTTCCGCAGCCGGCGTTCCGATGTGATGTTGTCTTGCTCTTGTGCTTTGGTGGAGGCACAACCTACGAACACTGTGGTCTGATCCTGCCCCCTGGTGGTTGGCCGTCTCTCTCACGCAAGGGTTTGGTACTCACTGTTGCCGGTGTTGTCCAATCCCGCCCCTTGGTGGCTGGTTGTTTCACGCAAGGGCTCGGTTCTCGCCGTTGTCGCCTGTCGGTGTTTTGTCCTCGCTCGGCGTTGTGATGCTCGGCTTTCTCTCCTTCAGGTTCGACGTCTTCTGGAGGCTCTGATCTTTCGTTTCCGGCTTTCATCTTCGTTGTCAAGCTATGTGCCTATTGTTGGGGTCTCTTCGCCGGTGGCCCGTCCCTGCCCCTGGTGGCTGGCTGTTTCACGCAAGGGTTTGGTGCTTGGCGTAGTGTAGCTTTTTTCTTGTTTTAACTTGTCTTTGCTCTGCTTCGTAAGAGGTTCTCCTCAACACCTTTGTATCTTGTGACCGACTGGCTTTATTAATTTAAAGCTGGGTTGTATAGCCTTTGTTCTAAAAAAAACATGGGAATGAAGCACGCGTCATGGCAAGATTGGAAAGAAGGAAAGGACGCAGGGGAGGCCGGCCGTGGCAGCGAAAGATTTGCATACTGAGCGAGATGGCAGGGCATTGGGCAGTGCTGGGGCGCATGGATCAGCCTGGGTCGTTGGGTTCTCATGTGATGTGAGGAAGGGGCGAGAGGTAGAAGACAAGGCTGCTCCTCCCCCTGTTATTGCACCAGACACTGAGACACTAGACGCAGCGCCCAGCTGCTGCTTACCCTTTTCTCACCTTGTGTGCTGCGATATGGCCGCCCAAGCTCTGCTCAGCTGCCACTGCCCTCTCACTAGCACTTGGCCCGTTTATATGGAAACTCTCCTGGGCTCCACACCCTCAAAACGCCATGTCCTCCTGCCAGCCCAAACGCTCGCAAAACAAATGCATGCACGCTAGGGTTTCAGTTCACTAAGGCAGTCATGCAAAATATAAAGGAGTGCTATATAAGCTCAACATGGGTTATTAATAAAAGCCATAAGCATCAATCGATGTAGAGGCTGAGGCTTCCCCATTTCGAAAAAAAAAACTCAACATGGGTCTATATAAAAATATTCGGTCCTTTGGCTGCTTGGTGTGCCACCTAGGAGCCGTGATTAGACCTCTCTCGAACGTATTTGGACCAAAGTATCATGTGGGACAAGTTTATGGACTAGTCCCTATCATTTTGCGACATTGTGGACTAACCTCAACCCAAAGGACAAGTCGATATAACCCAAGTGCAATTACATTTAAATCTTTGGTTATGTTGCATAGTTTTATGCAACAATATCAATGGAAGCATGCAATGTTAATTTGATTGCATTCACTCCGTTATTCGACCTACAGAACTATGAAAGGAATATTTAGCCCTAGAAGAACAATAAACTCGAGGACAATCCAGTCAGACATTCTAGAACTTTCTACTACTTACACTTAAAAAAAAAATCATATATCTAGAACTTCCTATTTGTTTACACCTAGGATCCTAAGATAGACAGCTATACTCTTTAGAAACACCCCAACCTTGTAACCTAGATCGAGATCCGGCTCTGTTGTCGTAGCCGGGTTATCGAGATCGAGATCAATAATAAGATAGCAGAAAGTAGGTCTTTATCTCCAATGGAGAGGCCGAACCTGGGTAAACCCTTTCTCCCCTGTAGAGCAAGACCATCTCCTGAACACCAGAGTCGCCTTGCCCTCAATCTCAAGTTACCTCGTGTAACATCTGCCGTGTTATCTACCCCACGACATTGTCCTTGGCGAGGGCCAGCCGAACCTGTGTCCATTTCTCGTTCCCCTCTATCCTTGTGAAGACGTGAAGAAACTTGAACTCTACCTTCTCGTCGTTGCGGTACATCTCGAACATCCAGACCATCTATGATCAATGAGTCCAAAATAAGAAAACCGGGGAAGAAAGGGCAAACCAAGGCGAAAAGAAGCTCACCGCCATCTCGTTGTTGGAGCCGCTCTTCGGCCGATTTTGGACCTCCTCTTGGATGCCATGCCACTTGTTGCAAGCTTGTTGGATGCTCGCCCAATGGTTGGACATGGCCTTCTCGCCGCGCTCCGTGACGATCATGGCGAACTCGGGATCAACGAGCCGGCGCTCATCGTATGATGACTTCACTCTCTTCCAATAGTGATCATTGTTTTGATTTGCGCCGGTGATCGGGCCAATGCTCACCATCTTCCATGCTTCGGCTAGGCATTCATCTTCCTTGGTACTCCATTTGATGCGAGGCTCGGCGGGCTTGGTTCCCTTTGGTGCCCTCTTCTTCTTCCCTTTGGCCGGCGTGGCTCCTTCTTCGCCGATGCCCATCTCCTCCACCTCGGCTTCAGCTTCGACCTCGCCTTCCTCTGCCTCGACGTCGTTCTCGGCCTGCTGCGTTCCACCCCCGCCGCCGCATGTCTGCTGCGATCCACCCTCGCCGGCTTGTGTGAAGAAACCAGGGCCGGCAGCCGAAGCAATGGAGCCGAACGCGATCATCTCCTCCATGTAGGCGTCTCCGTGCATGCCGGTGAACATGCTATGGGTGTCGTGGCTCGGGTGAAGGGAAGCGCGCGGCGTAGCGACGACGAGCTTGAGTAACTCGGCGAGCCTCCATACTCCATGTTCATGTCGGTGGCGCTGAATGAAGACGGAGGGCGCGGAGAAGGGCAGTGGGGAAATACGACGTTGGGGTTGAATCCGCCGTGCGCTTCTACATCGTCGTACTCAGGCGAGTAGTGGTGAGCTCTCCAGCGCGGCGACGGCGACGGCGAGAAGCCCGTTGGCGAGGTGACGCTTGCTTGGCTACCCCATCCGGCGAACTGAGCAGTGTGAGGCGGGAGGCTGACCCTCACCTTCACGCCATCACGCCCCTCTCGACGACCGGCGTCGCCATCTCCATCTCCATCTTCCCATCGTCGCCATCTTCCTCCTCCTCCTCATCATCCTCGCCGCCGCCGCCCTCCACCAGGCGCTTGGCCCTCAGCACCTTCTCCCACGCCCGGCGGCTGGCGCTCTCGGTCTTCCTGCGTTGCACATCGGCCGCCCACTTGGTGTTGCTCCAGCCCGCGGCCTCTTCATCGGCGCCCACGGCTTCCTCGGCTTCTTCACCTTCTCGGCGACGGCGCGCGAGGCCCGGTGAACTTTTTCGGTGGCATGGCTGCTAGATCTGGGGGGAGGGGTAAATGGCGGGAGCTGCGGGCGGGGGAGGAGATATGTGGGGAAAATGGAGGGAAAAGAGGGGGGAAAAGGAGGGAAAACGGCCATGTCTCGCCGACAGTGCTGGCCCACGCCAACTTTTCGCTTCCGCCGGCGCCCCCCGGCGAAACCCAGCGCGTTGGGTTCGGCTTGGGTCCGCCGGCGCTAAAAACGGCGCAAACTGGCGCTAAATGAGCCACCATGGAGTTGGCAACATCTGCGCTCCAGAGAAGAGCACTGCCTCAAAAGGCAAATTAACGTGCACTGGTCCAGGATCCTAGGCTGAACACCTACTCCTTACACATCTGATCATCTTAAGTGTCAAGCACACACATACACTGCTACCACCAGTACTGCTGGTGTGTACTAGCAAGAGAGGTGCCCTTTGTCCTCACGCACGCATGCAGTGTGGCCATCGCATGCGCTGCCCGACCCAATGCAACCAGGGAGATGAGTATCCATTGAACTCGAGTTTGTCCAAAGGCCCCGGCCAAACCAGGATCAAAGGCGCCTTCCCAAAAGTCATGGTTAGTTTTGTTGTGCGTCCAAAAAGATATCTGAATTTCTAGAGCATATACAGTGCACTCGCATGTCTTGCAAAGGACGGTGAATAAAGGGGACGCAGCTTCAGTGACTTACTCAAGCTAAGTCTCGGTGACTTAGCCTTTTTCGTCAGTCCTCCGGTGTTAGCAATAATCTTGCCTAATCAAAGTTAAGTTAGTCTTCAGGTTAGGAAAGTCAGGTCTTGTCCGTGGAGTCCTTGTGCATGGCTTGCATGCCATTGTCGGTTTGCATGTTCTGGTTTAGGTAATAGTCTAGATACGTGAGTTTTAGTAGTACTAGTTCACGTACGCTACTCGCCTAGTACTAGTTCGATGTTAAGTGGAAAATGTGCAATCGAAGGCTTTTTTTTTTCCCTGCCCTCCGCGTCGTCTCCTCGAGCGAGGCGACCGGGGCGGTCCTTTCCGCACCTCCTCGCCAGAGAGCCTGCAGCCGCCCTCTCCCCCTCGCCGCCGCCGGCGGGAGCCGCCGGGCGTTGCCCGCGCGGTGCCAAGGCGTGGCCGCGGTGGCGGTTCCTTCTTCTACCCGTTGCAGGGCCCCGACTTGGGCGGTGCGTCCTTGCGGCGGTGCAGCAAGGTCAGCAGCGCTCCGGCGTAGGCGGGTGGCAGCGACGCGATGGCGCAGCCGGTTGGCGGCGGCAGTGGCTTGGCGCGGGGCCTGGCCGGCGGCGCCCTGCAAGCCCAGATCTAGGCCCTTTGGGCCCGATCTGGGTCAGTGTGGGCCGGGTCGGGCTCCGACGTGGTCATCTCCGGTTGGACTGAAAAGCAGGCCGTGAGGGGGGTGGCGGCTACAGCGCCATGTTTGCTGCAGCGCGGCGGCGGAAGCTTTACGGGCCCAGTTCGGGCCTGGCCGGGCCTAGTTGGCCTGGTGTGCTTCTACTGCTGCGTCTGATCTGCTGCTACCAATGGCGGTGGAGGTTGTTCCCTCACACGTGGATGCAGTACTACCGTCCCTTGTCTATGGCTGACTCTTCTCGTCCGGCCAGCCTCGCGGCGTTCTTCATGTGAGACATCGATGATGACTTCAAGACTGTGGTGTACGAATTGGTGGGTGGTGAGCTTGGTGGAGCCAATGGTTTGTCCGAGGTTGTGGTCTGTTGGGGTCAGGAGAAATTCATGTCGGCTCTTTGCAAGCACCGCGTGATGACGCCTGCGGGTGCCGCCTTTCTTCTTGAAGGGCGTTGGATGTACCCCTTGCCCACTACCCTCCGTGTACCAGGAGAAATTCTAGGAGCAGTCCGGTCAGCAGCGTCGGCGTCGTCGCATTCCTTCTTGAAGGTGTTGCTTGGTACGCGACGATTCAGAGGCATGGGAGTGTGGTGGGAATTCTCCGGAGGGCGCAGCAGTTGCGGGACATCTTCGCTTTCGTCGATCCGGCGTTGTTGACATTACTTTCTCTTCTATTTCTCTTATTTTATTCTTGGGCTTATCGTGTTGTTTGCCCCAGCAGTGATCTCATGGTTGTATGGGTGGTTGCTATATTAATATAGCGGAGCGCAAGCCTGTTTCGAGAGAGAGTTCGATGTTAAGTTCCCAGTTCTGAACCCTAGTAGGATTAGTTTCGTTCGACGTCCGGCCGTGTATAAATACACGTTGAGGCTGCACTTTTGTAACCAAAAGTTGTACCGTGAGATTTAGAAGAAATAAAGAAAAAAGAACTGGCGCGACATGCGCCCTTGGCAAAAGTTTTCGCGTGTGTGTTCGTGATATATTGATGTGATTCAATCATCTTGGGAAATCCCAATATCCGTCCCAGATCCGACATAACAGATTGTCCCAAATTTGAAACTAAAAAAAATTCAGAAAAAGTTGAAAAGATTCCAGTAAATCATAAATGTTTTAGTGTTTATTCTGGGAAAGTTTCATCTCATTTGGACCAACGGTTTGTAAAACAACTTTTTGAGCTGAGAAACATAAAAACCATATAGTCGCAAACTATTAATCAAAATGGGATGAAACTTTCCCAGAATACACACCAAAACATTTACGATTAACTGGATTTATTTCAATTTTTAGAACCATTTTTATTTTGAGTTTCAAATTTAAGACAATATCCTACGTCTGATCTGAAAGGGAAGGCTGGTGAAGAGGCTAAGTCACCGAGAGACTTAGCTTCAATAAGTCACTAAAGTTGCGTCCGAATGAAAGGTGCAAAATCCGGATCCTTGTGCGAAAATCTAATATAGGGCCCTATGTCACTAGAAAATGTAAACTAATTAACAATTATAATGTATATGACATAGTATTTTACATTATAATTTTATATATTAAGAATCAATAGCTATTCAACTCACGGTTGCCTAATGTTTATTTGAACACCATCATTCTGTTAGTATTCTTGGAAATGAAATCTTCAGCGATATTCTCATAATGAATCTTCTCCAACACTTCGCTCTCATGTGTTTTGTGGCCAAATCTTTGAGTGTTTGTTGTGTAATCATACTACGCATATAGTACTTCGAAAGTTTCAATTTAGAAAAGATCCGCTCTGCCGATGCAACATTCATAAGAATGGTCAACAAAATTATGTATGCAATGCTTGCATCCGGAAAGTATTAAGTCCATTTATAAACTTAATAAGAACTTCATGATGACTCAACTGATTCTTAACACACTACATACAATAGATGGATTAAACAAAACTATAGGATGCATCATCATCAATCAACTGGAGTGGCTCATAAACTAGCAGCTTTCAGCCGGTCTGTTGGTTGTAGTGGTGTTCTTTACTCCTACGTCCCAGATTTTGTTATGAAACAGACGGTGAGCGATAGTAATCCGATCGAATGATGTTGATTAATATATACAAAACACCTTTCAAAAAAATCAATTGGAGTAGGTTTTGGTTGCTAATTGCTTAATGATAGACCGTCGAACTCCCTCGTCGCTGATCGTGCCCTAGTCCGATTAAACTTATTTAGTGATGAGTGTCGACCGAGGAGACGATGCGATTCCTGCTGACTGTTGATCTGATTGGGATTGGAGGACCACGTTTTGGATTGCCCGTTGCCGAACGGTCGAGAAGGTCACAATTCTGAAGAATAGAAATTGTTGCTGGGTGCTTGTGTTGCAGCCAAGATTTGTTTTTTACATGGGGAGCCAGGAGTTGAGATGCGAGCGAGTGACGCAGGGAGGGCCTGCCTAATCAATCGATTGATCGATTTCTTGCTCCACTCATTCGCCAGATTGCGAGGCTAGTCAGTCGCAGGATTCGGGATAGAGACGGCATGCCAGTGATGGCACAGATAAAGTTGGCTCAGCTCTCAGTGGATGGACTTCCACAAGGTATGGGGCATATTGCTATATGAGCCTATATGAAAATTTTGGGCCCCCCAAATTTCAGGTCCTTGTGCGGCCGCCGCACAGGTTGCACACTTGTTGGCCCGGGCCTGGTAAATGTTGTCCCTGCCCTATAGGTCTGCATCGCCCCGTGGCCGGTTGCGGTGTCAAATCAGGGCGTCACCGCACCCGCTAAGGCTTCCTCTAAGCCAATATCAACTTGATGTTCATTACTCCTTCGATGTCCGCTTAACCACCCAGACCATGAAGCAAACTCAGTACAAAAATCATCAATTGTTCCATCTAATGGTGCGCTCAAGTTGGCATTCCCGCAAACATCTTGAGCCATGCGACTTCACCTTGGCTCTCATGCTCCACATTAGCGCAGCCATCGTGCGATGCGCCCCAACCCACCCTCCTCTCGCCACAATATCCACACTACAACGACTCTGATTGACTGTGTAATCACTAGGAGCTATACCGGGCACCGCCAACGCTAATTGTGACCATTGTTTTCATGCACAGGAGGCATGAATGAAGGCACGGCGCCCACCCCAACACTCCTAATCCGACATTGGAGGTCACCAAGGGAGAAAGGGAAGTGTTTCTGACAAGCTGGCAACGGCCCACACATGAGCAAAAAACGAAAAGGATGTAACGGTACGAAAGTGAGAGATGGTGAGGCCCATGTTGTTGATTGTCTCCACACCTGATTGGAGAACACGGGGAGGATGGAGAGGCCGACATTTCCAACGGCCTTAAGAGTTTGTAGAGATGTTCTGCTCAACACAAGAAACGGGTTGTTGTATAACGATCTGGTGACGTTCTCAAAAAACATCATAGATTTCCCTACATCACACCACAGGATAGTTTCAGAATTTCCGCCAGGCATCAAAAGTAGGCTCACGAGGCCCAAGTGGGTGACATTTTTATTACGAAATTTGAAAATCATCACAGATTACAAACCTCACAGATCCCACCGACCAGGCTATGACTCATGCAGGCAACCGAGGCCAGCCAAGTAAAGCTTTTTGTTTTCTTTTTCTGCGTTTCAATTTTTTAGAAAAAAGATCATTAAAACTAACATAGTCTCATAAAAATAAGATATAATTCCTATGAACTTAAAAATATATGGAAACCGTAATAATATTTCTATCTATCCATGTCATTTCCATGCATCTTAAATAGGATTTACTCTGTTGTTAACAAATAGGCGTAATTCAAGATTCCAAAAAGATTTCAAACAAACAAGCTACCATTTGAATATAAAATCTACTCCATCTGATCCAAAATAACCGTCGCGGTTTTGAACTGGGTTAGTTCAAAACTGTGAGACTTATTATGGATCGGAGGAAGTACCAATTACACAAGAGTAACTAAATATATATTTACTTGCATATAGGCCTCTTTTAGATACATGTAGATAAAATTTGAGCTATACCTAGTAAATATCTTGAAATTAATTTAATGTATAAATAATAACAAATGATTGAATAATTTTTTCTGAATCTGACACTAACAAATAACATAGTGAGAATTTTAGATAAACATTATTTGAAGGTACTACATATAGTAGCTTAATTTGATAATATTTCGTAAAAATATAAAATATTTTGTAACGAGATAGAACATGAAGGTACATTTGTGACAACTGATGTAAAACGAAGTTGTATCCCAAATATTAAGTGAATTAGACGAAGAAATTGTTCTATGCCATAATTGCCATCTAAATTCTCTAATGTTTCACGGGAGATGCATGATTACAAATCAAGGTATATTCAAAGTTCTCCAGTCATGCATAATTGAATAGGACATGCCACTATAATCCTATTTATTGATCTTACTTTGTTTTGTGAGAATCAAAGGGAGCCTATATTTTGTGAACACCAGCTTTGACAAAGAAACGAGCAATAACAACGAGCAAGAGCGGGAGGTGGATTGGGTGACAAACTATTATCAAAAGCTCACACATTTTACAACTCTATTAATTAGCTACACCTAAACTTGATAGTATTGTACTCTAGAAACATCTGTCAGATTATTGATTAGATTTATGCTCTCTGTTAAATTGTACTATGGCTCGTAGATATTTAGCAATACTATGATACATTAGGAGTCATATGTTAATTTATAGATCAATGTGATGTTCTTTGCTCGCTTGGATTAAAGGTGAATTTGGTCATAATAAACTATTT
Organism: Poa pratensis; assembly: GCA_947311845.1. Taxonomy (NCBI): domain Eukaryota; kingdom Viridiplantae; phylum Streptophyta; class Magnoliopsida; order Poales; family Poaceae; genus Poa; species Poa pratensis. The sequence continues at coordinate 33,436,865 of CAMZMU010000109.1, read as the reverse complement.
TCTAAAACAAAAATTAATAGAAAAAATATTTTGAATGAAATACAAGTGTAGTTAGCAAAAAGATCTATTGGTAATGATAAATTTTAAAAATGTATGATAATATGTATTTTCGTATGATTATGCATGAGTATATTATTAATTATGTTACTATCTCTCAACTTAATATAGTATTTAATTAGAGTGATGAATTAATTACAAAGTCTTAAATCCAGTGCTAATTATGAAGAAGTAAACAAAAACAATATAAATAGATGAACCAATTGATTTTAATATGAATTATGAAAAGTATCAGTTGGATTTTCATCTAGTGAAACTAACATGATCGGCTTAGTTGTAACTCATATTTAACACAGAAGTAGCTAGTCTAGTGGGTCTTCTAATTGACCAAAATAACCATTATGTTGGACTAAAGTTAGAAGATTTATTCTTAAAGAATATGCGGATTCAAGGACTTACCCTAAAGGTTCTACTATGCTACATTAGTAGATAGTAAATGATGTGGTTTATGTAGATAATCTAATCACGAGAAGCATTTGTTTGAAATTGCAACAATGACGAAACCATGATGGTTTTCCGGTTTAAATAAATGATTTAATTAAATCGGTACCTAAATAAATTTGAGAAAAAAAGCAAGAAGGAGAGAGATTAAACTTCTCGGCACTTTTTGCATCTTCTGGACATACAAGCAACACACAGCGAGAGGCTTGTAACAACTGGTGTGAAAGGAAGTTGCATCTGAAATATTACCTGAAACTGCATAGAAAAATGTTCTATGTCACATAGTTTGCCGTTTATATCTCTCTAGTTCTTCATGGGAGATGCATGGGTTACAAAGCAATGTACGCTCAAAGTTCTCCGGTCATGGATAATTGAATAGGTTATACCCGATGTTCGGGATATCGCTTCTCGTTAACTTACCAGCTAAGATAAGAGATAATTCGGTTTATCAGACGATTTATCAATTTTATCGGTCGACTATTTATCGGCAAGGTTTTTTAAAATCTCAGATTTTCGTATCATCAGGATCAATCAACATGGCAAACTCGCAAGCCATGTCATATGTATCCCTCTTAAGCAACTTGAGATGTACTGGAAGTAGCCATCTACACAAATAGAAGGCATCAAGACTCTAACAACTCAACCAAAATAAAAACATGGGAGCTAACTCGGTTGGGTCCCACCAATTTACTGGTGAACATTGGCAAATATCGGCGATATATCGGTTGTCATCGGTTAATGTCAGCGGTATTCACTTATCTTATATGTCTGACCCGACCCTGATAAGCGATAAACAGGCCGATATTTTGAACAGTGCTTGTACCACTATACTCCTGCTTTTCTTTTTCCTCTGTTTTGTGAAATCAGAGTGACCCTAGATTTTGTGATTAATGTGGAAGACGTATATGTGGGACGGGCATGAATGATAAGCTCACGTGGCCTTTTTGCTGAACCCATTCTTCCACTAGAAAAAACAAAATATACGCAGAACTCCTATGAGAAGACCAAACGGAAGTAGGAGTACTAGGTTGACAATGGTGATCGGTCTGGCGTTTTGCTCTTGGAAATTGTACACGGGGGGCGCCAACATTGAACTCTCAAACCCCCAAAGTCAACCCCAGTTAGCTGTAGTTGTAGCCATGATCGCACGCCCTAGCTTATCAGCTTATAGCTAGGCCGCCGTCCTGTTCCTGTGCAGCTGCAGCTGCACCGCATGGTGGATATCTCGGTCGACCAATTGACTTCCCTTCCGACAGCACGGCCCGGGCGGCGCTGGTGAGTGAACCTGAGCTGAGCTGAGCTTGTTGGGAGGCGGGCGGCGTCGCATTTAACGCTGCGAGCAGATGCTTTCCAGTTCGGGCGCTGCATACTACAGCGCTAGGCTTTGGCAGCCTCTCTCGTGACCGAGACTGTCCGGCCGGGGACACCGTGGCCTGGAAACATGGCGAACTCCAGGAGAAATGAAGGATTGCACCGGCCGGAATGCACTGACACGCATGCGTATGCACTCTTCGAGGTTATTAGAATCTGCGAGTTTCAGAAATTCTCAAAGAAAGGCGAACAAAAAAAACGGTGTTAGATTAGTTTGTTTTAATAACAACAGTAGAACTGTTATGTTCAGTCGTAAGAGTGTTAGATTAGATATGGCTGGTGTACTAGAGTGTCACAAGAAATCTATTCTTTTTTTGTGTACGTGTATATACTAGTGTGATCTAAATATCTGAAAAGTTTCACTAAAAATACGTCGTATTTTAGGCTACAAAAAAATCATAAATTTGTGGTTCTACAAAGAAGAAAAACTCGCTTATGATCCCACATTTTTGTGTAGATCATGGACATGATATGTACACATACATGTCTATTTACTTTTGAATTTCTGGAGATTTCAAAATGTGGTTTTATATTAAGCGTCCAGGGAGTCCGGGCACCAAATAGCACTTTCGACTGTGTATTGTCAGTTTGTCACTTGGAAAAATCATCTCTGGACACGACCATTTGTGCACATGCATGTCCTGCATAAAAACTGATATATTGTAGTGCTCACTTTACTTAGATGCAGTGCCGTCATTTGTCTTTTTAATAGAAGAAAAAATACATTTTCCTGTCTAATCTATTGGCTTGGCCACCAATACATTTACTTCTAAATTTTGTTCACTCACTTAACCCTCTAGAGCTATCATCAATACTTCAACTCCCACACCCGTTCCTGCTCATCCATTTCTAGAAGCAAAAGGTCGTGCCTAGAAGGTTCCAAAAATATGGAGCAAAATGAAAATGAAAGACAATATGTTTAATGTGTATTGTAATCTGGTAGCTCGGCAGTATCAGATTGTATCCTATATTGTCGTACTATTAGTAGTAGTCTTTATTATTAAAGGGGAGTTGGTGTCCGTAGGTTGGTACGTCCAACTCCCCCGTTCCAGGCTACATGTTTAGGCCTTTGTTGCGCTGATCAAACTCCTGTCAGATACAAACTCTGGCTGCAGTCAGGTACGCTCCTCGTTCACCTAGCAGACTCGCCAGAAAACGATCGAAGGGATCCTAGGCCCAACACATTAGTTATGTTTCGGGCCGTCCCAGCTCCGGTCTAGATTTTGTGCAAACGACCCAGCGGGCTGCAATCCATCTGATCTGGCCAGCAGGCATCAGTATATCGTAAGACCCTTTGAAAAAAAAACACTGGAATCAATCCATACAGCTCTCGATACAAAGTGTACGGGATGATTTGTGTGTGATTTGGACCACTTTTTTTGCGTACATCTAGGAGAAGCTTTTATTTAAAAGTACGTTTCTTATGGTGTTAATGAAAAGCAAATACATGTATATATTTAAAAACCAACAACTGAACTGGCCGAACCAATATTCCGGCCGGTGAACTGTCGAACTGAGATGCTCACTTGGTTCGGTCACCAATCAAGTTTTTCACACTAAAGTTTCGGTTGCAGCATGATACATCAACCTTATTTAGCATTTCGCTCCTGGCCCCAAATTTTTAGATGCATCCCTACATTCTGCCTTATTCGTAAAAGGACTGAGCGTCACGCGGCACTTACCGACAAGCGGCGGATTGGGCCGTACGAGACGCCTGATGTGACAAGCCAGGGTGGGTGTAGGGGAAACGTCCAGGGAGCGAGTGTGGAAGTTGTGCAGGTGAATGCCGTCAGTTCACTAAGACAAGGCGACGCACGATGTAGGCCGAAGGTCTCCGAGCTAGGCAGCATGCAGGAGAATTTGGGGTAGGGAAGGGGAGGTCGGCGATGAGAGCGGAAGGAATTAGAGAGAAGGGTGGTGCCGATAAGGAGAAATAGGAACATAGTCGTCCATTGGTGGAAGGTAAGGACGGGGAGACGCCACAGCTACAAGGTTGATGCAATATGAAAGTTAGATGACGGGAACAGGTCAACCCGTAGCAACGCACGGGCATACTGCTAGTAGTAGTAGTATTGCAGTAGTATCATGATACTGCCAACAGATTGTTCCAGATAAATTCTATAATACTTGGTTCAATTTTAAGTATATATGTTAGCGCTTTAAAATTTGTTATTTGCACAAAATTATTTATACAAGAACAATGTATTATTATCCAGCCATGGAACTTTTGAATTATTAATTTATTTACCAAAATGAATTAGAAATCTTTTCGACTGAATAATGCGAATAACTACATCCATATGTACAATTTTTAATGCACGATCCCTAAACTTGCATATTCTAATGTAAAATTAATTACACGTGTAAAAAATATATCTAACTTCTACAATCTCACAGTATCATTGGTTCTACGGTACGACTGTACCACTACTGCTCAAAAGAAAACCATGACCTTGTATCGCATACTGATAACAAAAAAAAAGATAACCTTGGCTACAATATACTGATACTTCAGAACTAAAGCACCACAAATCATTTGAGATTCTTCTCCAAAAATTTACAACTCATTTTTCACGAATACTTTGTACAACTTCAAGGGCGTTTGGACGTGATAATTTCTCCATGGTTTCCTACCCATCTACATACTTACAAGTGTCAGCCGATAAATTACATAGTATATAGTTCTACGAAAAATGATTAGCAATTCGTCATCGTGTTCGTGGAGTACTGCAATTGTTGATCTAACTAGTATGGCGTCTTTGGAGGTCCGGATGATGACCTGAGCATTTCTGAACCAAGCTCGTTTATTTTGCGCAGCAGCACGGCCTTCTCCCGCTCCAGCTGCTGGATGTACACCTCCTGCTCGGCCTGGACACCCTCCACCTCCGTCAAGGCCAACGAGAGCGCCTCCGTGTCGCCGCCCTCGTCGACCAAGCCCGCGCATTTCTTCAGGCTGTCCCTCATCTGTCCAGAGTTTCAAAGGAGTGGATGTCATGTCAGAGGAGAAAATCGGTGTGGCAGGAGTGAACAGCAAGCGTTGATGGATGCATCGGCTCACCTGTGATGAAATCTTGTGTCTTTGCCAAGAGCAGACGGGTCTGTCACCAGGCTGGCTTTGTCCTTCGAGTCCACAACCCTCCGCACGATCTTCACGTGGATTTCTCCGCTCCGCACTCCTTGTAGCGGTATCCACTTGTCCGCGGTTTGGTTCGGAGAAAGCATGCTGTATTCGACGGTGCAGTTGCCTATGCTGGCGGTTGGAAGGACCGCATTATGGTCCTTGACGTGCAAGACCAGAGACTCTCCGGTTTCCGCAAACTCGAATGTCTGGTTCCATTGTGGAGCCAGTGTTTTGTAGATGACCTGCATGGAAAGAATTATTCAGTTTCAACTGATTGACACGCCTATGCTAAAGACCTCCCTGACATTCATATGAAATGTCTTCTTTACTGTGCTCACTGACATTGCTAGGCTACTGGTTGCAAGATTTGCACTAATCTAACTTGACACGCTATCGAATACCGATCATTTGTTGGGTCAGATACTACTGCGCCAGCACAGATGCATGATTTAGACCTCTTTGCCATGGTATTGACTATTGAGCCTGTTTTCTCTACTTAAAATTGCTAGGGAATTCAGTATGACTCATGCCATGCCTACTGGAACAGATCCCATGCATCAGCAAAACAAATGGAACTTCTTGATTGATGGAAAATACAAGTATTATTCATCACTGAACCTTCGTTCGCTTCTTGTTGTTCCCATAATGCACCCTGACATAAGGATCACTAGTTCCTCTCAGATCAGCCGCAATAAGATCCCTGGCTTCAATTATTACTAGCTCAATCCAGCCGGCTTCAACTTTACTGCTTGATCTCTGCAAAAACAAGCGCAATTCAGATTCAGGAGGCACAAATCAGTTGACAAAACAGTATGCCAAGAAAACTATGTGAGGCTGCCTGACATATAAATAACCGTTGAGCATCATTTAAATTTCTACTAGGGTCCTTATATGGTACTACTCTTTCACAATATATAAATTCAATGCTTACGGATGCATACCTTCAGATCGTTCTGATCATTTTGTATTGGCTCTATTTCAAGCCTGATCTCTCCTGAATCTACTTTTTCAAGTGGGACCCAGATATCTCGGCTAGCACCATCTAGAAGTCCCTCTAGATTTACTCTTGCACTACCAATGGCATCATCACTAAATGTATCTAAATTGTAGCATTTGATCTTCAGATATTCACCACCAGCAATCTCATCAAACTCAAACTTGTCATTCCAAACTGGTTGGACTGTACGAGAGAGCGTCTTTGTTCTGTATAGAGCCTAGTGACATAACATGAGGTTAGAATACAGAATTATTTGAACTGGATATAATTTTTGTTAGCTGAACCAAAGGTGAGTAAGGTAAAAAACCTTTCCATACTGGAGCTTCACATAAGGATCACATTTCCCAGATTTACTATTTACTGCAAGGGCCCTACCCTCCACTACTTTGACTCTGAGCATCCTTCCTGTCCTAGGTTGAAGCTTTGGCGATGCATCAAGAGGAAGTCCATTGCTCAGAGAATTGCTCACTGTAACCGACCCATCTGCGAATTGCCATTCTTCTAGCTTAAGGCTGACAGTTAACTGCAAACAAAAGAATTGAAACAGTTTGTAGGACCATCCATAAGAAAAAATAAACTAAAACAAGAAAGGCAAGAACAGGCATAGCTAGCCAATCCTGTATATTAACCATGCAAACAAGTAAGCACCCATAGAACTTGATTATAATAACTATCATGTCAATATGATTTGATATGATGTTATTGACCTACCCATAGATCCTTTGGCATTCCGACTTTTGAGGAGAACAGTGTAACAACAGTGTAATTGCATGCAAGTAGTAAGGATAACCTCCGACACACATGGCACACTGGAAAAGCAGAGAGGGTACTGGATTCTTTATTTATTTAGATAGCTTATGAAAGTTAGGCAGAAAATATGAACTCATGCATTACAACCTTATATGAGGTCTAGAAACAGGTTATCTTATGTGAAGAGAACAGAAAATTAATAAAGAAGAAATAACAAGAAATAGGTGAGTTACCTCGCCCGTATAATCCTCAAATGGAACCACCATTCCAACTTCTTTCCCGCACTTCTCAGCATGACTTGCAACCACACCAGAATTATGTCCTATAGCCCAAAATATCGTCGAACCGTCTAAAACATACTTGACCTGTTTAAATCGATTTCATTACTGCCCTCGAATGTACGGGAAGAACCTCAAATGAATCCAGTGATGAAAAACATAGCGATATAAGAACACCATAATATCAACCCTACCTTTATCTCGCAGCTTGTCAGGTAATTGAATTTAACACCCCCAGAATCCAGTTCATACAGAAGAAACTTGATAACACCTGTCTCGCCATGCAGTACCATGTTAAATGTGCTATTCCATGTAGGATTTGGACCTTCAGAAGTGCTGGTTTTTCTCATCAAATTGCCAACTTCTACCTCAATGTGTACTGCCTTGTTATCAGCAATCCCGGATGTAGAGGTCTTACTTAAGCTTTGATTGTTCCCTAACTCATTAGGTGTGACTTTTTTGCCAAGATTACTAGCTGATACAACAGTAACAGAAAGAACACCACCGACTGCTTGTTTCTTTAGATCTACTGGTGGCAAAGAAAAACAGAGACGGCGAGGCTCAACCATTGTCTTCGCTATGGTTTCAGTCAAAAGCTTGACCTGCATGATTCACAAAGCATGCATTAGATATGTCAACTCAATTTAGCTTGTAAATGTCAGTACACAATGGCCGCCACCACCATTACGTAATAAATGGTCCACTCAAACCCACCAGCCATGTTGAGACACCTGGTAACTCCGTACCAGGACCGGCTTGGCTTCCACCACTTCCAAATGCTACACCTATCCTGACTTCCGGAGTAGATTCAAAAGAATAGAGAACAGCTTCACCATCAAGAATGGGACTTAGTAGAAGCTGCAACAGTGTAATTTAAATCAGAGGTAGTACCATAACTCAATCCTGCACAGTGCAGTTGGATGCTGCAACTCAGGAAAATCAGTTGTTATAAATTCAGATTTGCTATACATATAATGTAGTCAAGACAAAATCAGATAACAGTTTTAAGTTAACCGTTGCGGTCACACAAAAAAGAAATTTACACAAATCCACTAAGCTTCGCAAAAAATTGTTTCCTGTGAAATAATACAAGACACAAGGTCCTTGCTGTAATCACTAACAAGTGTTTATAAATTCAAATGCATGCTAAAGTTTTATTTCCTAGGTCAGTCACTCGGAATTTTAAATGGCTCTTACAAAGCACATTTTGCATCATTCATGTTAATAGTCAGCCTCTTGACATCATTAAACAAGGTTCGAAACATGCCACTGTCAAATTAGATATAATGGTTAGAAAGAGCATAACCAATGGAGAGATCAGAAGACATACATCTCCCTTGATGTGGATGCTGTTTATAACAACACGAGCAGTGCCCATCAGTGGCTTTGCTAATTTTGCCATAAACATTACACTCATCTCTTTGCTGTCCCAGTCAAAACCCAGGGTCATGACTTGCTGCACATTAAAATACACATATAGGTTATGAAAGTACTGTAAAATAAATGCATCTTCTTTTTACTCATCCTACTTATATAACATAACATTTTCAACCATAACTAAGGTTAGTTCAGAAATGAACATAGAATTTTCATCCCCAAGACCCAACTCATATGCGCATACAAATATTTATAATCCGAATTGCTATATACTTACTCTTGATGTTTGGCTTTCAACATAAGATGGGTGTGAAGCCGACATCATTAATGATATTGATGAATTAAAGATAAACCTTTTCAATAAATTCATCTTCAGTCTGTGATCGATAAGTTTTTTTTTTTTGAGAGAGAGAGAGCATCCACCAGCAAGTTTTGTTTTTCGAAGATCTATGAGCAAATAAAGTAAAATAGTGGATACAGTTCTGCAGAGTGCAGAACTGCCTAAGACATCCTTTCAGTTATGTGCACATAGATGGATGGATGGAAAGATGGGCCAGCACCCAGCACCTAAATTAATATTCGATCCATCTTAAGTAAATTGTGGAAGTTTAACTTCCTGGTCACAGGCAATACATAATATGGACAACTGACCTGTTCACCAGAAGTCATCCAGCGCATTCCCTGTTCTCCCAAGGTAGGTGGACAAGAGCCCAGAGAAAATTCCTGTAATTCTATTTTATCCTGGGGGTGTAAGAGCAAGGTTTTAGTACTGCAGCCATCTAAAACAAAAGGTTACTGCAATCAGTATAATAACAAGAAAAGAAGAAAATGAATTAAAGTGAACTTACTATTAGTTTTGGTCTTCGACTCTTTAAACGTCTCTGCAAAATTATAGAGCCCAGTCAGTATAGAAGCTAGCATGCAACATATCTGGAAACACAATACATATTGACTACATCAAATTGATGGAATCAGAGGAATTTGCTGATCAGTTTGACTCTGGGACCATAAACTTCCATGGATCAGATGCATACAATCTAAAGCACAACCTGATCAGACATCAGATGCCTGTGTACCATCTAATGATAAGAAGTTTTCAGTATCTACTGATAGGATTTGCTAAAAAAAAATTGAACTACTTACTGCAAAATTACATCCAACAAGAAAATGTAGAAATGATGCAGAAACTGACCTCAACAGTAGACTGAAATTTCCTCGATAGTTTCGGTTCCATGTAATTGGGCCAGACTTCTATCAAAAGTTTGTTCAACCACTCGCATGGCTCTATTGGCGTGGTAGGCTACATCAGAGGTGCAATGAGTATTGGCTGGATGTCGATGAATATAGAGGAACCTAAATTGAGTAAAGGAACAGAACATACTGTTGTGTTCAGTATAAGGTGCTTCCATCTTTTGTTCAAATCTTCGATAGCCATATTCCTTTTAAACCTCCCATACTACATCAACCATACAAAAGGGTAAGAACTAAGAAGACGAACAAACTATAGTGACATTACAGATAAAATGTTGGCAGTTAATCTCATATTCAAAAATATTAAAACAGAAAACAGATCAGCACTTTCTAAATAAAAAATTAATTGGCACTACGTTTTTCTCAAAAAGTAGTTTATGTTAAATCAGAAAGTATCGTCTGAATGAGCAAGCCAGAGACTATGCTACTAGGAATAAAATGACATAAACAGACTGAGGACAACATGGGGGGAGGGGGTGGGGAATAACCACCTGAAATATCTATTCAGTTTAGTTTGTGTTAAATTACGAAGCATCGTCCGAATGCGCAAGCCCAAGAATATGCTACTGAGAATAAAATGACATTAAAAGACTGATGACAACATGGGGGAAAATAATAGCTACCTGAATTGTCGCCCAAACGGCGGCCACGAGGGGCACCCAGTTGGAGAATGGCACGACCCAGCGCTCGACAAACCACGCGAAGAGGCCGAGCGGGATGAGGAACGGGAGCAAGGGCTGCTCTACCATGACCTGGTTGAAGAACTCCAGCGCGTCCTTGGCGTGCAGCTTCTTCATCCTCCTCTTCGCCATCTCTGCACCCCCTTGTCTCTCTGTGGCTTCAGCAACAAGCTGGCTCTTGTAGCAGATACCTTTGATGCTTTACGCCTTTGTCTCCACTGGTTCCTGTCCTCCAAAGTTCATCTCATCTTTTGCCCATACACACACAGACCCTGTTCAGCACTGCTGGTTGTGGATGCCTGTCCTGCCCACCTGCAATTTGGGTCCAATTAATACCCACGCCAGAATCAGCATGAGAAGATTAGGGCCTAATACTGTTGGCTATTGCGTCCCCACAATTATGAGATCTTTCAGTTCCACCTGTCCTTTCTCCCCCGTCTAGATAGAAAGAAAAGGACACATTCTCACAATAAAATTCATGGCAGCAACTATCATGGAGAAGAAATTGAGCCTCTGGATGCAAGTCAATGGCTGAATTATGCTAGACCACAGAAAAGCAGATAGGAAGCCTGAGTGCCTAACCTACGGGCTACGGCGCCATCGCAATCTACAGGCATAACTGAACACTGGGCTCGGCAGGAATATGCGAAGGGGTGGAGGGCCAAGAAACAGAGAGCAACGGAGAGGCGAGATTGGAACGACTACCATGAATGCGGGGGAAAGCTTACCCAGGACGAACGAGCGCGTGAAATTCTCCAGCAACTGCTCCCAAGACGCCTCCTTTGAGCCTTTTCTCCTCGAAGATTAGTACGAGGAAGAAGAAGACGGCTTCTTCCGAAATCCAGTTCACCGCGGGCCCGATTGGACGCCGGAGACTCGATCTCCCGAGCAAGATCACGAGTCCCCCCGCTGCCAGAGAGCCTCCTCTCCGCCGCCGCAGACCAGATGAGTTGGCAACCAGCAAGGATCGATCGCCCAAACAAACTCGGCAAGTGCGGGGCAGCGGGGCAGGAAAGGTGGGATTTTTTTGGGTGGTTGGACTAGGAATCGGGGCAGGTTTAATGGAAAATTTGGGCTGGAACGAAATGCGTCAAATTTGTGAGGAGTTCAACCGCACTCCTCCCCTCCTCTGCTCTGGCTGACACCACGAGGAGGCCGGTTCCCGGCGTCTTGCTTTGTTGCTTTGGTCCGAACTCGGAAAACTAAACGAGAAAGAAAAAGTCGGCGTCTGTGTGCTCCTGTCCGGAGCGTCGCGGTCGGGATAAACGGACAATTCCGTTGCGGGTGGCTGGTGGTCTCCGGTCGCCGTCCGTCGACCTGTCACGACGAGGTGCGCTGACAGCGTGCTATGCGTGCGCCTCCGGGCTTGGCTGTCTCCTCCATCGCGGCGCAAGAAAGTTTTTTTTTCTGCTGTCCTGCCACTTGCAAACGACAAGGAAGATTCATCGACCGTCGTCCTCCTGTCCTGCCACTTGCAAACCTACCTGGCCCGTTCTTCGATCCAGGGTTGGTACAGATTGTTTAAGTATTGATGACTATAGGTGAAATTCCGTTCACTCTAACATCTTGGAGAACTCGATAAAAGAAATAAAAATTATGGGAAAAAGTTCATATAGACATTGTAAAAACACAGAAAATCTTTGGTTTGCAGGATTCTAAAAACACATAAATTGTACAAAAGCGGTCTGTTTTTCCTATATGTCCAAGAGATTGCGCCAAAGCTGACCCGAAACACAAAGCATTTCGATAATTCCAATATTATCCATATCACAACAGAAGAAATCATGTTGAGGACATTGTATCTCTTAGAACTAAGCCACATGCGCATAATCATTTCCAATGTCTATATGGAAAATATCTGAGATTGGTTTCCTAATTTCACTAGCAAAAGTGCAAGAGAAGAATAGATGGTGAACGGACTCATACTCAAAACAAAACAAAAACTCAAGTAATGTCATCCACATGTCTACACTTGGTCAAATTTTCTCTAGTTAACATTTGATTTTTTGCTAAGGAACCACAAATAGATAACCCCTTTATTATTCACAATCACATAGCAAGACTTTACAGAATAAAGAGAATAAAGAGCAGAAGCATTGTGTACCCATATTGGTTGATTGTCGGCTCACCGACTAGGCCTAACCGGGGAACAACATGAGCTGACAAGAAGTCTCGGGCCCTCTCCTTCCAAAAGACTAGCCTCATAAGAGGGGACACCCTATCGGTCCATGTCTCCTCCCACAACCTATGTGGAGCTAGACCCAAAAAAAATCACCCCTCATACGTCGGTCAACATGGGCGTAACATAAGCGTTCCAGCCCACCAACCATGACCGACCCCCGGGGGTACACCGAGATTTGTATCCAAACCCCTCGGCTCTGCTATCAATTGTTACCATAACGTCGGGTCCACTTAACTAGTCTCTCTGACCCACACGCGCTATGGGACCGCTACACGAGCAGACCAGAGGTTTTGGGCCCTGCCCCAAAAATACTAGCCCAACAGGAGCTAATTTTTTTTCAATAATACATTTTTTTAATTAAATTCAAAAAATATTACGCAAAATAACGAAATTGCAAAAATAATACGGCCTCGGCCCAGCTTGGGCCGATAAGGGCCCGTCGGCCAGGCTTGGGCCGATTTGGCCTTATCGGCTTTGTTAAGGACGACCAGATCGCATGGTGGGCCAGGCCTGCGCCCGACAGGCCGTGAGGGGGCACTAATCGGCCAGAACTCGGCCGACCGGCCTGTCGGCCAGGGCTGGGCCGACAGGACGCTGGATAAGGCCAGCCCTGCCCACATCTTCCTCCTCGCGTCCTCTCTCTCCTTTTCTTCTTCCTCTCGAAACCAGCAGCTCCTTACTGCGTTTCAGCGGCGATCTGTCCATCCAGCCACCAAATCTTCCTTCTACAAGTGTTAGAGAGTTAAGGCAGCTCAGATCTACAGATGTGTTGGATTATTGTGTGATTTCGTGTTGTTTGGTTGGAGCAATGGTGGAGTTTAGGTGGAGGTTGCTGTAGGGTGGTGGATGGTGCAGCGTGGTGGTGGTGCAGCGGTGTTGCATTGGCGGTGGTGGTGACGTTGCTGGTCCATTGAATCGGCACGCTTCAAGGGTATGCGTTTATTTTGCTAACAATATTAAGTATATAGTTGTTCCCGGTTGTAACAGTAAATTGGTGTCACATTTTTAGGTTGTTGAGATGAGTAATTTAGTGAAATGTTTGTTTTTCTACGGTCCTGGCGAAGTTGTAGTAAATGAGCATGGAGCTGATTTGGGTGAGTTTCGATGGTCAGAGTTGGAACTGAGTGACCCACAAACATGGTCTATAAGTCAGCTGAAAGATTGGTTGGCAGCGTGTTTAGGGCTTCCTGAAACAGACACCGTCGGTGTGCATGCACTGTGGACGAAGACAAGGTCCCCGGTGTTTTTTTATTTGAGGCCGATAGAACGGACCTCTCAGATGGTGCGATGGTTGCAAGGCTGCGCAAGCAGGGGATGTACCCCTCATGCCTTACTGATACCTGTCGCGAAGGAGGTGATTGCGCCTGAAGGCGAGGGAGGGCACGATCCTGGCCAGAGTAGTCAGGAGATGCAATTTTCTGGACATGATTATAATCAGGGAGATGTTGGAGGTGGTGATTACGATCCTGGCCAAAATAGTCAGACAGAGCAGATGGAAGAGGAAGATGTTGGAGGTGGTAGTTATGAATCTGGCCAAAATAGTCAGACAGAGCATATGGAAGAGGGAGATGAAGATGCTGCTGAGGCAGCAGCAGACGATGTATTCCAAGAAATGATGGAAGAGGAAGACGAAGATGGTGGTAGTGCTTATGGGCATGATTCCGACGAGTCGGATGACGAACATGTGGTGCCAAATCCTGCGTCATGGAGTCATGATTTCTCGTCGTCAATGACAGTGAACGATGGTCATGATTCTGCCTGGGAATACCATCAGAACCAGGTTTCTGCGGGTGCTCTATATACCGACAAGCAACATTTGCAAGATGCAATCATTAAGTGGGCAATGTCGACTTGCAAGACATTCAAAACCAAGGTGTCGAGTAAAAAATATCTGACAATGGAATGTGAGGTAGCAGGGTGTCCTGGAAGGGTGCACGGTTATCGTCCTCACTTCGGCATAAACTGGAAAGTGAGCGACGTAGTACAACACACATGTAGAATTGAGAGTATTCCTCAAGATCATCGTAACATTTCGTCGACGCTTATAGCTCGGTTGCTGTACTCAGAAATAGTACAGGGCAAAGCTATGGAAGCGAAGGCTATTATACATAAGGTGTTCACCAGGTTCAAGTACACAATATCTTATGGCAAAGCTTGGAGGGCTAAGCAGATGGCACTTGAGAAAAGATTCGGATCGTTCCTAGACTCATATGACTCAGTTGTTCGGCTCCTCTACACATTGCAGGCCCGTAATCCAGGCACATATGTTGACGTCAAACACTTTTGGATGGCAGAGTTTCCAAACGTAAAGGTGCTGCATCGTGTGTTCTTCTCTTTCGGTGTATGCATAGAAGCTTTCACTCATTGTCGACCAGTTATCTGTGTTGATGGTACATTTCTTACTGGCAAGTATAGGGGACAGATCTTGACTGCCATTGGTCAGGATGGCAACAATCAGATCGTGCCACTTGCATTTGCTTTTGTGGAGAGCGAGAACACTGAAAGTTGGACTTGGTTCTTCAGGCAGCTTAAAATAGCAGTAGTAAAAGATAAGCCGAACGTGTGCATCCTTCATGACCGCCATGCTGGTATACTGAACGCCGTCAAGGCACTCACAAACCCTGTGGCCGCGGAAGAAACGCCATGGCTAGACCTGCAGAGTCGTTGGTGCATGCGCCATTTGGGGGCCAATTTTTTCTCACAGTTCCGGGATAAGGCTTTGATGAATCTATTCAAAAAACTGTGCAAGCAGAACCAATTCTGGAAATACACATTCGTACGTGGTAAGCTTGATGACTTCACTAACCAGCATGTTAGGCAGAGGAGAGCTGCACGAAATGTTGCAGTAGCAGCACATGTGCAACTTGTGGCGCAACAGCTAGCAACCGGACCTCCACCAGCTGAGGATGTACCTGTTGGGCTTTGTGACTTGCCAGGATTTGATCCCCCTGGTGTTAGGAGAAAGACTGGGAGGTTGATAAAAACTTTCAGCAGTGGATAGAGCACGAGCCTCTTGAGAGGTGGTCTTTGCTGCATGACACTTATGGAGCCAGGTACGGTGTTATGACTACCAACCTGGCTGAAACATACAACTTTGTTCTTAGAGGAAATAGGGCATTGCCACTTACAGCCATTGTGGAGGGTATTTTTAGGGCACAGTCAAATACTTCAGAGAAAGACGCCAGAAAGCTCACATGCATATCGTTAACAACCCAAACACACCTTTTTGTGAGAAGATTACGGAGTACATGGATAGGAAGATGGCAAAAGCTCGTACTCATGCTGTGCAGGCCATAGGAAATCAAGAAAGGAGGTTCGAGGTACGCTTACCTTCTGACAAGTTTGGTTGCGGAAATCAGCTCAGAACGCATGAGGTGCGAATTGGAAATGAAGCCCGACCAACATGTGACTGCACATGCAATAAACCAAAATTGCTTCACCTGCCCTGCTCCCATGTATTGGCTGCGTGTGGGCAACTCGGACTATCAGCCATCTCGTTCGTTTCACCATATTATTTGAACGAGTCTGTTCTTAATACCTGGACCGGTGAAATGGTGGGATTTCGAGCTGTGGGTAATTTTAACACGGTTGACCCTAATGAAAGGCAGTACATCCCCGACCCAAGGCTACTGCGTCCTGGTAGAGGTAGACGACCGTGCAAGCGTATCAGAAATGGTATGGATGAATCTGAAGCCGGAGGCCCGACAGTGCAATGTTTCTTGTGCAATGATTTTGGTCACAGGGACACTGCTTGTACAAAATTCCCACCTACGAATGCTGCTCCGGCAACTAGAGCAGCTGCTCCACGTGGACGAGGCAGCCGAGGACCAAGAGGAAGGGGAAGAAACTAGGATGTTTTAAATTTGGACTGTGCTTTTATTTATAATAATGTGGATCAATGTTTTAAAATTGGACTATGTTTTTATCTGTAATATGTGTGGATCAGTGTTTGTAGACTATGTTTTATATGTGTGCATCAGTGATTTAAATTTGGAGTTTGATTTCATCTGTAATTTGTCTGCATTTGTGTGGCTAAAAAAGAGGAGGGAGAGGTGAAAAAAAAATTCAACAGCCAGTCGGCCCAGCTTGGGCCGATAAGGGCCCGTCGGCCAGGCTTGGGCCGATAAGGCCTAGTCGGCCTGGCTCTGGCCGACAAATTTCGCTGACAGGCGCAGGGCGGCCGACAGGCCAAATCGGCCCAAGCCTGGCCGACGGGCCCTTATCGGCCCAAGCTGGGCCGAGGCCGTATTATTTTTGCAATTTCGTTATTTTGCGTAATATTTTTTGAATTTAATTAAAAAAATGTATTATTAAAAAAAAATTAGCCCAACAGGAGGGGACACCCTCACTCTTACAAGTCATACAAGTCAATCCATATCTTCCCATAACTGTTGTGGGGCTAAACCCAACAAAGTAAAAATCCAAAACATAGTGTCCAGACATCAATGCCCGAAGGATGATCTACAAGTTTGCAAAAAAAGAAAAAAAAACAACCCAAAATTCGTCATGTTTACACAGAGCAAAAATGAAAAATGTGTGGATATGCATTGGTGAATAATACACATTTTTTTAAATTGGAAATTTTATTTTATATTTTGTATATAGCCTAAAAGAATATGAATCTTGCATTGAAATCTTGCACAAGAGTTTGACATTATCTACATCTAGAATTTCTTTTTTGCACTATATCCGGACGCATTTTTCTCAGCTAATTTTTTTTAATAATACATTTATTTAATTAAATTCGAAAAATATAACGGAAAACTAGGAAATTACAGGAATAATACGGCCTCGGCTAGATTTGGGCCGACAGGACCTCGTCGGCTTAACTCCAGCCGACTGCTTTGCATGGCGGGCCACGCCTGCGGCCGACAGGCCTTTCGGCGTGACGTGGCCTCCCGTCGGCCCAAGCCTGGCCGACAGGCCCCTTATCGGCTAAAGCCTGGCCGACAGGGTGCTGATTATGAATCGGCCGAGCCTTCTTCTTCCTGCTCGCGTTCTTCTTCTTCCTTTCTTCCTTTCTTTCTCACAGCAGCTCCCTGCTGCCCGATCTGTCAATCCAACCAACAATTCTTCCTGCATGTAGTGTTAGAGAGTTTAGACAGCTCAGATATACATTGGGTTAGGATTTTGTGCAATTTCGTGTTGTTTGGTTAGAGCAATGGTGTAGTTTAGGTGGAGGTGGTGGTGGTGGAGGGTGGTGGTGGTGGTGCAGCGTGGTGGTGGAGTGTGGTGGTGGTGGTGCAGCGTGGTGGTGGTGCAGCGGCGGTGGTGACGGTGGTTGTCCATTGAATCGGCACGCTTCAAGGGTATGCATTTTTTTGACTAATTAGTATTTACTGTTAATTATGTACGCATTAGTGTTAAGGTGGTAGTGTGATATTGATATTGCTAGGTATTTATTGCGCTACTAATATTAAGTACATAGATGTTGCCGGTTATAACAGTAAATTGGTGTCACATTAGTGCGCATCCTTCAATTAGTGTGGATCAATGTTTTTAAATTAGAGTATGTTTTTATCTGTCATAAGTGTGGATCAGTGTTTTAAATTTAGAGTTTGATTTCATCTGTAAGTAGTCTGTAATTTAGACTTTTAATTTAGCTGCGCGAAGATATGGAACAAGTATATTTGATCAGTCCGGATGTGGATGAGAACCATCGCGCAAAGATATTACAGGAGCGTAGCCTCGAGCCTCTAATAACTCGAGGACCGAGGGAATATTGGCAGATACACCCTGCTTGGGAGGAGAGGTACATGCCTAATTGATTTTTACGTGTCATATATTATCTGCATTAATTTTCTTGTTCGCTACATATATATGATTACGAATTTATATTTGTTTGCAGGTTGAAGTGGGCTGGGCTTTTACCTTTCGCGCGTCTAGTAGAGGCCACTGCGGAGTCTTCATGCATGGTGATAGACAACTGTCTTCTCACATGCTTAGTGGACAGATGGAGGCCCGAGACCCACACGTTTCACTTTCGATGGGGTGAGATGGCTCCTACTCTCGAGGATGTATCTTTCTTGCTTGGGCTGCCGTTGGCGGGTCAGCCCATAGGGCCGTTGCAGGCCCCAGAAAATTGGGAGCACGAGATGTCACTTCGCTTTCAGGGTATAAACCCTAATGCTGGAGTGTTTAGGTCAGAGAATCACGGACCTAAGCTTGGATGGTTACTGGATTTTCAGGTACGCACTGTTTTATTTACATGCATCAATTTATATACAGAATGCAATGTTTCGCATGCATCGTTTCATTTCACTGACATAATTTATTTTGAAATGTACAGATACAGAGGTTTCCTGCTGGCATTCCGCTGAATGCTACACAAATCACTAGGAGCCTTGAAGCATATATCTTGTGGCTTATGGGGAAGGTGATGTTCACGGAGAACCATGTCACCACTATTAGCAAGAGGTACATCCCTATTGCTTTCGAGATCGCGAGTGCTACTGCGCCAGAACACATTACACAGAGGAGTTGGGGATCAGCTGTATTAGCGGCTACTTACCGAGCTATGTGCAACGGGTGCCATCTACTGTCGGATACAGCATCCATACTTGGATGTCCCTTGTTGTTGCAGCTTTGGTCATGGGAGAGGTTCCCAATTGGACGACCAGACGTGCGTGCACACGAGGCTTTCCCAGTGGATGCGTTTTTTGATGCTGATCACATAGACATGCCTACTTTTGGTTTTATCTGGACACGTCGTCAGGTATGTCTAATCTACGTATTTATCACAATTGTTATATTTTTGCCGACTTGCAATAAATTTTGTGTCGTGCAGAGACGCTTTGCTCATTCACAGATGAGGAACTGCTACGAGCCATTCAACGAGCAGTTCGACATTCTGAGTTCGGGAGCGGTAATCTGGCGACCGTACACGCAAGCAAAAAAGGAGGCTATATACCCGGGTGGTATGTCTGACCTGTGCACGAGAGATCGCGCGTACTGGATGACAAAATCAAAAATTGTCTTTGATATCTGCGTGGAGGAGATGGCCCAGCAGCGGGTTATGAGGCAATTTGGTCTACGACAAGAGGCACTTCCTCTGTCGACAGAGGAACATGTCCCACCTAACATCCACGGGTAGGTTTAATTACGCATTGTTTATTTACGCATTATTCAATTACGCATCCACAGAGGAATTGTCTAACACTTACTACTACTGTAGGCTCACAAGAAAGGGAACTAATAGGAGCGCACTATCGTGGATGCGGAGGGTTGGCAGCTACGTTGCAGAGTGGGAAACTGCGACGACACGAGTCTGGCAGGAGGACCTCGTGTTTGATCCTGACCTATTCAATTCGTACCTGCAAATTTACATGACCTCAACCCGGATACGCATTACGTATGTCGAGCATCCTGAGCTTACACCGGCTCCTACTACGTGGGATATGTATCCGACCCAGTCTACTGCAGGCTCCAGACAGTACGCGGTAAGAGATTAGTTAATTCTTACAAATTTTGCAAAATTATGTACAACTTACTGATAACGATGCAAATTACAGGCTGAATTGACTTACCAGCTACAGACGGAGGTGTCCGATTACAGACGTTCCCTATCGTCTGGCCCTCTATTGGACCGGCCGCACCATCAGTCCTTCCTGCAGCGCTTCGAGCAGAGGCTGCGAGGTATCTACCAGGCTATCACGTGCACACGTGCGTCTGACGTCGATCACCGCCAAGCAGCACAACGCCCACCACGTCATCCACCGCAACGGCCACAGCCACAGCCGCAGCCGCAGGTGACGCCTCAGGATCGACATCAACCACGACCTCGTATGACGTCGCACAGAGCACCCTCTCCTGACCAGGCTGGAGGCTCGACGTCGCAGCCGTCGCCCAGAGCACCCTCTCCTGACCAGGCTGGAGGCTCGCATTGGCAGCAGCAGTATAGTCCCACGACAGGCTATCAGCTTCGACCACCTCCGCAGCCACATGGTAAGTACCTTGTAAATTTGTATTCACCACGCTAAATGCTACGTACTTCTTTCTTAATGTTGTATTGCATCCAGGAAATCGTCCGTCTACGTCCGCTCAGCAGTCATCTGGATCCGCATGGGAGAGTGAGCACGACAGTGGGACCATACCTGAAGTACGCACACAACTGGACAATTGGATGGGTATGTACAATACTCCTCCACCCTACCCCACACAGGAGACGCAGGATGATGATGATGCTGGATCACTGATTCCTGGACGTGCGGTTGTGCCACCCAACAGGCTGGGTTGGACTCCGCCAGATCCAAACCTTGCCAGACCTCCGCGCATGCGCAGACGTCGTCCATGAGACTTCCGGTATATGTGGTCGACGCCGTGGTCAGTGATATCTTTGGGTCATATTCGTATTTCGATTTGTATGTCAGACATATATGTATTTCGATTTGTATGTGAGACATATATGTACGAGACATATTATTATGTATGTACGAGACATATCCTTCAGTAGTTCTACGAGACATATTATTATGTGAGACAACTCTCCGTTACAACTTCAGTAGTTCTACGTACATATATGTCTCACATATAACTCAACGATAACTAATTCTAATCACGTGGAGGTAACTGAGTACGAAAGTAATTCGAATCAACGACTTCACTTCCCTCTGCCACGTGCTCGTGTTGGAGGCATGAAGTCGTCATCACTATTTTCATCGACGACAGCCTTGGATGATCCACCACTCTTCGCCTTTGATATAGCCCTCTTCACTGCTTCAGCGTGAAGGAGATTTCCAGGCCCATCACGACATGCGCCAAAAAGCATTTCCATCCAACCAAAATGAGGGATCTCTTTGTTCACAAACTGTCCATCGGCAGGCCAGTGCTGGACATTCACAAAATCAGGGGAAAAAAGTTAGTACGATAACACTAGATTCTAACATAATATAAATTCGGTACTCAGTTACCTTCACGTGAAATGCATAGGCCTCCGGCGAAAAATGGATTATCTTTGACTTCGGTGTCATAGGCATGTCCCTAAGCCCCGCCTCAATAGCTTTTAGCTCATTAATTCTCTGCCACTTCCACCGCCACCCATCAATTTCATCCCTAATTTCTTCAGGGGTCATCTGGATTTTGGCTTTTTTGGCTATAATTTCTCCCACCTCACGAATGTTGCCCCACTCACTAACTAGCTCCCTATAACAGCTCTTGGGCCTACCCTCCCTAATACTACCTTCAGTCCATATTGCGGCGTGATACAAAACACACCACGACCTATGCTCCGAACTAGGACCCGAACTACCAGACATCGTTCCTATCCGACTGAGGAAATAACCACGCACCACACCCCTCCTCCATCACCAAATCTATTGGGGTATATATATAGGCTCACCCAGGAGAAGAAGAGCGGGAGAAAAATGGCGGGAGAAAAAAGGCGGGAGGTAAATGGCGGGAAAAAAAAGGCGCGAGAACTATGGCGGGAGAATTAGGGCGGGAGAAATATGGCGGGACAAGAAGGGCGGAAAAAATACCGGGAGCGACAAACGGGAGGGAGAGAAGAAGGCGGGAAAAATAAGGCGCGAACGGGCGTCGCCGGGAAGGGCTGGCGCGAAAAATTGTTGGTTTTATTGCCCTGTCGGCCAGGCTTTGGCCGATAAGGGCCGGTCGGCCAGGCTTGGGCCGACGTGACGCCGAAAGGCCTGTCGGCCGCAGGCGTGGCCCGCCATGCAAAGCAGTCGGCCAGAGTTCAGCCGACGGGCACTTTTCGGCCCAACTCTGGCCGACGAGGTCTTGTCGGCCCAAATCTGGCCGAGGCCGTATTATTCCTGTAATTTCCTAGTTTTCCGTTATATTTTTCGAATTTAATTAAATAAATGTATTATTAAAAAAAAATTAGCTTTTTCTCACACAGAAGATGGGCCCGCACATCAGCTCCGGCACGGCCGATCGAGACGACTCTTTCACACCGTGCCGTTCCACTGCATGTGGGCCCGCGCAGCGCATCGTACTGGCCGCACGCGTGGTTTGCGTGGCGTGGCAGCCTGGGGTAGGTCGGGAGCTCAGGCGCGACGTGGTGCTAGCGCCTGACACGCCGATGACGTCACCGCTCTATCTGTTAACGATGCCATCATGTCATGTCTATCCTATCGCCAATCCATAAATGGAGCGAAATTAATCCGTGCCAAAATTAGCAACCGTGCTGACGCAACTAATCCACTGCCAAAGATAAGAGAATGGAGCGGAATTAAATCCCGGTCAAATTTAGCAGCACACTGCGCTGTGCTGTGCTGTCCGCACTCAATTAATTCCTGCTTGCTATGCCATCACAGGATGTGACAAGACAAATAAAAAGGAGCGAAATTAATCCCAGGCGATTTTGGACGGGGAGAAGTGTAATTGCTCTATTTTATAAATTGGAGCAATATATCTCATTTAGATCTCGCTTCAATAGTAGGATCTTGTTTAGATAACCAGTGGTGGTATAATTTTTTAATTGGATTGGAGGCTGATTAGCATCATGACCTGGATCGGTCGCTGTCGCAGCGGACTACACGAGGAGAAAATCAGACAAGAGATGTGGTGGCCCCACCCCCACAGACGACACACAACGATGCTCGCTCCCGCATCCAGAGTGGTCACATGCACTTCCACCAACCCCCACCTGTACATTGATGAGGGAGGACCAGACTTGATATGGATGCAGGTCAAAAAAAGACTTGAAGCCTGTTTGGATGGGAGCCCCAGGCTGCCAAGCCAAAATATTGGCGTTGACCAAGTGTTTGGGTGATGTTTGGATTGGAGCCAATTATTTGGAGTACCAACCCTATCTTCAGCTCTGCAGTACACTTTCACGCCAAAGATTTGGCCAGACGTGGGCGGCGGAAAGCCACGCCAATATTTTGGCTTGCCCGTACTTTGGCGAGGCCAGCGTAGGCAAAATCCAAACGCACCCTTGATATGGATGTGGATTGATTCAAAAAATAATTACCATGTTTTGTAGTACAGCTTTTATTTTCTGATGATTTTTGCCGCATATATTCCATGAAAGCAAAAGAAACTTATCTATCTCATGGTGTACTGTTCAGTGATAAGGTAAGTTTTTGGTAAATGTGCAACAGTAAAAGAGCCAAGATGCAAATCCAAAAGATCATGTATGTGCTTAGTTCCTTTTTAGATTTTTTGCTTTCCATTGCATGGTATGTTTCATGAAAAAAATGTGCCAAATGCAATGATACTTGGAGAGGATCCAGTGAAGATTTTTTTCGTATATGTAGCAGTAAAAGTTTTCAAATGCTAATCCAAAATATTACCAGAATATTATCTACTATGCAATGATACTCTGATTTAACATTTGCATGTACCATAAATTTAAGACATTTTATGTTTTTTCCATGCATGTTTCGTTAGAAAAGATAAAAGTCGACTATAATGATGTTATGAGGGACATGGTGTTTTGACTAGTAAATTTAGATGCACCTATTATGAAAATGCATTTTAAATGTATTTAAAAATGTCAAAAAATTCAAACAAATTTCTTAGATGTACATCTAAACTTTATATTGTTGCACAAGTTTCACGAAAAATGATATTTTTTGTGGGCTGTGTAAAAAGACAAAAAATGTCTCGAGTATAGTCATTTTGGAGCACCAGAATTTATCTTTTTGACACAAGCCACAAAAAATGTCTTTTTCTGTGAAACTTTATGTAAGGATATTAAATGTTTAGATATATATATCCGACATTTTGTTTGAATTTTTTGTACATTTGAAATATGATTTTTGGAGTAGTGGGTGCATCTACACCTATGAGCCAAAACAGATTTCCTGTTAGTGTGGATATAATGGAGGCAAATTTATTTTAAATTCTTAATAGAAAATATTTCAGATGCAAATCCAAAAGACTATGGTTTTTTAATTTTTATTTTATTTTAAATTCTCAGTACTTGGATTGAACATATATGTGCACAATATTTGCAAATATTTGGTTTTTTATCACGAAAACAACAGTATCAACTACAATGGTGCCGAGAGCGGAAAGCAAATATTGCTTCTGAAAGTGGCTTTGTGCCTCAATCCTTCTAATGTTTTTGAAATAAATAATACATGTAGAAAACAATGCAAGGTTATAATCCTCCATATCAATGTGCTTAAATCATCTAGAAAAATTGACAACAGGAATTAGTTTATCTTATGTGCTCTTTCTGTATAGTACATAGGTGGTCATATTGGTTGATTACTTTTTATTATGATATATTTCTCCATGTCTGTAAATTGTCTCACCATTTTGAAACCTAAAAATATGAAACCATGCATCAAACATCAACTTGGTTATATAGGGCGGTTTTACACCTTTGAAGTCTAAAAAAAATGAGAATAATCATGAAAGCGGAGACGTTATGAATTTGCAACCAAAAACATTCATCCAAAAATATGAAAAGTAACTTTTGTACAAAAACCCAAGAGAGATATATCTATATACTATTATTCATACGACATGACACAAGTAATAATAGTTTTATGCAGTTTTGTACGTTATATAAATTGCCAGAGTTCCATACACCTATTTCTCCCATTTTTTAATGCCGAAAAGACAAATTAGTGTCGGGTTCATGCACACCGAATGGCTTATTGCTAGGGCACAGATATTATTTATGGATAAAACTAGTTCCCTTGTCAATAACAATGATGCCATCGTGTTCGGAAAAGTGAAACTAGTTACTATTTCCGATATATTTCACCATAGCAATGTAAACGCTTACGCACTTGTGTCCCTACCGTAACTGGATAGTTCACAAACACCGGGTTCATGTCTGCCCAAATACCTCGAACTAACGTTGTTTTAGTTAGTAAGTGATAACTAGTTTCCTTGTGAATAATAACGATGTCACTATTTGCGAAGTGAAACCAATTACTTATTTTTGTTGGTTTCACCCATGTTAGCCTTAACACTCACGAGTATGCGAAATATGAATATGTTGAGAATCATAATGTCACTAAACTAATTGGATAGTTCACAAGCACCAAATTTACGGGCGCCCTACCATTCTCACTAAGTATTTTAGTTAATGAGTAATAACTAGTTTCTCTCGTGAATAATAATGATGCTACCGTGCTCGATAAGTGAAACAAATTACGAGCTTCGTTCGGTTTCACCCATAATAAACTTAGCACTCATGAGTCTACCATCTATTGATATCCAGAGTATCATAAGTTTCGAAACGAAAATTCATAAGCATCGAGTTCAGGTGCATGCAACGACTTCTCAGTAAAGTTGTTTCACCTCATGAGTAGTAACTAGTTGCCTCGTCACGAACAACGACGCTACCGTGCTCAAGAAGTGAAAAGAAATTACTATTTTTAATTGGTTCCCCCCATAGCAAACTTATCCCTTATGAGTCTGTGACATATGCATATATACAAGATTATGAAGTTCCTAAACTAATTGGATAGTTCACAAGCATCATATTCACGAGTGCACCGTGTGACCTCCGACCAAAGTGTTTTAGCTAATGATCAATACCTAATTTCCCTTGTGAAATAAATTACTACTTTTTTTGTTTCGCCCATAACAAACTTTACACTCATGAGTTTTTGACGTATGCATGTAAATGAGATAATAAATTAACTAAACTAAAATTCTCGACCATCAAGTTAATGTTTACCCAATGACTTCTAATTGAAGCGTTTTTCCTCATGAGAATAACGATGCTAATGGGCTACAGAGTTCAATTTTCTAATTTTTGCCGGTTTCACCCATAGCAATCTTAACGCTCACGATTCTGTGATGTAATCATATCCAAAGCATAATAAACTTTCTAAACTACAAATCACGAGCATCGAGTTCACGTGCACCCAGCGAATTCTCTGAAGTCGTTTTAGAGAAATGAGTAATAACTAGTTTGTCTCGTGAAGAATAGCGTTGCCACCTTGCTAGAGAAGTAGAACAATTTATATTTTTTGTCGGTTTCACCCACAACAGATGTAACGCTCACGATTCTAAAAAAATGTACCTATCTCTAGAGCATAGTAAATTTCATTAAAAAAAATCACGAGCATCGAGTTAATGTGAACCTAACAACAACTTCTCACTGAAGTTGTATTGTTAGCAAACAATAACGATGCTTTGTGCTCGACCGTTGAAAGAATTTATTTTTTGCCGGTTTCACCCATAGCAATCTTAACTTTCACAATTCTGCGATAAGCATATCAAAAGCTGAAAGGACAAGGATGTCGCCTAGAGGGGGGTGAATAGGCGATTAAAACTTTTCCAATTTAGTCTTGATAATTGCGGAATAAAACTAGGTGTTTAAATTAACAAGCCAACAACCTAAATATACTAGGCTCACCTATATGCACCAACAACTTATGCTAAGCAAGACAAGCAACAAGGTGATAGCAATAGAATACTTCAAGCACGAAGGCTATCACAAAGTAAAGTGCATAAGTAAAGAGCTCGGGTATAGGAATAACCGAGGCACGCGGAGACGAAGATGTATTCCCGAGTTCCTCCTTTTTAGGGGAGTACGTCTCGTTGGAGAGGTGTGAGACCACCACAACAGGTTGGTCTCAACGCCACAAAAGGCTCACCTTTTTCTCCGATGAACCGCACCACAAAGGATTGGTTCACCTTCCACTATCGGAATCCTTCGAGGCGGAAACCGAAGCCTTTACAACAACAACCCGGGGCACAACCCACAACTGGATTGGGGGCTCCCGGATGGCTACAAGTGACCACAAAAGGTCTCAACCACCACAATGGTGTCTAGGGTCCAAAGACCCAAGAGTAACAAGCTCACAAACTTTCAACTTCCACGAATCCTCGTGGAGAGCACAAACCGATGCACAAAGCAATGGCAAGAGCACAAGTGCTCAAATCCTTCATTCTCAAATCCCACCAAAAGCAACTAATGCTTATGGGGGAGAAGAGAGGAAAAACAAAGAAGAACTCAACAAATGGAATTCCAAGATCTAGATCAAAAGGGTTCCCCTCACTTAAAGGAGAGATGGATTGGTGGAATAATAGATCTAGATCTCCTCTCTATTTTTCCTCTAATTGGAGGCAAGAATCATGGAGGAATAGAGAGAAAGCAAAGCTTCAAGGTGTCAACAATGGAGGTAAAAGCCGTGCTCGAGAGATGGGGAACCGTTGGAGAAGAAAGCCCTTTAAATAGGTTTCCCGAAAATCTGACCGTTATGTGCAGTTTCCGTGCCCGGCGGTACTACCTCTGGAACAGCGGTACTACCGCCGCTGGTATCTGGGCGGTACCCAGTGCACCGCAGAACCCAGAGGCCGCGGTACCTCAGGGAGGTATCGTTGCACTCCAGGCCAGCGGTACTACCGCGGATCTGCCGGTACTACCGCTGGAACCCTTCCAACTAATTCGAAGAGTCCCAGCGGTAGAACGAGGCAGCTACCGCCGGGGTACCGGGGGATACAGAAGCAAAATGGAGTCTAGCGGTAACTCTGGCGGTACCACAAGCGGTAGTACTGCTGCCTGGAAGCAGCGGTACCTCCGCGGTACTACCGCCCGGGGAAGCACCTAGAGTGTTGCAGCAGTATTGCTCCCAGCGGGAACGGTACTACCGCTGCACTCACGGTACTACCACCAGACAGGAATTCTGCCTAGCACTAGAAGTGTCATGACAAAAGCAAGGAAACTCCAAACGAGATGAGAGCAACGAGGTTGGAAAGATAATGACGAAAGCTTCCTTACAAAAAGAGTTAAGTTGACACACATGGGAAGGTGTGGAACTTTCCTCACGGATAAACCGATAATATTTCCAACTCGAAAACGCAACAAGTTTTACATAGGAAATCCATTTTCGAAGAACTTGGGCTTGTCATGAGGATCACGACAAGCACCAAAACCCAACTAGGAGAAAAACCAAATAAGAACCAAGAAAGATGATGATGCCAAGTATGCAAAGGTTTGAGCTCTCCACAAAGATGCGATCAAGTTACTCACTTGAGAGCCTCTCTTGATAGTACGCCGTCTATCCTATAACCCGGTCTCCCACTAACACCATGAGACCGGTAAAATAGAAACCCTATCAAGATCATACCTTTGCCTTGCGCATTCCACTTGAGCTAGATAATGACGTTGTTGATCTCTTCAAGATGGAACACCTTTCTTGATTGTGCTTGCTAGCACATGCTCGATGAAGACTTCTCCAAATACTTCCCCATACTCCATTATGGGCGAGCCTCGCTTAGCACGTCTTCATGTATCCACTTGCACTTCATCTTCTTCTCTTTATGTATATGATGGCTTGGAGATAAACATGAATGTTTACCCAGTCTTCTTTTCCAAGCCATGCTTGCAATAAGCTCAACTCTAGAAGACCATTCTTCATATAACCCTTTGGATAGAACCTTGGTCTTCATATACTCTTCTAGAGTCCAACACATGAACCCCAATCTTTTCCCATCGACAAGATCTATAAAGGTATCTCAATGCAAATATTAGTCCATAGAGATTGTCATTAATTACCAAAACCACACATGAGGGCACATGCACTTTCAAAAGCGTAATAATCTAAACTACAATTGAAGAGCAACGAGTTCAAGTGCACCGAGTGACTTATCACTGAAGACATTTTAGCTAAATGAGTAGTAACATAGTTTGGCTCGTGAAAAATAACAATGCCACTTACTCGAGAAGAGAAGAATTAATATTTTTGGATGGTTTCACCCACAACAGACGTAACACTCACGATTTGCAATTTATGCATATCCAGAGTTCACCTGAACTCAATAACTTCTCACTGAAAATGATTTAGCTAATGAGTAGTTACTAGTTTGGCTTGTGAAGATTAACGATTCCACCATGCTCGAGAAGTGAAATAAGTAAAAATTATTTTGTCGGTTTCACCCTTAGCAACTTAAAACTTACGATTCTACAATGTTATTATATCAAACTAATTAATTGGATTGTTCAAAAGCGTCAGCATCACATGCACACCGAGACCTTTCAGAGAAGTATTTTTAAGTTAATGAGTTATTACTAGTTGCCCTTGTGAATAATAACAGTGGCATGATGCTCGATGAAGTGAAACAAATTACTTAACGCTCACGACTCTGTGACATATGCATTTCTAGAGCATCATAAACAAAAAAGGTTCACTTTTCACCTCATCTGCGCCACTTCTTAAAATCGAGCACATCAGTCTTAACGCTTTAGAGTTGATTTTTTTAAATCCAGTTTTCATCCATAGCAATCTTAACGCTCATGATTCTATGATGTAAACATTATCCAAAGCATAACAAATTTTGTAAACTACAATTCATGAGCATCGAGTTCACGTGCACCCAACAACTTCTCACTAAATCGGTGGTAACTAGTTTGGCTCATGAAGAATAATGATGCCACCTAGCTCCAGAAACGGAAGAGTTAATGTTTTTTGCCGGTTTCACCGACAATCAACGGAACACTCACGATTCTAGAATTTATGCATATCTAGAGCCTAATAAAGTTCATAAAGTAAAATTCACGAACATCGAGTTAATGTGCAGCTAACAACTTGTCACTGAAGTTATTTTGGTTGGAGAAAATAACGACGCTCTGTGCTCAAGAGTTGAAAGAAATTAACTTTTGTCGTTTTCACCCATAGCAGTCTTAACACTCACAATTCTGCAATGTAAGCATATCCAAAGCGTAATATTCTAAACTACAATTGAAGAGCATCAAGTTAATGTGCACCCAATGACTTATCACTAAAGCTGTTTTAGCTAAATGAGTAGTAACATAGTTTGGTTTGTGAAAAATAACAATGCCACTTACTCGAGAAGGGAAGATTTTTTTTTTTTACGGTTTCACCCACAACAGATGTAACACTCACGATTTGCAATTTATGCATATCCAGAGTATATTAAAATTCATAAACTAAAATTTATGAGCATCGAGTTCACCTGAACTCAGTGACTTCTCACTGAAATTCATTTAGTAGTTACTAGTTTATCTCGTGAAGATTAATGATTCCACCATGCTCGAGAAGTGAAATAATTTAATATTATTTTTTCAGTGTCACCCGTAGCAACTTAACACTTACGATTCTGCAATGGTATCATATCAAATTGATTAATTGGATTGTTCAAAAGCGTCAGCATCACGTGCACCCTGAGACCTCTCAGACAAGTATTTTAAGTTAATGAGTTATTACTAGTTGCCCCTGTGAATAATAACATTGGCATCATGCTCGATGAAGTGAAACAAATTACTTAACTCTCACGACTCACGACTCTGCGACATATGCATTTCTAGAGCATCATAAAAGCACTAACGTAGTTGGATGGTAGTATAACTAAAATTAAATGACAAGTTTAAGAGTTAACATAAAAGGTTCACTGTCCACCCCCTCCAAATCGAGCACAACAATCTTAACACTTTAGAATTGATTTTTTTAAATCAGGTTTTCACCCATATCAATCTTAACGCTCACGATTATATGATGTAAACATTATCCAAAGCATAACAAATTTTCTAAACTACAATTCATGAGCATAGAGTTCACGTGCACCCAACAACTTCTCCTGAAGCCGTTTCAGCTAAATCAGTAATAACTAGTTTGGCTCGTGAAGAATAATGATGCCACCTTGCTCCAGAAGCGAGGGAGTTAATATTTTTGTCGGTTTCACCCACAACAGACGTAACACTCACGATTCTATTTATGCATATCCAGAGCCTAATAGAGTTCATAAAGTAAAATTCACGAACATCAAGTTAATGTGCAGCTAACAACTTGTCACTGAAGTTATTTTGGTTGGAGAAGAATAACGACGCTCCTTGCTCAAGAGTTGAAAGAAATTAATTTTTGACGGTTTCACTCATATTAGTCTTAACACTCGATGCAAGCATATCCAAAGCATAATAAAGTTTCTAAACTACAATTCAAGAGCATGGAGTTCATGTGCACCCAGTGACTCCTCACCGAAGCCGTTTTATCTAAATGAGTAGTAACTAGTTTGGCTCGTGAAAAATAACAATGCCACCTTGCTCGAGGAGTGGAAGAATTAATATTTTTTGTCGGTTTCACCCACAACAGACAACATGCGTAACACTCATGATTCTGCGATTTATGCATATCCAGTGTATATTAAAATTCAAAAACTAAAATTCATGAGTATCAAGTTCACGTGAACTCAACAACTTCTAACTGAAGTAGAGTAGTAACTAGTTTGGGTCGTGAAGATTAACGATGCAACCATGCTCGAGGAGTGAAATAAATTAATACTTTTTTGTCGGTTTCATCCGTAGCAACTTTACACTTATTAACGCTTACGATTCTGCAACGTATGCATATCAAACTAATTGAATTGTTCAAAGGCGCCAGCATCACATGCACCATGCGACGTCTGAGAGAAGATTTTTCGGTTAATGTGTTATAACCAATTGCTTCTGTGAATAATAACAGTGGTATCATGCTCCGTGAAGTGAAGTGAATTACTATTTTATGTCGGATTCACCTTCAACAAACTTAACGCCCTACGACATACGCATTTCCAGAGCATCATAAAATCAATAATGTAGATGGAAGGTAGTATAACTAAAAGTTAATGATAAGCTTAGAATTGAATATAAAAGGTCCACTTTTCACCTCATGTGCACCACTCCTCAAAATCGACAATACACCCACACTTTCCACACCCGCTAGCGTGGGAAATTACGACCTAGGTTATTAAAGACACGATGTTTGCAAGCACATTTAAAAATAAAATGCAACCATATGGTTAAAACAAGACTCATACTCCTCTATTCCACCACTCTTTCCATCTCCTATATCGCTCCGCACAAGCCGCCTCTCACACAAACATCGATGACAAAAAAGGGAGTTCATTGGTTGATTAATTTGTTTGGGTGTTATATCTGATTTCATGGTAGTAAACCTAGGCACAACAAAAAAACTAAAAGATGAAAATAAAGCAGAAAATGGTAATCTTTATGCAATTTGCTTCATCGGCGCCTCTTCTCAAAATCGATAGTACCTCACGCACGAAAAAATATGGCCTACAGTTTAAAGGCACAACGTCCTATGTGCACAGTTATACATGACAGTGCGACCAACTTGTTAAAAACAAGAGGCTCACTCCTCTTTCCGCCACTCTTCACTACGGGAAAGCCGCCGCTCGCATGAAAATTGACGTCAAAAGTGAGTTATTCATTGCCCCCTATCCGACATTGTCAGGTGTTACGTCCGATTTCATGTTGCCAGGTTAAAAACCTAGACACCAAACAAAACAAAAAGGTGTCAATAAATAGACAAAAATGTGATTTGGACGTCATTTGCTCACAAAAGTGACGACCCTACAAACTTTTCATTGAGATAAAATCCAACCCCACTGGCAGCCCTGCATATATCCATACCACGACTCTACGACATACACATTTCTAGAGCATCATAAATTTGTAACGTAGTTGGAAGGTCAGTACAACTAAAAGTTCATGATAAGTTTAGGATTGAATATAAAAGGTCCACTTTCCACCTCATCTGTGCCACTCCTCAAAATCGACAATGCACCCACAGTTTTCACACCCGCTAGCACATTACGACCACTCGTAAAGACACGACGTTTGCAAGCACAGTTAAAAATGACATGCAACCATCTTGTTAAAAAGAGTCATACTCCCCTATTCCACCACTCTTTCCATGTCCTACCTTGCTTCGCACAATCCGCTTCTCACACAAACATCGAAGACAAAAAGGGAGTTCATTGGCTGATTAATTTGTTTGGGTGTTATATCTGATTTCATGGTAGGTAAACCTGGTCACAACAAAAACCCTAAAATATGGTAATAAAGAAGAAAATTGTAATATTGACGCAATTTGCTTCACCAGTGCCTCTTATCAAATCGATAGTACCTCACGCACTTCACACTCACGCAAGACAAAGTATGACCTAGGTTTTAAAGGCACAACGCTCTACGTGCATGGTTAGACATGACATTGCGACCAACTGGTTGAAAACAAGAGGTCCACTCCTCTTTCCGCAACTCTTCACTCTGGAAAAGCCACCGCTCACATGAATATCAACGTCAAAAGTCAGTTCTTCAATGCCCCCTTCCGACATTTTTAGGTGTTACGTCCGATTTCGTGTCGCCAGGTTAAAAACCTAGACACCAAACAAAACAAAAAGGAGGCAATAAACAGAAAATTGGTCACCTCGACGTCATTTGCTCACAAAAGTGACGACCCTACAAACTTTTTCTCCTCATAAAATCCAACCCCTCACACAACCTGGTGGTGACGTATACCCACATATCTTTTTTTTTTTTTTTTTTTTGAACAAAAGAAGGGCCACAAAGGACCCCAGCAGCTGCATATTAATTCGTCGGTGGGTACATATTACAATCAGATCCAAGAGAAACTAGAAATACAAAGCAGACCTGAAACTTTACAAAAAGGACCCTATAAAAAGAAGCGAAAACGCAATCAGATCCTTGGTCCTCTCCACCGTGGGCGAGACTCCATCGCCGGCGACCTTGACACCGTCGGGGACGAACCACTTGACGGCGATTAGAATCGGAGCTCCGGCGAGAATCTCCAGTGAGGGCCTCCACACAGGAGGTTGCAAAGGCGCTGACATACGAGCGCACGGAGTGGTCGCCTCCTCGACCTGAGATCATGGTGGCAAGCTTGTCCACCATGTGATTGACTCCAAGATGCAGCAGCGGAACACCACACCATCTCGACGAAGCGCTGCAAAATCCACCTAGCTGCCTCCTCCCCTCGCCTCCACGGCCGGCCGAAAGAGGCTTGAAGACGACGATGCAACGCATCCCAAGATGGCCAGGAAACGCGACCTTATTGAAGGAGACGGCGGCTGCCCTCATCGCTCTCCTCTCCAACCATTGGAGCAAGAGGGAGACAAGAACAAACCCTAGGATACACTGGATCTGGTCGAGAGGATCCAGCGTTCCGCTCCATTCT
The DNA here is from genome assembly GCA_947311845.1 of Poa pratensis. Classification (NCBI taxonomy): domain Eukaryota; kingdom Viridiplantae; phylum Streptophyta; class Magnoliopsida; order Poales; family Poaceae; genus Poa; species Poa pratensis. The sequence goes on along the minus strand of CAMZMU010000109.1, from coordinate 33,402,491 downwards.
ACCGGCATCACGCCAACTCGCCACATGGGCAAAGCAAAACCTAATCTACTCTGTACATCCCGCACTCCACTCTCTCCACCACGCCAGACGGCAACGCCGTCGGAGAGGCGAGCCGAGCGAGCCGGGGAGCAAGATGCGACTCTCAAGGGAGGTGGGAGCGGATACCCACATATCCATACCAGCATATCTATGCAAGATCATAAAGTTAATAACCCGAAATAAAAGACCGCCTATCCATATAAGTACGATCATAAAGCTAATAATCCCAATTAAAAGGCAATAGAAACCCTCCAAAAAAACCAAAAGTTCTGCCAGGATTACGTCCGAATACACGATCGGATAGCAGCGCCTGACAGCCTGACAACAGAGGGCGACGGTGCACGTCACGAAAGATTTCCAGAAATTGCACCTCGCCTCTGCCCCCGGCTCAGAATAAAATCCTACCCCGTCTCCTCCTCGGCTTCCATCGCTCTCCTCTTCCTCTCTCGAACCAAACACAAACACAACTAGCAGCCGAACGACTTGCCCGCTCCTCCGCCATGGCAATGGACGACGTCGCCTTCGCCGCCGGCTCCTCCATGGACGCCTTCGCCGCCTCCTCCTCCTCCGCATCCGCCCCCACCGACCCCTCCCACGGCTGGCAGAAGGTCGTCTACCCAAAACGCAACCGCAAGCACCCCGCCCCCACCGCCCCGACCTCCGCGGCCCCCGATCTGGGCAAGCCCAGCGTCTTCGAGGGCGTCGACAAGCGCTCCCAAGAGCGCCACCGCGCGATCCAGGCCGCCAGGGACGCCGCGGACGCCGACGGCTCGATCGCCGCTTGGGCCGACGACGGCTCCGACTCCGACGGCTCGGACGGGGCACCACGCCCCCAGGCCGAGGAGGTGGTGAAGAAGCCGAAGAAGCCCAAGGTGAAGAAGCCCAAGGTCACCGTCGCCGAGGCAGCCGCCCTCATCGACGCCGAGAACCTCGCCGCTCACCTCGTCGACGTCTCGGTAACCAATCATAGCCCCCATCCCTTCTCCACTTCCCCGTACGTGAAATGCGTGGTCTAGAGGCCAGATCTCGCGGGGCCCGGTCTGGATCATGGTTTTGTCTCCTTGCTCAGGCTCGGATCTGGCCGGGGTTTACCGCCGGATCTCGCTGGCTCTGTTCTGATTCCTGTAGAACGTTTGGTTTTAAGGAGTTTTCGTATTGAGTAGACGGATAATTCTGCTATTTATAGTACGAATACTAGGCATGCTAGAAAGTTGGGATCGGGTGATGTCAAGACAAGATGGGATCTCACAAAAGTTCTGTACTGTTGATTCAAGGGTGATGCTGTAAAGGTTGCAGCTCTTTTGTGTTCTTTTTCTAAGACTCTGATTGTTTTGCTCTGTGTTGCAGGCCTCGTATGAGAACCAGGACGGTATCCAGCTCATGCGGTTTGCCGACTACTTTGGCCGAGCATTTTCCAACGTGAGCGCAGCCCAGTTCCCGTGGGCTAAGATGTTCAAGGAATCACCAATGTCCAAGATGGTGGAGGTGAGCTATTAATTCACTACACATGGTCCTAAATCCTTTATGCATATGAGTGTTGTATTTGAATTACATGTGAACTGGAATTGCGCTTAATAGAATGGTTCTGCAATTGTTAATGTTTCGTGCCAATGTTGATACTAATCCATGCATCCTCTGTAGTGGTTGAGTAATGGTTGTGCTATTTTTGTTAAACTGTTTGGAATTATTACGCCACATGGTCTGTGAAACGGTTCCGCTACTTTTGTGTCCATTATTGTTAAGGTTTCGCGCCAGCATTGATCCTATCCATGCATCCTCTATAGTGGTTTGAATACGAGAAACGGTTATGCTATTTTTGTTAACTGTTTAGTACCTTTAAGGTTTCGCGCCAGTATTGTTAATAATCCATACATCCTCTGTAGTGGTGGTTCGAGTATGAGTAAGGGCTGTTCTATTTTTGTAAACTGTTTTAGTATTATTAAGATGTCACGCCAATGTTCATAATAATCCATGCATCCTGTAGTGTTGAGTATGAGTAATGGTTGTGCTATTATTGTTAACTGTTTATTATTATTAAGATTTCGGTTGTGCTATTATTGTTAACTGTTTAGTATTATTAAGATTTCGCATCATCTGCTGTGGTCCGTGAAACGATTACGCTACTTTTGTATCAACAATTATTAAGATTTCACGCCAATGTTGATACTAATTAATGTGTTGTCGGTAGTGGTATTTTGCGGTAGTGGTATTTTGCGCATCGGTTATGGTTGTTTTCTGAACTGTCCAGTATTATTACGCCAACACTGTTACTAATTCAAGCACTCTCTTTAATGATTTACGAAACGGTTATGCTACCCTCGTTGGCTGTCAAGTATTATTAATCATCCGAATTCCTGACAATCTATTGAGGAAAGTTATTTAAGGTCATGAGATTATTATATATGACTGTTCCAGTCTTAGAAGTTTGAAGCCAGGTTTTTACATCAGGTCAATAATGACTGTAGTACGCTATGCTATGTCAAAAATTCTAGTTATTCCGATGTTAGGTAATTTTACGTGTGTTGGTGGCACAAATTTTGTTTCTATAACTGGATAAGGTAATTTAATCACTGCTATGTGCACCCACATATTTTAATGGTTACTGTATAGGTGTACATTCTTGAACCACATCACATATGTTTCCGCATCGCTAAAAGAAAGCAATTTATAATAATACCAAATGGCTCTAGAGCAAAGTATAGTGAGAAAAATATAACATGGTAGGGTGGTTGGTTTCCTTTTATTAGTTCCTGAACCAAATTGGGGGCGTTAAATGGATTGTAGAGATGAGTCAACTGTTCAGTATATTGGCACTTGTCCATATTGCTGTTTTGATTGTCAATATGATTGAATTTTTAACTTATATCAGGACATTCAAGATAGAGAATGGCCTTGCTTTACACTTCTGCGTCTTTTCTGCGATGCACCTAATTGTTTGATGTATCAAACAGGTACCCTTGAACCATGTTCCTGAGCCAGTTTGCAAGACTGCAAGTGATTGGATCAATCAGAGATCCCCTGATGCCTTGGGAGAATTTGTTTTGTGGTGTATAGATAGCATAATGTCTGAATTGTCAGGTCCTGTGGGAGTTAAGGGCTCGAAGAAGGTTGTTCAACAAACTCCAAAAGCCCAGGTAGCATTCATCCCATTATGACTTTATATCATCGATTATCATATAAAGTATCGTTGATTCATGATGGGGAACACAAATAATACTAGTCTAATTGCAAATTATGTTGTAATACTGGACCTATGTCAACCGAGTCTAGCAACCAACCTAGCATATAGAAGGACTTGGTTCTAAATAACCATCTTGCAATGAATAGTTAGGGTTCTGCAAATTGTATATTTCATTTGCTGACATCCTACATTGATGAATAGGTGTATTAGCTTTGCTCTGATGCAAATTACTTTCTTTCTATAGAATTTTCTATTTCTGATAGTTGAACACAAATAGGCAATGTTGTAGAACTGTAGTTCTTTTGTAGCTTTTTTCACATATTGAATTTCATTCATCTTTGCATAAGTCTTTTTCATCAATGCAATGACAAGCAAAACTTTTGGGCTTTCTTTAAAGTGGAAAGAACACAAAACTGTAGATAAATTCAGTTAGGGAATTGTTTTATTAATTTCGTTTCTGGATATCCAGGACTGCTGTAGTGTTCTTTAAAGAACTTCTGTTCACCAACCAGAACTCTATGCTGTGTAATTCTGCAATAGATACAGATTTTCCCATCCCTTTCTTTTTGTAAGCTGTTTGTGAAGGAAATAAACTATTTAATGTTTAGCCTAGAATGTTGATCTTAACCAGCATAACTTTTTTGATTATTGAACTTGTGATTATTGTTGGTGTTGATCGTCTGACTTGAAGTTTTAACTGAAACATTCATCTTGTCAGGTTGCAATTTTTGTTGTGCTTGCCTTGACTTTAAGAAGGAAGCCAGATGTTCTAATGAACGTGTCCCCCAAAATAGTGGGGAACAGTAAATATCTTGGACAGGAAAAGCTTCCCATCATCGCCTGGGTTATTAATCAGGTATTGGTTATTTTTCTTGTCACCTTCTTGCTTGCTCTGAATAATGCTATTACTTTATTTATTTTTCCTCATACAAATTCATTTTCGTGCTATATCATAGGCTTCTCAAGGTGACTTAGCCTCGGGAATGTTTAGTTGGTCTCATTCCCTTTTTCCCACAATATGTGGAAAGTCAAGTGTGAATCCTCAGTCGAGAGATCTTGTTTTGCAATTGCTTGAAAGGTATAACTTAGTGTAAATATGTATAACACAATTTTCGTCTGTTTTCTGTTGGACAATATTTTCTTATTATATCTGAGTTGCTACATTTCAGAAGTGCTTAGTGGGATTTCATGTGCAGGTTTTTGTCTACTCCTAATGCTTCCAAAGCTCGGGGCATCTTATTGAATGGTGCTGTTAGAAAGGGGGAGCGCCTGGTTCCCGCTGGAACATTTGACCTCTTCATGAGAGGTGCATTTCCCGTGCCTAATGCACGTGTCAAGGTTAGTTATTCTCCCCTTATGTCTACCACATGTTCAATAGTACGGGACAATATTCTAATCGGTGCATTGAACTCTTCAGGCTACAGAAAGGTTTGAAGCAGCCTACCCAATAATGAAGGAACTGGCTCTTGCTGGTCCTCCTGGCTCAAAAACAGTGAAGCAAGCGTCACAGCAGATTTTGCCGTTGGCTGTGAAAGCAATGCAAGAAAGTGAGTTGGATTTGTTCATACAGTAGTTTTTTATTTTTGCAATACAGAGCAAGTTAATTTTGCTTTGCAAGTTCCTATTAGCTAACAAGTCGTGTATTATGTTCAGACAATGCAGAGCTCACCAAGGAGGCTGCTGATATTTTCATCTGGTGCCTGACTCAGAGTCCCGAGTCCTACAAGCAGTGGGTGAGTGATCTTTTGCTTGTTTTCCTATGAACTGTAGACAAGTACTTGGTCGATACTGATGTTCAGCTTCTGTTTCCAGGACAAACTTCACCTAGAGAACATTGGAGCCAGTGTTGCTGTTCTGAGCAAGATTAGTGCTGATTGGAAGACACTTTCTCCCAAACTCAATTCTGAAGCTCTGAAAGCAACTCTGAAGAGCCTAAAGGCTAAGGTGAGCTATGTGCACAAAGTATCGCTGGCTTTTTTTACTGTTTAGATGTTTCCTCGATCCTATTTGTACTTTATGCAGAACATGGTCCTACTAGTGTATGTTCTGTACAAAGTAGTTCAGTCTTGCATGATTTGAAAATGAGATAGATATCTATTTTTTGATGGCATTTATACTTAAGCCAAGTTGTTACTTATTGATCATAATCGACACTGTTAAGCCAATTTACTTGCATATCAGAGATAGTGTTATTGACACATTCAAGTGAAGTTATTTGTTGATCAGAAATAGTGTCTTAGACACTCTTAAGCCAATTTACTTATATTGGTCATAGATAGTGTTATTGACATTCTTAAGCCATGTTAGTTATTGGTCAGAGAGTGCTATTGACACACTTAAGCCATTTTACTTATATTGATCATAGATTGTTACCGACATTCTAAAGGCCAAGTTAGTTATTGGTCAAAGAGTGCTATTGACACAATTAATCTATTTTACTTGTATTGACCAAAGATAATGTTGATTTGAACCCCTATTACATACCTGCATGCTCTAACTTGCATATTGGCTGGTATTCCAGAATGAGGTGGCTCTAGAGGAAGCAGCAGACTCTGGGAAGAAGGCCTCCATCAAGGAAGCAGACAAGCACTGCAAGGTGATCATCGGGAGGCTGTCGCGTGGCGCCACCTGCCTGAAGGGCAGCCTGCTGGTCATCGCCCTCGCCGCCGCCGCTGGCTTCGTGCTCTCCCCCAACCTTGACCTCCCTGCCGACCTGGCGGCGGCGTCGGAGCACCTGTCGGTGGTGTCAGAGAATCTCCAGGCAATGGCGTCGGAGCACCTCTCGACGGTGTCAGAGAAGGTCCAGGCGATCGCGTCGGAGTATCTGGGATCGTTCTGAACATACTGTCGGCCGGCGCCGTTATACTGGGAGTGGTGAAGAGGGGGAGAGAAAATAAGAGATGAATAGGTTCTAGAGAAAAGATATAGTTGGAGTTGTTATTACCCTTTTTTCTTAGCATCTTCCTCTCCCTGGGAGATGGCAGCGAACATTGAAGAGTTTTAAGTTAAATCGTTAATTATCAGTAGACTGATCCGTGAGGAAGGGGAAAAAGAAGGTTTGGCTAAATGGCTCGACCTGTGGACTGACTAGCACCCTTATGATGGATCTCTTGTTGAGATTATGTTAAACAGTTTTGCGTTTTAATTCCAGATTTGTTGAAACTATATCTCTGTTGTTGGTGTGGTTGATCATCTGGCTGTGATGTGTGATGTTGTGTTTGACCCTATACTTTGTTAATAGTAAACCATGATTCTATATTTCACTTGATGTTTTTTAATCATTTTTTTGTTCTCTTGTTGAGGTTACTAATAATGGATTGCAGAGCCGTGCGGGTGACTGATGATACAGTCTGGAGGAGCCACGTTTCGGTGCGGCGTCGTGCCGGAGGACGGAGACGGATCGGAGGGAGGGGATCGCCGCCAGCATTCCGAGTCAAGGCTCGTCACATGGGCACGTGGCTACAGCTGCCGGCGAGGTGATGCAAAGCAAATGGATGCAAAGCTACTGGAGTATGCACCTGGACGTGGTTGATCGTGGAGTCCGGACGGTGGCCACCGGCCCGGCCAACCTCCCACTCCTGCGGGCCCCGCCACCGATCCGACCATGCCCGAGATGGTAAGGCAAGCCAGTGGGGTGGTCACTCAATCAGCTCAGCTGCTATGCTCGGTGCCTAGTACAAAGAGGAGGTGGGGGAAAATGGCCGCTCCACACCCCCTCACCGTACACGGCCACTGCCCCTCGTCGCCTCCCAGCAAGAAATGGCGGCCTCCTCTTCCCCCTCCGCCCTCACGCTCTCTACCACCTCCTCCCGGGTAAGCTTACTTTGTCTGCCATGGCTCTGCCTTTCCCTTGAATTCTTGCTGATTTCCTGCTTGCTTTCTTGCTGCAGGTCGCTGGCCTCCCCCTGCTGCTGGCGCTGAGGCGGACGCCGGTGGCGGCCGGGACGCGCGCTGCCGCCCTTGCCGCCGGCCATGGAACCGCGTGCTCTTTGGGGGCGCCGCGCCCACTCCGGCCAGAGCTCCCCGCGGCCCCTCGCCCCGGCGCCCGCGGCAAAGCGCCTCTGCTCCGGCCTCGCGCATGTACGCCCGCACGCACACGCCTTGTTGCTTCCATTCGTTCTCACTTTCGCCACACCTAGCTTAGCGATGACATGGACTGATTTTCTTGCTTGCAACAGGGTTGACGACGCCCCAGATTGCGAGCACCGCCTTCACCCTGGGCACCGTCGCCGTCCTGCCCTTCTACACGCTCATGATCGCCGCCCCCAACGCCGACATCGTAAGAAGCCCCACACCTCATTCCCTAAGCTCTCTTTTCCTTGCGCACTGCGGCCAGAGCAACTGAACTGAAAACTCACCGGCCTGTCGTGCTGCTACCGCAGACTAAGCGAACGGTGGAGAGCACCGCACCCTACGTGGCCCTCGGCCTCCTCTACGCCTACCTGCTCTACCTCTCCTGGACGCCCGACACCATCCGCGCCATGTTCGCCAGCAAGTACTGGCTCCCGGAGGTCAGCCGCTAACACTAATAAAATTCAGTTGCAATAAGCATTGTCTAAATGTGTCCTCGTGTTTAGCAAACTGTGGTGTGTGTTTTCATCTAAAAAATGTGTTGTATGCTGCGTGTAGTTGCCCGGCATTGTGAGGATGTTCGCGAGCGAGATGACCGTCGCCTCCGCCTGGATCCACCTCCTGGCCGTCGACCTCTTCGCGGCAAGGTTGGCCATTGCTGTGCTTGTACTACTTCCAGGCACAAATGCATGTACATGCGTCGCGGAAAAGTGTTTATGTTTCTGTTTTTGATTGGTGATGCAGGCAGGTGTACCATGATGGCATCAAGAACAACATTGAGACCAGACATTCGGTCTCGTTGTGCCTGCTATTCTGCCCCATCGGGATTGCGGCTCACGCGGTGACCAAGGTACTGGCGGGTTCGGTGGGTCGCTCACATTGAGCGATTCGTTGTGTGTAGGCTCCTGTTGTGTAGATGGTGGATATATTGTGTGATTCAGATATGAATAAAATTGATTTGATGCCCCATTCATTCCATCTTGGTTCAAATTGATTAATTTTTAGCCGTTTTATTGGAGTGGCTTGAGTAACTAAATTTACTTATCATTAGAGATTTCTGGAAGGCTAGAACAGATGATCATGTCGTTGGACTGTCCAAGTCTGCTACAAAGATACATGTACAGTCAATTCGCATGTGAATATGATGATCTCAGACAAACATTAACTCTCAGTCAAATGTAAACGAATGAAAAGAAAATGTTACAAAATAAAGTATTGCTTTGAACTGCATATCTGGATTGGTACATTGTTCATGCAAATAGAGGTGATATATTGCAACTTCACAACAATTGTATTTTTGAATGCTGTGCTAAGAATATGTGATCCTTAGTACAGAATATGCGAACTTACTGAAGTGACAATTGATCAAACGTGGTAGCAGCGGCTGCTATAATACTTTCCAGCCTTTTGTTTGTTTGTTTGTGTGTGTGTGTGTTCGGTAACTATAGCCTTACTGTGCATATAATGGCATAGTGTCTACTTTCTTCTTGTCAAATATACGGTTGAGTATGAGCACCGATCTGATGCCGTCCTGTGCCAATCTCTTCTCAAATATATTCAGATATGAATAAAATCGATTTGATGCCCCATTTATTCCATCTTGGTTCAAATTGGTTAATTTTTAGCGGTTTTATTGGAGTGGCTTGAGTAACTAAATTTACTTATCATTAGAGATTTCTGGAAGGCTAGAACAGATGATCATGCCGTTGTACTGTCTGAGTCTGGTACAGAGATGTTGTCCCAACACTTGTCTTCAGCTGTACTAAAAAAGTAGCAGCTGGATCACACGAACTAGCACAAAGAGCAGGATGCGGACTGGTCACAGTACACAAGAGAAGCTTTGTTGCTTATGTTTCTTACTTACAACGATGGGTGCATGTCCTATTTATAGGACTTACAAACCGACCTAGTAAAATATCTGCTACAGCTTCTACAGCCTTCTACCATGCTACTAGTTTCTACAGCCTTCTACTAGGTACAACTCATGTGCTGTATTCTAGAACCTACTGCTAGCTACTAGCTTAGCTACTAAGCTACAGCAGTGAAAACCACTACATGGTAGATGATTCTAGAGTTGTGTAGAGGCTGAGGTCAAGGTGACAGCACAGGATTACTCCAACAATCTCCCCCCTAATCCTGATGCGTTCACTTGATCTCGACGATGCCGATCTTCTCGCGTAGAGTCTGGAACTTGATCCGACCAAGTGGTTTGGTCAGAATGTCCGCCAGCTGATGTCGGTGTTGATGTAGTCGACGACAATCTTGCCGCTCTCCACGTTCTCCCGTATGAAGTGATAGCGTGTCTCAATGTGCTTGCTCCGGTCGTGAAAAACCGGATTTTTGCACAGTTGGATCGCTGACTTGTTGTCCACGAGCACTGTAGGGACCATGGGGTCTGTGGCGAAGAGATCGCCAATGAGCCGTCCGAGCCAGACGGCCTGGCATGCTGCGGTAGTGGCGGCAATGTACTCTGCTTGGCAGGATGATAAGGAGACCACCCTTTGCTTCTGGGACTGCCAAGTGATTGGGCACTGACCGAGGAAGAAGAGAGTCCCCGTCGTGCTCTTCCTATCGTCAACGTCACCGGCATGGTCGGCATCACTGTAGCCGACTAGACGTGCGTTGTTGTTGCTGCTGGAACGGTAGATGCAGCCATAGTGGAGTGTCCCTGCAACGTACCTGAGAATATGCTTCACGGCGCTCATGTGCTCCGTCGTTGGCTTTTCCATGAAGCGACTGACAAAGCCGACGGCGAAGAGATGTCTGGCCGTGTGTGCACGAGGTAGCGGAGGCTGCCAACGATGCTCCTGTACAAAGTGACGTCCACAGGTGGATTAGTGCTCACCTTGGATAGCTTCAGACGCGGCTCCATGGGAACATGCACGGCGTTGCAATCTGCCATGCCCGCCTTCTCCAATAGCTTGCTCGCAAACGCGGACTGCTTGAGGGTGATCTCTCCAGGTGACTGCTTGACCTCTATGCCAAGATAGAGCGTCAACAATCCCAGGTCGCTCATGCAGAATTTCCTGCTCATTTCCTCTTTGAACTTGGAGATAGTCTCGTGCTTGCGCCTGTCAGGATCAAGTCGTCGACGTAGACGCCAAGGAGAAGCCGCTCCCTGTCCTCGCCGCGGGTGTACACGGCATGCTCAGATGGGCTGCGAGTGAACCCGAGTGACACGAGCACGCTGTCCAGCTTGGTGTTCCATGCTCTGGGGCTTGACGAAGGCCATACAACGCCTTGTGGAGGCGCAGTACTTTGCTTGACTTGGAGAGTTTGTGAAGCCCGGCGGTTGCGTCACGTATACTTCCTCGCCGAGTTCCCCATTCAAGAATGCAGTCTTCACGTCCATGTGATGCACCTCCCACTTTTTCTGCGCGGCGACGGCGAGAAGCAGACGAACAGAGTCCAGACGCGCCACCGGAGCAAAACTTCGTCGAAGTCGATCCCCGGACGCTGCACGTACCCCTTTGCCACCAGGCGCGCCTTGTGCTTCAGCACGTTGCCGTTGGCGTCTCGCTTGAGCTTGAAGACCCATTTGAGACCGATTGGCTTGTGACCAGCAGGCAAGTCAGTGAGGGTCCATGTCTTGTTCTCCTCAATGGACCTAGTTCCTCCTGCATGGCGGTGCGCCAGTCCTCGTCGTGCTCTGCCTCAGCATATGTGGATGGCTCACCGGAGGGGGTGAGTAGCAGGCGCTCAGCCTGGCCTGGCACCGGTGCATCGGGCTCCACCATGTCGAGGACGCGACGGTAGCGGTGTGGATGATCCGGATCGTTGCTGTCGTCGAAGAACTCCGGGTTTGGTGCAGACGGAGGTGTGGCAAACCTTACTTGTTCTCTAGTGCCTGCTGGGGTTTGTTCTGTGGCCGCCGTGTCTACAGACTTTGCTTTGAATTGTTTTCAGGCTGAATCTCCACCGGGGCAGGAGTGACTGTGGTGGACTGGTTTGGTGAAGCGGGCAATGTCGCCGTTGCAGGCGCGTAGGAGTACTCGATGGTGAACTCACCTCCGCCATAATCTTCCGCCATGTTGTCGTTGCTCCAGTCCCAACCAGCACTCTCGTCGAAGATGACGTCGCGGGAGACGTGGACGCGCTTGGTCGCCGGGTCGTAGAGGCGGTACGCCTTACCGCCGGGTTCGTACCCGAGCATCACCATGGGCTTGCTTCGGTCATCCAATTTCTTCAGGTTTGGCGTGGTGATCTTGGCGTGGGCCCTGCAACCAAAGACACGAAGGAAGTGTACATTTGGCTTCGTTCCGTGCCACGCCTCGTACGGAGTACGCCCGTCCACGCTCCTTGTGAATGAACGATTGAGGACGAAAACGGCCGTGGTGACCGCCTCCCCCCAAAACTGTGCTGGCATGCCGGCGCCTTTCAACATGCAGCGCGCGGTGCCAACGACTGTCTGGTTCCGCCGTTCCACCACCCCGTTTGTTGAGGTGAGTACGGAGCAGTGAGGTGTCGCTTGATGCCTTGATCAGCACACCAGTCCGCAAACTCCGTTGCGGTGAACTCCCCTCCTCTGTCGGTGCGGAAGACGCGCAGAGTGTGTCGTGACTCCACCTCTGCGCCAGCTTGGAAGCGACGGATGGCCTCTGGTGCCTCGTCCTTCGTACGCAGGAGGACGATCCACATGTACCGGCTATAGTCGTCGACGAGGAGAAGGAAGTAACGCTTACCTCCTGGCGTGGGTGGCGAGATAGGGCCGCACAAGTCACCATGCACGAGCTCCAGCGGTTTGGTAGCACGGTACTTCGCCACCTGAGGAAACGGGGCGCGGCGGTGCTTGCCGGCGAGGCACGCCTCGCAGAGCTGCTCCACGTGGTTGATCATTGGAAGTCCGCGCACCATGTCCTTCGAGCAAGCTTCTCGAGACTTTCAAAACTCTGGTGGCCGAAGCGCGCGTGCCATATCCACGCGTCCTCGCCCATGTGAGCAGCAAGGCATACCGGCTTCTCGATCTGGAGATGCACCATGTACAGCCGATTCCGCATGCGAGGAGCCTTGGCGATGAGCTTCTTCTGCCGGTCGCGGATGATCATCATTCCGTTCTCGACGTGCGTCGGGCACCCGACCTCGTCGAGCTGCCCAATGCTGACGATGTTTGTCTTGATTCGCGGGATCCAGTAGACGTTCGACAACGCCCTGTGTCGCCCGCCATCCATGGCGAACATCACCGTGCCACGCCCGCAGATGTCGACGAGGGAGCCGTCGCCGAACCGTACCGTGCCGGAGACCTTCTTGTCGAGCTCGGCAAAGACAGATGCATCTCCGGTCATGTGGTTCGAGGCACCTGTGTCCAGGTACCATGCCGTGTCGGTGTCACTCTCGGACTTGCGCAACTCGACGTGTGCACGTTCCTCGTTGAGGAAGACTTGCTCCCCCGTTGTTGGTGTAGAGGGGTTCGTCGTATCCTCAGCGGGCATAGCCACTGCCGCCTCAGTGTGGGTTGCCATCAGCAGCGTGTTGTCCTCGTCTTCAGCCTGCACAAGGTTAGCCGCCTCGCCGCGCTGCTCACGGTCGCGCTTGGCTTTTCGGCACTCCTTTGCCCAGTGTCCAGCTTACCGCAGTACCGACAACTCCCTCTACGGCGCTCACTTGAGCCAGCGCCGCCTCCTTGCGCACCTTGTTGCTTCCGCCTGGGATTCGGCTTGCCGTTGTTGTCGCCTCCGCTAGACACGCCCTTTCCACGTTGTCGTTGACGGCTCTCCCATTCCTCCTTTATGAGGAGAAGCTTGTTGACGTCGCCGCCGCTAGATACGCCCTTTCCGCGTTGTCGTTGACGGCTCGCCCATTCCTCCTCTGTGAGGAGAAGCTTGTTGACGCCGTCGGTGGCATCGTCTAGGTCATACGCCTCCTCTGCCGTGAGAAGACGACCACACAACTCCTCGATTGTCAATTCCCGGAGGTTGACAACTTGCTCGATGGCCATCACAATTGGCCGATACTTGCGCGGCACCACGCGCAGGAACTTGAGCACTGCCTTGTACTCGCTTATGGGATCGCCGAGGAGCTCGAGATCACTGACGATGTTTGTTAGTCGGATCGAGAAATCTTCGATCGACTCACCTGGGCGGAAACGAAGTTCCTCGAACTCGCGACGTCTCGTCTGCGCCTTTGCCTCCCGTATGCGCTCAGAGCCGAGACGCATCGTCTTGAGCGTTTCCCACGCTGCCTTTGCGTTGTCTTTTGCCGCCAGCGTACGCACCAGCTCCGGCGGAACGGCACGGAGCAATGCTGCCAGCGCTGCTCGATCGTCGTGCTCATCGTCGGCGCCAAACTCGATGACATCCCACAAGTGCTGAGCCTGGAGCTGGACGCGCATCACCATCGCCCACTCAGCATAGTTTGAGCGGGTTAGCATCGGATATTGGGCAGAGCTGGTGCTCTCCCTCACGACACGCTCGCGCACTACCAGCTCGCCGCCACCGCGGCGTGTCGGGCTGCTGCCCCGTCGAGCCATTGGAGATGTGGAATGGCGTCGCCTTGCGACCGGCAGCGGCGTCTTGAACCCGCTGCGTTCACCCTTCTCGCCGACCTCCGTTGCAGCCTTGGACATGGCTCTGATACCACTTGTTGTCCCAGGCACTTGTCTTCAGCTGTACTAAAAAAGTAGCAGCTGGATCACACGAACTAGCACAAAGAGCAGGATGCGGACTGGTCACAGTACACAAGAGAAGCTTTGTTGCTTATGTTTCTTACTTACAACGATGGGTGCATGTCCTATTTATAGGACTTACAAACCGACCTAGTAAAATATCTGCTACAGCTTCTACAGCCTTCTACCATGCTACTAGCTTCTACAGCCTTCTACTAGGTACAACTCATGTGCTGTATTCTAGAACCTACTGCTAGCTACTAGCTTAGCTACTAAGCTACAGCAGTGAAAACCACTACATGGTAGATGATTCTAGAGTTGTGTAGAGGCTGAGGTCAAGGTGACAGCACAGGATTACTCCAACAAGAGATACATGTACAGACAGTTCACATATGAATATGATGATCTCAGACAAACATTAACGCTCAATCAAATGTAAACAAATGAAGAAAATGTTACAAAATAAAACATTGCTTTGAACTGCACATCTGGATTGGTACATAGTTCATGCAAATAGAGGTGATATATTACAACTTTACAACAATTGTATTTTCGAATGCTGTGCTAAGAATATATGATCCTTAATACAGGATATGCCAACTTTTACTGAAGTGACATTTGATCAAACGTGGTAGCAGTGGCTGCTATAATACTGTCCAGCCTTTTGTTTGTCTGTGTCTGTGTGGTAACTATAGCCTTACTGTGCATATAATGGCATAGTGTCTACTTTCTTCTTGTCAAATATACGGTTGAGTATGAGCGCCAATCTGATGCCGCCCTGTGCCAATCTCTTCTCCACCACCGGGTACCTGGTGAAGTAATAATCATCTGCATTCCAGAGCCCAGAAATGCTGACCATTAGTACCATACTCTAGGCTAAATGCATACTGTACTGTTAATTCTTCAAAGTACTACTGTGAACATAGACAGCTTACCTCCTAGAGTAATGTTTTGGGTCACATCTTTGTAGGCGTAGTTGCACGCCAATCCTATGCTCTCAATCGCGTAGCTGCGCGAAGGATTTCATGATGTCAAATTTCGTGATAAAACTTCACAGAAGATGAAATTAGTGTTGGAACATGGATCCTACTCGTTTGCGCAGGTGGCCTTCTTGTTCGCGCAGTTTTCCCAGTGGCTGATATCGTCGGACCATCCATTCTACAATTGACAGCGTTTATTAGAAACAGGAAAGGGTATCATATTTTGAACTCCACAGTAGATAATAAAATACGTGAATATAGGTGAGTGAATTTGCAGGTGTACTTACTGTGAGGTTCATGTGGAGACCATCCACCATGGTGTCCAGGTCCTTGTTGTAGAAGTCCTTCATCACCGTGTCGATGATGCTGACATCCCACACCTAGCAAAACATAACATTTACAAAACTTAGCACAAGTCTGAATTTGGACAAATAATGTTGTTTGATGTAAGTAGGATGGCAGGACGACAGACATGGTGCAGGTTGGCCTTCCTCCGGTACCAGTGCACCTGGATGGTGTTCCCGCCCTCATCTTCCTCGAAGCTGACGTGCAGCGGCTGGTGCACGTCGCCGACGAAGTGTGCGAGGAACATCAGGCTCTCCGTCAGGTTATCTGGGATTGCGCACACACGCAGATGATGTGAGTCAATGTTTCATAATCTCTTTGCCTGTTTTGACAACAGGGTGAAGCTTGTGGTCTACTGGCATGCACTCACATGAGCTCTTTGTGGAGTCCCGGTAGGTGAGGAGCTGGTCCGTGTAGTTGTTGATGGCGCCGACGACGCACATCCCTTGCATGCCCTTGGAGTTGTGGCAGTCCCCTGAAAGAAACGCAGGTCACTGCATCCATGAGCTGATGACTGATGAGTGATGTCCAACATCTTCAGAAATGGGAAGAACACACAAAAGCTGGCCACATATTGATAAATTGAGCCGAAGCTACTCTGTCCTGATGGACAGGTCCAGCAACAGATAACATATATCGGTCACGCTCGCCCTCGTGCAAATAATGAAGTCGTCATTGTATACCTTTTGAATGAAATATGAGAGCAATTTGTGTCGATCCCATTTGATCTGGTGCAAGTGGTTGGCTGAGAAGAACGTGTGGGGGAATCGGATCGGATCATGTGGAGGATGCGTTAAGACTAAACATACTGTGCATCAATCGGTTGGGATAGAATAGAAGTCGTCTATATTCCCCTGTCTAATAAATTGATGCCTGACACATTTGCATTATTAATCATGCCATTTTGTTATAGGCCTATATGTTAGGTGCACCAACGCAGCCGACCAGGTCAACCGAGGCTAAATTTTACTCTCGACCTATATATTGGATATCAGTTGCCAACCGATGTTTAAATGACATAATTTTTCTTCCAAACATTTGTGCTTTATTTGGAAGAAAATATGCGCTAAAGATTGGCTATCCAACCAACATTTAAAAGGCATATATATCCTTTCAAATATCTTTTTCTTCAGATAAAAAAGAGGCATAAAAGTTGTGCCATTACAAAGAAGACACATATAAACCCACAAAGGCACAAACCATCAACTAAACACAATGGTTATGCAGATAGTATATATATCTAGAATGCATGTCAGTGAGTTGAAACACCAAAACTCACAGTGTGCCTATTACACATTTGTATTAAACTATGTGATTATATATTTCCTCATTCATCAAATTATTTAAAATTTCAAATATATATGTATCATGATGTAACATGCATCTTTGCAAAAAATATGCAGAGACATGATTGCATGCATGTTGTGAAAAGAAAGTCGTGAATATTGAAAAATGTGCATAATTCACTACGTAAGTTGTGCAATTTCAGTTGTTGATCGTTTCTCCACGAAATTTTGTACTATTACTGCATACATGTGTATGCATGTCTCCATTTTTTTTCGGAATTTTTGAACATTCGGAAGGTCCTCGTCCTGGGCAGGAGCAAATGTACCTAGGTTCATCCTAGTATTTTCCCATGTTATAGCATTATACATGTCCATAAAATTTATGTAAGTACTCCATGTGATTCATGGGCTCTAGCAGGACTAGTGTGACACACACATCCATGTGATTCATGGCCCCACCCCACGATAACATGCAGTTCTATTCTGATCTGGCAACAGATAACATGATTTCTCTACCTATCTCGCTTGCCTCGTGCAGTTTATATAAACCGTGTAGGTTTTTGCATATTAGTTACTGAAAATCTTTGAACTCTTTATGACGAAAGCGATTGGCTGAAAAGAACATGTGTGCATGGTCAGAGTGAGTTGGGTAACTGCATCCATGAGCTGATGATATTTTTCTTCCGAAAAAGTCGAAGTATATACTTATCTAAAGTAAATTGTGCCTTGTCTAAAAACTATATATACATGCACATTATCATGCCATTTTATGTAATTCAACAGATCCAGTAACAGATAAAATAAATTATTTAGTCGTCACACAATTTATGAATTATATGAAAGCGATTTGTGTCGATCCCATCCGATCTGGTGCAAGTGGTTGTAGAACGTCGGATAATCGGATCGGATCATGCATGTGGACGATGCGTGAAGAGTGACAGTGTGCATCAATCGGTCGGGAGTATAACATAATCCATAAGTGAGCTCTAGCAAGACAAGTGGACATATACATGTGACTGGCTGGCCAGAGGAGAAGGTGCGGACAAGATAACGAAGTGCAGTGTGTTGTTCCGAGAGATTCAGCAACGGTTAACATGCTGTGAATATCGCTATCTTCCCTCGTGCAATTTACATAGACACTAAGCTAGTTGCAAATCATCCATGAGCTGATGATTGATGCTGAGCACACCTTCAGTCTCGTATATCTTCTTGTCATGCCATTTTATGTAATTCAACTACCAACTCCATAATTGAACTCACGATATGGTGTGGAGACAACACAAGCATGTGATTGTTGCCTGCCGTCGGATACTGACAGACAACGAGAGAGAAGGTGCGTACGCGGAAGTTTATATTCTGTTCTGTTCCAGCAACAGATATAACATATATCCACCACGCTCGCCTCGTGCAAATTATTCAATTTATGATAGCAACTGTGTCCCATCTGATGCTAGTGGTTGGCTGAGAGAGAAGACTGAAGGAATCATGTGGGGGATGCGAGAAGGCTGACACAATGAGCATCAAACGGTTGGGAGAACATCCCTAAATATAGTACTACGTATAACATAATCCGATCCATAAGTGAGCTCTAGCAAAGACAAGTGGACACATGCGTGTGATTGCCGGTGGTCACACCACAGTCCACACACGGTTTTAGGAACGTCCGGACAAGATGACAAGTGCAGTGTTCTGTTGTGAGCGATTCAGCAACAGATAAACCGTGTAATTCATAGAGTTTTTTGCATGCTGGTTATTGGAAATTTGTGAACTCTGTATGAGGAAAGCGATTGGTAGAAAAGAACATGTGTGCATATTGGTCAGTTTGAGTTGGGCAACGAGTGGCGATGGCATCATGTGCTAATGCGTGAAGCAAGCAAGCAACCGAACTCATAGAGTGGGAGTGTTGTTTATCTTTACTCAACCTCTCTCCCTCTCAGGCAAGCAACGTCGATCTCTCTTCCTCCTTCCGGTTGGTCGGCATCACGGTAGGAATAAACCAGAACAGAGTATATTTTGTGCAAGCAGCCAAGCAAGCAACCGAACTCATATTTTGTGATATGGCCAGCCGTACGATCTTTTGTCCACGCGGTAACGGGGAGAGAGAGAAAAAAGTGCAAATTTGGTATATATGTACTGAGAATGATCCAAAGTTTAGATAATTCTAACCAGCTATTTTGGAAAGCAAAATTTTCAGATTTTCAGTGCGTTTTGGTGGTGGCATAACTTTTTCCGATTTTTTTTGGTGGAACGAGTTAACTTTTTTGGACATTAATGGCGCGTAACCGAGCTCTGCTCCTGTGTATGCGGCGAAGAGAGAAAAAAAACCATGATTAATTGAGCTAGAAAGAACTGCAAGAAGAAAGAAGGTATCGATCGAGAAAGGAGGAACCGCACGGGAGGACTTGAAGTTGCAGACGTTGGGGGTATTGGCGTAGTGGAGCGGGCTGGCCCAGTGGTAGCGGAAGCGCACCTCGTCCGCCCACGGGCACATCGCCGACAGCTCCCCTTCCGCCGACGCCGGCAGCAGCTCCCGCACCGCCGCCACCGCGTCCTCCGACAGGTACCTCTGCAACAGCGCACGATTCAGCACCCCGCACGCACATTATTTCCTGCCTCACCAGTCCCACTGCCTCCCGGCGGGATTGCAGCCAGTTCGATCTGACTGAATTATCTCCGTGCCTGTGCGGGAGCAGAGCAGCGTACCTCGGCGATCTTGCAGGTCATGATGTGGCCCTCCTTGCCCCACGCGTCCGCGCGGCGCGCGGCGAGAAGCGAGACTATGAGCAGGAGCAGCAGCTGCTGCGGGCTCGGTGCCGCCATCGCGCTCCGGCCTCCTCTGCCCTGCTCCCCTGCTTCGCTGACGACGGGGAGGGGGCTGTCTCTCGTCTCGGGCGGTGATGGATGGGAGTTGCTTCGGGTATGGGCTTTCCTATTTATCATCGCCGTCGTCGGATATCACGTACCGTACCGTCGATGGGCTCTCGCTCGCTTGGATCGGGCTCGGATCCGGGTGGAGATGCGTCCGGGCCTGCGTGCCAATAGTTCGGGGGCTGTATATTCGAACAGAGCCTGGTTGAGGCGGCACAAAAGTTCTGGCCCGTGTAGGCGGCAATGCTTTTCGAATTTGGCAATAGCCGCGGAAATGTTCGAGTGTGGTCGAACTCTATTCTCTCGATTAGCTAGAGCGCCAATTCGAGATATTGGATTGGGGCAAATTCTGTTGCCGCATAGGTCGGAGCGTATTCGCTCCTGCACACCCCCTCTCGTGGATGGGCTTGGCCCAGTTTCTTGTGCGTGGTGGGAGCAAGAGGAGGAAGACGACCGGAGACGCAACACTAGCCACCGACAAGGACGGCGTGGCTGGCCGCGGCATTGCCGACTAGGCAAGGAATGGACCTCATCATAGCCAACGACGACATGGCTCGCCGCGGCGGCGCAGGTGGAGGCAGTGTCTTATCTTGTGGGGGTCGGGTGCGGGAGCTCGCTGGTGACGAGCTTAGGACTTGGGGTGCATGGAGTTTGCCTGAGTTAGGGTTAGGGTGGGGGTGGGGGTATTTAGAGGGATGGCCGGCCGGTCGGTCGGGTACTCACCAACGACACGGAAGTGAAGCCAGGACCACACGTCGGAGGCGAGGAAGGACCTTAACGCGATGAAGTGCAGGTGGGGGAATCGACGGAGGCGGAGGGAATCGGGGAAGGTGGAGGAGGACAAAGGCGAAGGAGAAGGCGGACAGGGTGGGTCGGCCCACAATCGTCTCCCTGCGGGCGGGGCGGTAAGCGCTCCGCGCAGGTCGGACACTAGTCGTCCCCTAGTGTAACGTATGGTCGTTGGGATCTCGCTCGCTTGGATCGGGCCCGAATTCTGATAGAGGTGTGTGCGGGTCTGCGGGCCGATAGTTCGGGGGCTGGATATTCGAACATGGCATATTGGCTGAGGCGGCACAAGAATTCCGGCCCATGTACGCGGCAATACTTTCTGAATTTGGCAATAGCCACAAAAATGTTCGAATTTGGTCGAACTCTTTTCTCTCTAGATTAGCTAGAGCGCCGATTCGAGATATAGCATTGGGGCAGGATTTGTCTGTTCGTTCGGATAAAAGATCGAAGCCCCTCTCATGCGGCGGTGGACTAAAATGATGCTCAATAGCGACTTAGTCAACATATTTTGGTCTCTGCCATTGGTGGTTCCTGACATCGCACTCATGTAAATATTATGTTGCACGATGCAACTATATAGGACGAGTGGTATTAGGTGCCACAAGATGAACTTGTACTTTTATAGAGTACTTCGTATCTCTCACGAGTAGAGACACTACTCAACAACTATTCACACAAATTCTAATTGATGGAAATCATAACAACTGGGCAAACATAACTCAAAATCACAACATACACAACTTGAGTTAGTACACCAAGTTTATCAAGATATGTGTAAATGTGATAACATGGTGTTAAATTAACACCTCTTCAATTAGGTTCACGGTGACACGAGTTTCAATGCTTAATTGAGAATATATGTCTGCCCGAAGGAGTAATATAGATGACATGTATTTCAAACATCCCGCTGTTAATGAAACATAAGTAGGCGTCCTAGCATCGTCATTGACATAAGACGCCTTGAATTGGACCGATTTGTTAACTACATCTATTACCTTACCAATTAATTGAGAACTTCGCTGATGATCGTATGGAGTATCTTTTTAAGCTATCTCTCTAAGGCGACTGACTTTGTTGAAATCACATAGCTGAAAAAATGGTTGCGCGACCCTACGTCATAATGAATGGTCCTCGCATATTTATACCAATTGTTTTTACCTTTTTATTTCTCACTTTGTCATAAGATTTGTTTTCATTGGGACAACATTTAACATATAATTTCATCTCTTCTAAAATTAAGTATCATAAAAAACCATGTATATTGTCTGATATTATTATTTTTATACAATTGTAATGTCCATGTGCAATTTCCATTGTGCACCATGAAGATTATGTTAGTTTTGAAATTTTATTTTCCACAATTAAGAAAAACACTTTAGCTAAACGAAATTTCCCTTCAACTGACCAAAACAAATGACGACATGAATTGTTACATCTCTACATGGATCACTTCATGTGGCAGTTATCTATTCTAGTGTGTTTGTATTGTTTACCTATTTTAGTATATTATGAACATATTGGTAGAGGACTCTAGAGTTTTCAAATCTAAATAATATCTCGATAAATGCTTGTAGTGTACTATCGTATAGTATGAGACATCATCAAACGATCACTAGAAGAAAAGGTGGCTTTTGTCACGCTCAATTTTCATGGTAGAAAGTCAATTTTTCGTTGCTAAACAGATTTCTCCACGAAAGGGGTATTGTGGCAGAAGGAGTGTGGCTGATTTTTTAACCACGGTTCCTATTAATCGTGGTATATGGTCGCCCATCAACCACATAAAACAACCGTGGTAGATGCGTATAGCGGAGACCCTAAACAGATAGACGGTAATGGCGTTAACTCTAACGTCATCCCTTTAGCTAGGTGACATCGCATCACCGAAACGGAACATGTGGTATGGAAGTTATGAAAATTGGCAGGCCGAGCTCGTTAAGGTTAAGAGGCCGGCCAATTGAGATTAGCACGTCGACCCATTAGGTTTAGGCAGGCCGGCCCATAAGAATTAGACGGTAAACCCATCATAATTAGGCAGGCCGGCCCATAAGAATTAGACAGGCTGACCCATTAGGAGTAGTAAAGCTGGCTGATGCGTGTAAATTATGCACATTTTTATCTATGTTGTATATTTGTCATGAAAATGATGATATATCACTCTATACATGTCACTAATCTTTAATATGCAATTTATGTTACAAACTCCTTATAAATTATTTTCTTACAGTCAAGCATGGAATTCTGGTGAATACCAAGCATTTATTGAAATAATTGTCTGATTATGAGTTGCCAAAAATACTGATGATTCAAAGCCATGCGAAACAAGACTTAACTGGTACGGTCACACACACTTGTACTGGCCACCATACCGATGTCAGTTGGATTCGCGCCGTCATTTCAGACAACTTTCACGAAGGGGCACAGGTCCAATTCACAACAAAAGATGTTTCGATGTAAATGTACACGTACATACTAGAAATCTATTTGTACACTATATCTTTTTTTTTCAGATTTTCTGAAACTCCAAATAAGGTTTCCAAGTTTTGAAAAATGGGCTCTCTGCCCGAGCTCCATAGAGTTTCAGATTTTTTTTCCTTTGTCCATACGACCAAGGCCGGGTTTCGATACCTCTCCATAATGAAAACGACACTGTGCATCAATCCGTTGGGAGATCATCCCTAACATAATCCATAAGTGAGCTCTAGCAAGACAAATGGACACATGCATGTGATCGCTTGGTGGTCAAACCGTTGGCTGGCCAAACGAGAAAGTGTGGATAAGATGACAAAATGCTGAAGGCAAAAAATAACATGCTATCGATCTCGCTCGCTTCCCTCGTGCAATTTACACAAACAAACCGTGTAATACAGAGAAAGGTTTTTTCATATGAGTTACTGAAAAATGAAAATCTGTAGACTCTTTTATGATGAAGGCGATTGGCTGAAAATAACATGTATGCAAATAGTGAGAGTGAGCTGAGCAACGAGGGGAATGGATGGCATCACCGCGTGGGCGGATGCGTGAAGCAAACGACCAAACTCATCGGAGTAAAGCGGGAGAGTTGCTTAGGTTTACTCAACCTCAAGTTCTCTCCGACAAGAAACGTCAACTGATACTACTAGATCGTAATAAATCGTAGTTTTTTTTTTGCGGGGAAGACAGACCTCCATCACAGATGACAGAGCATTTCGTATGGAGAAAGAACTCCATCCGAGAGACACAAGTTTTGATGCCAAACTCCTGATTGCTATAGCTCCTGATTGCTACAAATAGAAGGGGAAAATGTGCAGTCTTGTGAGAGTGACAAGTGGGCTCGCATTCCTTAGTAGTACAATTTTTATTTTTGGAGTGTGGCGTTTTGGAGCCTGCCCGAGCTCGGCATTTTCGAAAGTATAGAAAGTGGTGTTTAAATGTTTATTTTTTTCGTACACATACATGCATACATATGATTCGTGCAAACATGTATAATTTTGTAAAATAAAACATTTTGGGATACAAAAATCACAAACATGTGGCTCTGAATAGGCAAAAACAAAAACTCAATTTTGGTCTTTACATTTGTCATTTTTTGTAGATCACATCTGAAAAAATTGTTTCGATGAAAGTGTATACGTACATACTATACATCTATTTGTACCCTATATATATATATATATATATATTTTTCCAGCTTTTCTGAAACTCCTAGTAAAGTTTTCGAGATCGTGCGGCAGGCACGATCAGCTACCTACAAACCTGATTCTCAAAAAAAAAAAAAGTAAAGTTTTCGAGTTTGTGAAAAATGGGCTTTCTTTAGCCCAAGCTCCATAGAGTTTCAGATTTTTCAATCGTCCACACGACCAAGGCCGGGTTTCGCTACGTCGAGAACACATTATGTAGCAGTGCAGTTTGGATTCCCTCAAAGGAAAAGTGCAGTTTGGACGTATATAGGTGAGTCACGATATCAATGGCGCGTAATCAAACTTGAGCTTCAACGGAAAAGCATGAATGAAGTAGAGAGGCGAGGAGGAATTTAACCGCACGTACGGGAGGATTTGAAGTTGCAGACGTTGGGGTGTTGGCGTAGTGGAGCGGGCTTGCCCAGTGGTAGCGGAACCTCATCGTGTCCGCCCACGGGCACATCGTCGACAGCTCCCCGCCCGCCGACGCCGGCAACAGCTCCCGCACCGCCGCCGCCGCGTCCTCCGACAGGTACCTCTGCACCGCACGCAAACGCAACACAATTCAGCACAAGGACCAAGGCATTCCTTCCTTCGTGAATCCCCCCTACATCCAGTTCGATCTAGCTGAATTATGTTAGTAGGAACAACGGAGCAGCGTGCGTACCTCGGCGATCTTGCAGGTCATGATGTGGCCCTCCTTGCCCCACGCTTCCGCTTGGCGGCCTGCGAGCAGCGAGACGAGGAGCAGGAGTAGCAGCTGCTGCGGGCGGGGTGCCGCCATCTCGCTCCTCTGCTCTGCTTCCCCTGCTTGGCTGACAGGCGGACGACGGGGAGGGGCGGAGGGCTCTGGTTTCGGGGAAGGAGTAACAGTTGCTTCGGGTTTGGGCTTTCCTATTTATCGCCGTCGTAGGTAACGTAGCGTCGTTGGGCTCTCGCTCGCTTGGATCCGGATGGAGGTGCGTCGGAGCCAGCTGACTTCTACAGCCCGGGCAAAGTACACGACGCACCCGGCTGACGGCCATTTGCCAGGGCCTAGCTTCTAACAAAGCCCGACCGACTGCGGCTGCCCACAAAAAACAAAAACAAAAAAGCTCTGACCCATGTACCTCGCAATGCGTTTCAAATCCGGCAAATACGCGCGGAATTGTTCAAATTTGGTCGAACTCGCTTCTCTCAATTTAGCTAGAGCGCTGATTCGATATACATGATTAGGGTAGTGTTTGTAATTTTGAATTTCCCGGTACATGATTGATGCACCTATCATGCAAGAGGCGGTGGTTGGGAATACGTAGATGCTTGCCTGTTAGTCGCCAAGTTTCGGTCTCTATACGTGCTCCAGTGAAGAATTTGTTTCAGGACACAACACTATAGGTGGGGTGGTAGTAGATAATGCAGCAAGAGGTTGTAAAAAGATTGACATTACACTGTATGTCTCAATACTTCAGCCACTACTCAAACCATTCACACAAATCCTCATCGAAAGATTGACTAGGGTCTATTCTTGTAAATATTTTGCTACCCTTCTATAAAAGTAAGGTACGCCTTTGGCGTACTCGCTAAAAATGGTGTAGGTGAGAAAATGTTTGGGTGGCCATAGGACGAGTCAAAATAAATGGTTTGTGTTTGAGGCCGTCCGCTGTTTATTGCATGTCTAAAACAACTATTTCAGGGTGATGAAATTGTTGGTTCACGTTGCGCAAAAAAGAGATGTTTTTTCTTCAGAGCTGGAAAATGTAATTTCTTGCAGCGATCTTAAACAGTTCTACCACTTTAAAAAAACACTTAAACGGTTCTAAAGGATCAGCAAATACCGAGAATTCGAAGTGTGGTTTGGTGGTGGCTTTGACATTTTTTGGTTAATAATGGCGCGTAACTGAACCATGTCGCGGGAAAACAGTACTAATTAATCGAGCTGGAAATGGAAAGAAAAAAAAAGAAGTTTGTGATCAAGAAAGGAAGGGGGAGGAGGGAGTAACCGCACGAGGGGTCATGATCCTTGCCCCACACGTTGTGCGGCGGGCCGCCAGCAGCGAGACGAGGTGCCCCCTTGCTCCGACCTCCTCCCCTTCTTCGTCGACAATCGTAGGACGGGGAGGTCTCACAGCCTCTCGGGGATGGATGCGAGTCCCCTCTGGTTTTGTTTTTATGGATAAAGTTGCCTCTGGTTTGGGCTTTCTTATTTATCACCGCCGTCGGCCGGGACGTAGCGTCGTCGGGCTCTTGCCTCATCGAGTCGGACCCGGATCCACATGTAGGTGCGTGCGGGCCTCCATGTAGTTGGGCGGATGCGATATTCGATCAGGGCCAGACTGACTGCAGCTGCCTGATAGCACTGGCCCATGTACGCACCCTAAAATCTCTTCATATTTTTTTGTACGCGCCAAAAAAAAGTATGCGGTAATGCGTTTTGAAGTAGGCAAATACCGGCGGAAATGTTTGAATCTGTCACGGATGCTTTGTTCGATCGAACTCTCTTCTCTCAATTACCTAGACCGATTGGGATTGTAGAGGGCCTTAACATGGGTTTCGGCGGTGCCTGTGAATCTCGGGGTCGCCTGTCAACTAGTTCATACATGCACATGTTTTGGTCATGTGGCATTTATCGCGTTAGAACTGCACTTGTGAGCATTGATTGGAAGGCACAACATTCAGCCTAAAAAATGTTCTGATGTTTTGTTTCATGGTTCTCGCCCACGAGGTTTATGCATATTTGTTGCTGAGTGGTTTGGAACACGATGCATACAAGAGTATGAGCATCTGTCTATGTTCAACATTGTCAAATCTTGAATTCATGAAGGTGGTGGCCAAGCGGATACACCAACAAATTTTGGTGGTGCTACTTCTGTAACAGGACCAGAGCTCCATGTGAAAACCGTTGGTGTGACCTTCGTCGAGCATACCAGGCAATGGCGGTGTTTTAAAACCTTAACTTGCTGAAGGAAACTGCATTAAATTTTCTCAATTCCGCTCTCATGGAGAATACTCCGACGACGGTGACACTTATGTCCCATTACCTTTATAATGGTGTTGCTTTTGAATAACTTTCTCTTTGCTTGTGTATTGTCAAGTGGTGTTTTTCTAGAATTCAGCACTTAATTGATTAAATCACATCAATACAAAGTTTGTCGCGGATTGACACAAGTACGAAATAAAACACTACCAGAAGTTTTTGCTCGGCGAGCTAAAGTATGTGCTGAATTATTACACAAACGGCTAACATGACTGAAAGTGACAAATGACATAGTGGTAGCAAGGGTTTTGATGTCCTCCACCACCAAGCCTACCAACGGCCGATTCCTTGAAGGTGATTGAATCTGTTAGATGACAGACATACGATCCGATGACAGAATGATCCTGTCCAAGACTTCATCGCGAGCGAGGGTGACTGCACTTCTAATGGCGAGTGCTTCAGCGATTCCAGGCACCGTAACCTCATCACACTAGAAGAAATATTGGCTTTGGCCACGATTGATTTTGATTTTCGTGGTTTTTTGTGGCTAAATGACTTTTGCAACGACTAGGCCACCGTTGCGGGCGTGGCAGATTTATTAACCACGCTCCCGTGCCATCGTGGTAGATGGTTCCGTCATCAACCACGTAAAATCTGTCGTGGTAAATGAATTCAACGGATAGACAATAACGACGATAACTACTGACGTCATCCCGTTATATGACATGGCATTACTGAAACGGACAGGTGACGTGGCCGTTATAAATATTAGACATGCCTTCCCATTTAGGATTAGCGGGCCGACCCATTTAGGATTAACAGACAACCCATTTAGCATTAGCAGGCCGACTCATTAGAATTAATAGGCCGACCCATTTTAGCATTCGCAGGCCGACCCATTAGCTGACCAGCCCATTTAGCATTAGCAGGCCGGCCCATTTAGCATTAGCAGGCCGGCCCATTTAGGATTAACATGCCATCCCATTAGGATTTGTGGGTTGGCCCATTTAGCATTAACGACTTGAATGAGTAGGATTAGCAGACCGACCCATTAGTATTAGAAGGCCGGTTCATTTGGCCCATCTATAGGAAACCCTAATTAATTTTGGACCCATTTAGCATTAAATTTTACTGGTGGTCCAAAACATACGGCAGGCGGAATGGCTAATTTAAAATTGGAAACCCTAATTAATTATTGCACATAGCGATCGAACTAAAATTACATTCGAGTTCATCAGGCACAATACGTGGCAAGCTCCACGCTGGTGCCCATGGCGGTGATGAAGGTATGGAAATTGTCCTCTCATCTTCAAGGCAGCTGTCTCTCTGGTCTCGGAGCAGGATGGGAGTTGTTTCTGGTTTGAGCTTTCCTATTTAAGCAAAACTTTTACCCCTTAATTTAATCAAAACACTTTTGTCAGAAGAAAAAGTAGAAGGAGAAGATTGAATCAGTGATGTGTCCTCAAGTTTAATCTGCGTTGGAGAGGTAACGTAAAACAAAACCCACACGACCCAGACTTATCTCCCTTGAGCTCTCCAAACCGAGTGACAACCCTTCAACTATGGGGATATTGAGGGGATCCTTGAATCTTTACAAACTCGTTAATGGCAATCTAGCTAACAAGGTAACTCCGACCGTCCAGGTTTCCCACAAACCAAAGAATAACATGACCAAGCTTACACAAGGTGGAGATTCAACTTTTGTTTGGATGGAAATATAGATAAAGGTCTCCTGCCTCTTTCCCTCAAATAAATACAATATTTAATACAGGGAAGTAGGGGAATCGAAACTTTGAAGGTCAACAATGGCAGATCAAAAGAGGATTTGAAAGTTGGGTACCTCTTGGGGAAGAAGACACCTAAGGTAGGGGATCCCACATACGTTACCTTTGCTTCAGCCTGGAACATGCCCGGTACCACTGGGATATATACCGTGCTACATATATACCGGGCCAGTCCAGTAGGGGTCTATTGCTAGCACGGTGGCCAGCTCGGTACAAC
The DNA here is from genome assembly GCA_947311845.1 of Poa pratensis. NCBI lineage: Eukaryota > Viridiplantae > Streptophyta > Magnoliopsida > Poales > Poaceae > Poa > Poa pratensis. The sequence goes on along the minus strand of CAMZMU010000109.1, from coordinate 33,373,721 downwards.
CGAGCCTATCGAGGACCTCGTTTAAAAAAAATACGCCGTATGGGAGCTTTACCAGAACTCACTAGAAAAACACCTAAATCCGGAAGTAATCTGAAAAAGAAATTCCATTCTGGGAAAAAGGAGCAATATCGTATTCGTGTTCAAGAAAAACATAAATTACGTTTTCATATATGCCGGGACAGTCCAGTAGGGGTCTATAGCTAGCACGGTGGCCAGCTCGGTAACCGAGCCTGGAATCGCATGCACATATGCGAGGATGAGTGCCTTAGAGTGGCCTTTTGGGAAAACTATTTGAGATGGGGTTTACAAGATGTGTATATGTTGTGAATCCTCTAGTCTTGTAAACTTTCGCTCCCTTCTTCATAGTACAATTCCCCTATCAATCAATAAATTAGATGAATGGAAAGCCCCAATAAAAAAGATGTCATCTATTCGAGAATCTTCTATGTAGGCGGCTCTCTTACCACACTTCATCCATGTGTTGAGACTAATCACCGGACTAGTCGCCTAAATCATTGGTCATTAACATCATGGTTTTTAAGGCGACGCCTTGGCGCCTTGACAGGAGGGGGCGCTTTGGCGCCTAGGCGACGGCTAGGCAGGCGCTTTGGACGCCTAGGCGCCTAAAGCGACCATTTTTGCAAAGCGGAGGGGGAGCACCTTGACGCCTAGGCGTCCCTAAGGTGACGCCTTAAAAACCATGATTAACATCAAAATCCACCAGGTGTTAAATATGTCCCTTCAACATGAATCAAGGGTAAAATCTACTCCGGCGGGTACCGGTCCTCGTAAAATTACCGGGTTGCAGGGCACCCACGTACTGTCTTCCGGATGGCACGATAGCCATCCGATGGCTTGTGGTGCCAACTGAAGAAGAAAGAAGTATGTTACACTAAACATATTTCCTTGAGGGGATAAAATCAATATGTTTTTAGCTCTTTCAAGAAAAATCAGTTAGATTAGCAACTAATTATGACCTCATCGTATCTCACAAAGAGATTCCCTACAAAAACAAAACAGAAAACGGAAAACCATGTTCTTGGCTGATAATACTATGAGCAAGTGTAATGACCACGCACTCGAAATGAAAAACAGCAGGACCAGCGTGCGGTGCAGCTCATTAATACTCCGATACGAGACAATATGGGCGTCTCGTCTGTATGAACATGATCTGGGTGCGTTTCTTCGGCGTGGTGTGAACATCTGCCTCCAAAGCAGGAAAAACATGGTGGCGTACGTAGATGGGCAGTATTAATTCTCAAGATATGGCACACTTTACGGCGTACGCTGTCGCTCCAATGATTCCTCCACCTTTCCATAGCAACAATCCAGCATTTGAACGCGGCATCGCCGTTTCCAATTTTCCTGCATAAAACGAAGCAGAGATCAGTCTCTCATCTGTCAAATCTCCATCCATCTCGACGACGACACAATGCGGCATCACACCGCCACGGCGCTCCTGCTCCTCGCCGTCGCCTTCGCGGCGCTCCCGGCGCCGTCGCACGGTTGGGGCGTCGACGGCCACCTCATGGTCTGCCAGATCGCCCAGGGCCGGCTGAGCGAGGCCGCGACGAAGGCGGTGAACGAGCTGCTGCCGTCGGACGCCGGCGGCAACCTAAGCAGCCTGTGCTCGTGGGCCGACCACGTCAGGTTCAGGTACCACTGGTCGGAGCCGCTGCACTTCATCGACACCCCCGACAACCTCTGCACCTACGACTACGACAGTAAGCCACGCTCTGCACTTCCACTCACTGAAGCTTCAGTCGGACTCATGCGCGTGGCGAAGCGAAATGCTCATGATTTCTGATGGGGTTTCGGGGGTTCAGGGGACTGCAAGGACGAGGAGGGCGTCAAGGGCCGCTGCGTCGCCGGCGCCATCAACAACTACACCTCCCAGCTCCTCACCTACGGATCATCATCGTCATCTTCTTCCGGTCAATGTACGTTCAATTCTGGAAAATTTGGGATCGAATGTTCATAGTTACTCAGTCGTGCTGAATTACTTACTCATTGTCGAATACTGCTGTAGACAACCTGACGGAGGCACTCCTGTTCCTCTCGCACTTCATGGGAGACATCCACCAGGTACATCAGAATCGACATTGTTTCATCAGCTGTCAATTTTGCGAGTGTTTTGGTCTATGAATTGCCAATTTGCGATGGTTGTTGTAGCCACTGCACGTGGGGTTCAGCTCCGACAGAGGAGGCAACACCATCGACGTCCACTGGTACAGGAGGAAGACCGAGCTCCACCATGTAAGCCTCACCTAGTTTCAAACTTCAGATTCACCCCTGATTCTGATGGAAATTCTGAGACTTTCACCTTTTGATCGTCGTTTTAGAATAATCCACCTTATGCTCATTGTTATATATGTTTCGTCAGGTCTGGGACGTGAATATCATCGACACGGCAGAACAGGACTACTATAATCAAGGCACAGCCGAATTCGTCGACGCGCTGACCAAGAACATAACGGTGCAAAATTCTTTTGAAGATCTATTCTTATGATTTTTATATGGCTCATTCATCAGTTGGATCTGGTTTGTAAATTTCTGATATGGTAAGTGACACTGATGAATTGCAGGGAGAGTGGTCAGGGCAAGTGCAGGGGTGGGAAGAGTGCAGCAAGAACCAGACGGCATGCCCTGACATGTATGTTCTAGAGTACATGCTTATTTTCGCAAAAAAAAATCAGTATTTATTGCATTTAATCCGTATCCACGAATATTTGCAGCATGATTAGCAAAAATCACTAAAGTATTTTTCTTATATTACGAATTATTATTCCATAACGATATCATATTTAATGTTTTGGTCAATTATTTCCCATCGCAAAAGATATGCGTCCGAGGGCATCACTGCAGCATGCGACTGGGCATACAAGAGCGTGACGGCAGATTCAACTCTAGCAGGTATATATCAAGCATAATATCATCTGTAAAATTTACACCTAAGCTTGTCCTGATTGATTACTTAATTATCTAAATTAATTACTGCAGATGACTATTTTGGGAGCAGGCTACCGGTGGTGAACTTGAGGCTGGCGCAAGGAGGCGTCCGATTAGCTGCTACGCTCAACAGAATATTTGGTCAAACGAAGGCCAAGTGATTCTTTCGTTCGAATTTGCCAAGTGATCATTTAACTTGGCATACTTCCAGCAAGTTTGTAGTTTTCATTTTGCCCCGTAATAAAATCTTTCCATGATATTATTAAGCCTGCAATGCATCCCTTTCCATCAGCCTAAACCGCTACGTAAATAGTTAATTCATTTTCGCAGTAATAAAGATGTCCCATGAAATCTTATAAACAAGGTAAAATGTAGGCCCAACTTGGTGCCAGTTCATAAACCACGTGTACTTGAAAACTTGTCGGAATTGGAGAAAAAAATCTTAGAGGCGGCAAAGTTTTACTTTGTGTAATAACTAGTAAGAGGCGAGTATAAATTTAAATGGGGCAAAATCAGTCAGAAATTTAAAACTAGTGAGTAAACGGTGAAATTTAATGTGGACGAGTTATCTGTTAATATTTTTGTAAGTGGGAGTTAACCATTAGCCCCCTTTCACATTGTCATTCTAGGTCAAATTTGAATCTTCATGTATAGTTCTGAGTCTACAAGAGCATTTCGTTGGTCGTGGATAAATGTGGCAATGGGGCCCATCCCCGATCCCCCGGTGGTTAATTCACATACTAGGGGATAGTGATGGAGCAGTTTTAATCCCCGTGGGGATGACATGTGGGACGTCCAAGTACCAGAGACATGAGAGTATGTATACGACGGATGTGAAACCCCAGATGCCCATCCCACATTCCCACTCCGCAGCCGCCAACCGCCAACTCTCTCCCTCTCCCTCTCACGATTCCCGAGCTGCCTCCCCGATCCAGCGCCTCTAGGCCTCCCCGGTCGCTCTCCACTGCAAGCCCGCTCGGCCGCTCCTCAGTCCTCCGTTCCTCACCCGCACAACATCGCTCGTCTCCCAGCGCTGTCCCTCTCCACTGCATCCTCTCCCATATATCTCTCTGCCGTCGCCGCCCCGGTTTTGTTGGTTATATCAGTATGTGACATTAGGACGAGTAAGAAAATCCTTGTTTATTTATAATAAACTGTTTTACCTGTTCATTACTTCTTTTGTCACGACACACATGCCGTTTTTAGTTATACGCCCATTAAACTGTTATTTATTTGGGAATTAAATTAACATTATTAACCACGTAAGTAGCTCAATATTAAATACATTGTTATTTGTTATGCAGTTGTAACATGTATCTGCAAATACAGTTGTGCGGTATGAAAAACTTTTAAAAGTTTATGGTGCTATAATTTGATAAAATATTTGGATAAACCGAATTTCCCTCTAACAAATGCGAATGAAGAGAGATAAAATAACATTTCTCTACGGATTAATTTTCATTATTAATCAATAGTAGTGTGTGTCGCAGCAGTGGAACACGGGGTTCCCCTAGTGCTGCCAAAGTGGGTCCACCCCATGTGGGCCCAAGATGAAGATGGACAAGACCAAGACTCAAGTCAAGCTGGCGGGTTCACCGTCCGCCCCGCGAAGGCCAAGCAAGGCCTACGTCGACAAAGGGCTCCGGTCCTGGGGGTCTGCCGGGTCCCCGAACCAAGCAAGAAGGCAAGGAAGGACCCGAGAGCCCGAGTTCCCGGCAGGAGGCCAGGCTCCCTCTCGGGTACTTCCCCACATCACTGTTGATAAGCTCTCCACCTCACGCTAGAAGACCTCAGAAGACTTGGGAAGCAAGGAGAAGGTAGCACGGGCAGGAAGCACAACCCGTGGTGGTGTCAACCCCTGTCCACCCCAAGGCGGACGCTCCCACCTAACCCAAGGGAGACGCTAGGCTGAGAAGAGACCACGTCTCCCCCTAAACTAGATAAGGATGGTCCTTCACGCCGAAGGTCCCTCGTGTCCCTCACGTGACCATGTGGCAACCCCTTAGCCTATAAAAGGAGGACCAAGGCACGGAGGAGAGGGGGGTCGAACTGAGGAACAAGTCGAACCAGATCAAGACTAGACTAGGGCTGCGAAGGTAGAGGGGAAGGTGATCTCCTCCGGGTCAGGATCTGTCCTTCTTCTACCTCCAGCCAAAACCCTTCCGGGTACCCCATCTGGGAGGCTCCATTGTAAGCCACACTATGAAGAACCCATCAATCCAGACATGCAGGAGTAGGGCTTTTAGCCTCCGGGCGGCCTGAACCTGGGTAGCTCCTTGTGTCCCTTTGGTTGCATGCTTTGATCGTGGAGAGGACATCTTGATCTAGACTCCGCCCGAGAAGACGATTCTCAGCCTCCTTCGCGCTCTGTGCCGAACCTAAAAGGGGGTATCCTCTACTCCCGGTGTCCGTGAATCGAGACACGACATCTGGCGCGCCAGGTAGGGGGCGCAAGCGCTGGTTTCATCTTCATCAAGTTCATCGGCAAGTTCTTCGTCAAGCATGCCGCCGAAGAAGAAGGGAGACCCTGCGGTGTCCAAGCCGGTTTCTCCCTCACGCACTCAAGCTTCAGCTGATCGCCGTGCTGCTGGCGCGCGGCGGAGCGTCTCTCCATCCCGCCTCCCACGGAGAGGGTGGCGCCGGACGAAGTGGATGGTCACGACAAGAACAACGGCCCTGGCGGAGCGGCGGCTCCAAAAGGCACCACCATGCCTCCTCCTCGCTCGGGGGAGAAGAGCGTCTGCAATGGCGCTAGCAAGGAGCCCACCGCTGGAGGAGGGAACCACGGCGTTCGCCCCAGCGGGGATCCACGAGCATCCAAGAGCAAGACCTTCACGCACTCGCCTTCGGACGCGCAAGCTCGCCATGATGCTCTAGTCGCTGCCAAGGCCCTGATGCAGTTCCCTCCAAGCAGCGGCGATCCCAAGGTCTACCAAGAATGGAGGACTCGCGTCGAGAGGCTCCTCGACTTCGCCGATGGTGGTCCGTGGGTCGAACCCACTCAAGCTCCCACCGTCGACGATCTCGGAGCAGCACAAGACAAGGCACGTGATCCGCGAGGCCAGCCTCGTGGTGAACGTCAAGCTAAGACGGCGCCTCCTCGCACCGCACCACCGATGGCTGATCGGCTAAACCGCGATCGCGGCGAGGCCATCTCCATCGGGTCGTCTACCTCGCGTAACCCAGATCTTCGTGACGAGCTCAACAGCCGTCAGAACGAGGATATGCGCACCCGCATCGAGCGTCGCCGAGAACGTCACTGCCGGGAAGATTGGGGCATCGACCTCGCCGAAGGATGCCTCGCTCTCGCCCCGAGTTCCGCCACTTCAACTGGCCCAAGAAGTTCAAGATCGACGTTCTCCGCTACGACGACACCACGAACCCCCGGGACTTTCTGCAGATCTACTCTCCTGCTGCAATGGTTGCCGGGGCTGACGAGGTCATGATGGCCCACTGGTTCCCGTTGGCCCTGAAGGGAGATGCCCAGACTTGGCTTCTCAACCTTCCCAAGTGCTCCATCCGTTCCTGGCGGGTACTGAAGGAGCAGTTTCTGGGGGCTTTCCAAGGTGGGTACGAGCGCCCGGGGGCTCCCAGTGATCTCCACGACTTCAAGCAGCTGCCGGGCGAAACTCTCCGCAAGTTCATCCAGCGCTTCACCCAGAAGATGAATACCATACCGTGCATCAAGGAGGAGTTGGTGATCCAGTCCTTCCACGCCAACGTCCGCAACCCCAAGATGCGCGAGAAGCTGAGCATCCATCGCGTCGAGTCTGCACGTAAGCTCTGGGATCTTGCAGATCGGTGCGCTCGAGCTGAAGAAGGAGTCAAATTCCCCGGAGAGGATGAACTCGAGGACAAGGTCACTCCAGCCAAGAACAAGAAGCGGGACCCTGGACCCGACAAGCGGATCTTCGTCACCGAGCCTCTTCCGAAGAAGGCCAAGCCCACGCCGACTTTCGAGGAAGAAGGAGAAGGTGATCCCTGGTGCCACATCCATCCAGAAGGCAACCACCTGCTCAAGGACTGCCGCATGCTCAAGAATCTCGCCATCCAGGAGCAACGCCGAGCTGACGGGGCCAGTCAAGACGGTTGCTACAACTGCGGCACTGCTGGGCACATCGCTCGTGACTGTCCCACGGGTCGCAAAGGCGGAGGCGGCTGTGGGTGGAACCGAGGCGGTGGCTGTCGTGGGTTTGTCACGTCAGGTGTCATAGATGACTTCGTAGGTGTGGGATTACGCGAGTCAAGCATCTCCGAGCTTGGGATCGCAGGAACAAAGATCAACACAGATTTACCCAGGTTCGGCCCCCTCAATGTGAGGTAAAAGACCTACTTCCTGCCTACCCTAGATTGGTATTGATATGATAATCGAGGTGTTACAATGGAGGCGATCCGATCTGGTACTCGCCGTATGAGCTAGGGTTTGGGGCTTGATAGCTTGACCCGCTCTAAGTCCTGCGAGTCCTCTTTATATACACAGAGGCTCGCTAGGTTACAAAAGGAAACTTCCCCATAAGGAATACATCCACAGAGGCCTACTCGGAGACTACTTGGTCTTCACGTCCTCCGGGATTTGTCTTCTAGATCTTTCTCCTTATGGCGGTTCAATATTGGGCTTGTTCCCAAGTGGGCCTTCATCCGTGCGAGTAAGTTAAGTCGCACTGGGCCGCGGGTTAATCCAGAAAGTATTCCCCCGACATTAGCCCCCAAGCATGGCCTGAACTTCATAGTACTTCTTGATCTTGAATGCTTAGGCCGTGCTTTTCCTTGTTTCCAATCTGCGGCTTATAACTCTTCTTGGCGACTCAAGAACGCGACTTATCCTTTCTTGACGGTTGACTTTCAGATCTAAACGTCTTCCACGTCTGGGTTATTTATCTTGACTCATCGTTTTCCCAGCGTTCTGCATCAAGTCCTGTATTACGCATCCGCTACTCCTTTCCGCCGCCTCCAATCTCGCTTCTCGTACTCACAATCCTTCGGTGGATATCTCCGTTGATCCGAGAAAAATGTCTCGCCGCAAGTGCAACTGGGAAGGCTCGTGGGTCGACGAAGATTTCCTGGAATCCCTATCTGCACGGGGCCTTCTTCCGCCAAAAGATCAATGCGAATGGCGGGCGGCTGGTGAGGAGGTAATCCCCAATCCTCAACCAGGAGAAATAGTGATTTTTGCGGAGCATGTTGAGCGCGGGTTCAAACCCCCAGGCTCTCTCTTCTTCCGCTCCTTGATGCAGCGGTTAGGTCTCCGCTTCCATGATATTGGCCCTAATTCGATGTTGCAAGTGAGCAACTTCCACGTCCTCTGCGAAGATTATCTGGGCATCCCGCCTTCAATAGATTTCTGGCTTGCTCTTTTCAATTGCAATAGTCAAAGGGAAACCACAGATGGTCCTTTTCTCCAATGCGGCGCCATTTCCTTCCAACGCCGTAGGGGTAGTATCTTCCCAAAACTAACTCTTGCCAAGAAATCAAGGAGTGGCAAAGGACATTCTTCTATTGTAAAAACACTTCTCCTGAGGGTGAAATTCCCTCCCTCTTTGGTCTCCTCTTCCCTTCGAGGCTACCGATGCTTTGTTTCCAAACCTGATCCTTCTTCGTTACCCTTTGTCGAATCCCTTCTAGACAAGGTGAGAGCGCTGACACTCCATGGTCTCACTGGATTAGATCTCATATCTTGCTGGACTAAATGGCGATTCAGCCTGTGAGTCGCCGCTCGCGGCTTATGATGGATTTCACTTGTCATGCAAATGACGTCGATCGCACTTGCCCTGAAGATTGGGACAAAGGGGAGTGGATAAATTTCATTCGCCGAGTGACGGACGAGGATATTGACTCGTATGACAACGTCGGACTTGCTCCCTTCTGGGCTGAGCACAAGCCTTTTGTGGTAATGTTTACTTGTCACTTGTTTCCTCGAAAATTCCTTTCCCAAAAATTGATTATTTCTGACCTGAGCTCCTTTTCAGATCGATCCCTATTTCTGGGTTCTTCCTTCAGAGGACGTCGACTTGAACCAAGGATCCGTGGCTGAGTCGTCAAGGCAAGCCGCAGCCTTTGACGAAGATACAGTTATGCACGAGGGTAGTGCTTCTGAAGAGGAACAACAAATGGCCGACGCTCTTTTGTCTTCGACTCCAAATACACCTTTCCTGGAACTTCCTGAGGTGCCTCGCAGGTCCTCGAAACGTATTTTATGCCAGAGCTCAGAAGACCCCACGCAGCCTGAGAAACGTCGCAAAGCCTTGGCATTACTGGCAGAAACAAGAGCTGCCAAATCTTTAAAACTTGCTGATCCCAACAAGGCTACTTTTTCTTCCGAAACTGCTGCAGAGGATTGCTTCTCAATAAGCTCGGGTAATTGTTTGCGACTCTTTCCTTCTCTTTTTGTTTTTACGTATTTCTGGCAAGGAATTGCTGACCACTACTTCTTTTCATACTCTGTAGGTTCAGATTTGCAAGGTTTATCTTCTCCTTCTTCTGGTTGCCTGATGAAGAGTATCCGTGTCGCCTCTGGGTATGGTTCGCCTTCCTTTTAATGTTGCGGCTCTGCTAGGTCAGCTTATTAACCCATCAATGTTTTGCAGGGCTATGTCTGAAGAGGCTCCCAAGTCTAATTCCCATCCCACTTCTTCTCTGCAAGCTATGAGCGAGGATGATGCTGCTGATGAAAACGTGGGAAACAGTAATGGTGCGACTCAACCAAGGCCCTCCCTGGAGGAAGGTATTGCAGACGCGGCTCCTGCCGCGACTCCAGCCGCAGCTCCATCCACAACTCCTGCTGCTGGTAGGATATCTACTGAAAATAGAATTCCAGCTCCAGGAAATAGTTCTAAGTCAATCGCAGATGCCATAATTTCTGCTGGAGACAAGCATGCTGCTCTGCTGCGCGCTTAGTTGAGCAATTTTCTTCAAGTCGCCAGGTATATATACCGTAGCCCCCAAGGATCAAAACCTTGTGTCATCGCACGGGGTGTTGATTCTTTTCCTGCTTCAAATCTCGAGCCCCCAAATTCCTAGATAATTTACCTTGTTCGTTTTGCTCTGTTTGTTTTCAGCGTGAACTGTCCTTGCTTGATGCTTCTGGCTCAATAAAGGGTAAAGGCATTTCCATAGACCATCCTGAAATGATGCAGTCTCGCCTGGAGCAGCATAATGAGGTCATTAGGGACCAAGATCAGGAAATAAAATCTCTCAAAGGTCAACTCGACTCCTGCGAAGAGCAATTTAAAGAACTTGAAGCTGATATGCAGCAACGACTCATGGAGAAAGACGAGGTCATTAATCTTTGCGAGAAGGACTGGCTCTTAAAACTGAATTGATTGATCGCCTGAAGGGGACCACGCAAAGGAACTCGCCGCGCGAGATGAAAAATATAACTCGCTGCTCAAAGCCTTTGAGGGTTTTGGCTCCATGGTCAAATCAGCCGTCCTGCAGCTTGCTGGTTGGTCTTGTATTCCTTTAATCATACATATTTTGGGTAACCACTCGTTAGTCTCTGACTTGTTTCTTGCCTTTTCTTTCTTTGACATAGGACCTGAGGCCCCAGTGTCCCGCTCCAATTTGAAGGATCAACTGGTATATCTGTCTGACCTCAGCCAGCGCTTCTTAAAGGTTACCAAGGAAGTTATGACGGTAATCACTCCTGCGACTGATGGCCCAACATCTTGCGAGTATTGGATTAATAAACTGCTCAAGGCTCCACATTATGTCTCTGATTGGAAACGATCCTCTGCTCGCGCCGGAGCCGCGCATGTCTTGACATTGCTTCGAGCATATTATCCAGAGATAGATGTTGGCAAGGTTGCTCGCCACGGCCTGGCGATGAGCGCAGATGATACTGAACTGCCAATAAGCGAGTACTTCGATATCTGGAAAGGGATGCGCGGGTATGCCACAAAGTTTGTTGATAACTTAGACTTGGGCACTTATCTTGATAAATTCAATCTTGATGGGAGCAAGATGTCGAAGGAAAAGTCCTCAGGAGCTGAGTCATCTCGGGCTGCCGCTCCAGCAACAGTATCTGGTGGCCCTTCTGCTTCGTCTGGCGGCGCCCTGATTATTAGGACACCTGCGACTGCAACTGCGAGACAAGCCGCGCCAATTCCCACTCCTGTTGCTCGGAAGAGGAAAAATAAATAATGTGGGACATGCCCGTTAGTCTGTAAGATATTCATGTATCATAAACTGTATTTTTGTGACCTATAAGCAGGTTCTTTTCTTGATAATTCCATTAAGTAGACGCTCGCGCGGCTCAGTATTTCCTAGGAACATGTGTGTTCAGGGTCGAGAGCGGCCATGATAGGCAATCAAGCTCGATTGACGCCACACCCCAGTACTTTGGTCGCATAATGCAAGACGCTTCTAGCTTAAGGATTGCCACTAGTTTGGCAAAATTTGAGGTGCGATTGGTACTCGCGATGCTCGTAAGGAGCCCTCAAGGGTCAGTGATATATGAAATTCAAAAGACTCAGCGACTCAATGATAGTTGAGGCGAAACGACAAACCCTTGAATGTCAAGGGTGCCGGCTTTATTTCATAATCACTCGATGTTTTACAGGGTGTTACATGATGATGCAGGCCCTTTAATGCGGGTTTTCTATTCCCCGCAGGCCATGCATACTTGATACTCATCGCACTTAGTTGCGAATTAATACTCCTAACGGAGTGGGTTGAACACCTGATTGGTTCAATTTTGAGTCGCTAAAAGCGACTCGGGTCGAGCATGATAGCTCCGATGTATGTCTCATGTTGAAGCAGAAAGCATTGTGTTGGCGATCAGCCGCACTGAGCTGCGACTTATGTTGAGTTGAGTTTGCTTTGTAAGGTCTCACGATAACTGAGCCCCTTTGGCTGGGTTGTTGATCGAGGCTGGGTCTATGCACATGCGCCATCTCTTGTCTTCTTTTTGTATCAAGGCGACCTCTGGGGCATTATCTTGCTGATGCGCGACTTCTCGGTGGGTATTTACCATCCGGTGGCTGCATCCTGTTGGCCGCTTCCGCGGTACCTCCAACGCGACTCGTTTTGAGCTGCGATCACCGATCTGCGACTGATACCATGTGAAGAGTTGGCGATACAAGCTTCTTCTGCGAGTACTGAGCCTGCGTTCTCGCATTCTAATGCTCTCTGTCTGTCTCCATATATTGTAATAACACCGTTTGGTCCTGGTATCTTTAACTGTAGGTAGACGTAGCAGGGGCGAGCGGTAAATTTGACATAGGCTTCTCTTCCAAAGATTGCATGATATGAGCTTTTGACTGCTACAACCTCAAAGTCTAGGAGCTCTGAGCGGAAGTTCCGCTCTGTTCCAAAGCTAACTTCAAGTGTTATCTTTCCGATTGGTCGCGTAACAGCTCCTGGGATTATTCCTTGAATTTCTTTCCTGGATGGTCGCAGCCTTGTCTCGGGTATATTCATTCTTCGGAGCGTGTCTTGATATAGGATGTTTACTCTTCCTCCTCCGTCCATTAGGACCTTACTTAACTTGTATCCCGCGACTTCTGGCGTGACCACCAGAGCTGGCTGTCCTGGATCTCTTACTTCTGGGGGGTGATCGCCGCGACTCCAAATAACCGATTGCTCTGTCCAGCGACGATGCCTTTCTGGCGTTGAAATCTGACTGCTCTTCCGGCTTCCATCCGTCGTTTGTACCTCCACTGTATGAAACTGTCCTATGTTTCTTCTAGGTAAAACGTCAGGCTCTTGATGAGAGCTAGATTTATTCTTGTGGTGCATCGATCTGCTGCGAGCTGTATCTGGCGTGTCGCCTTCTTTCCACCTCCGGTAATAATGACATTGCGCCTTTGTGTGACCCGCTGGCCTGCCATCTCTCCTGCGATGTAAGTCGCAAGGCACGTCGAAGATCCCCTTGCAGTTATTAGGGGTAAGGCCTTATCACTCCCTTGCTCTTGCATCTGGTGTGCGCGACTTCTGTCTTCGCGACTGGCAGTTTCCCGTTGGGTTCTGTGATAAGCCGCCTGTCCCTCTATCTGTCTTTGCATACTTGTCAGCCGTTGCCAAAAGCTGGTCGAAACTATCAATCTTGTGCTCAGCGCGACTTAATTTGTGCACCAGCGGCTCAAATCTACAGTTCTTCTCATAGCTTGTATTGCAGCTTGTACTGTTAAGTTTTTGGCGGAGCCAAGGATCTCCGCGACTCTCTTGATCCAGTCGCCGCTTGATTCGTCCTCTTTTTGAATGCATTGTCTAAGGTTTTTCATATCTTCTGTTTGGAATCTGCGAATGAACTTGTCCTTCAAGTCTTCCCATGTGTTTATTGATTTTGATGGCAGCCTTAATAGCCAATCCCTAGCTTCTCCCTGTATTGCCAAGTGGAAGTATTTTGCACGTATTTCTTGAGTCACATCAGCCCCTGTCATGCTTGCCTCGTAGTCTTCTATCCATAAGGCAGGGTCTTGGTCACTGCGATAGGTGGTGACTCGCTGCGACTCGTCGAAGTTCGGGGGGAAACGAGTGAGCCGTATTTCTTCTCCAAAACATGCTGGTCCTTTCAATAATGAATAGGAGTTTACTGGCGCTGAATCTGAATCAGTTTCAATCTGGGATGGCTGAGTCGCTCCGGACGTCCGCGACTCGCCTTCTATCTTCTTTTCTTTTTCCAATGATACCTGCAAACCTGCTAACTGGTTGACCACTTCTTCGATGCTGTACTCTCCTCCTCCCATGATACCTCGTTTTGCGGCTCATTGGGCGTGACTCCATACATATTTGCTTGTTGTAAAGCAGCAGTTTGTAGTAGGTCGATCGCATGGCGAGCTTCCTTATCAGCTCGCGTGTCTCCAACCGGTGCTATCTTTGACAATATCCCTATCGCGGCGTGCACGTTGCTCTCTGGGTCGCCGTGGAACTGTGATTTCTCTCTCCTCTGTCCATCTTGATCTGATGTTTTTGCTGCCAACGACGGAGTCGCCACTCTTCTTCTTGGAGTTTCTTGCGCTCAGATGTCATCTTGGTTCGCACCGCCTGGTGCTTCGGCTGGCAGTGGCGGAGTCGTCGGCCTTCTTCTTGGAGTTTTTCGCGCTCAGCCGCGAGTCTTTGTGCCTCTTCACAGAGCTCCGTCCTGATAGCTTCAATCTCTTCAATCTTGAGGTCTCCTTCCTGATTTGGTAGAGATCCCCAAACAGGTCTTGATGGGACGGGGATGGGCAATCTTGCCGTAGCTTGTTGTAGCTCCTCCAACACGCGGACCCTGACCGGCCGCAGCTCCTTCACCGATTCGCTTCCTTGAGTCGCGTCCATAGATCTGCGACTGACGGATCCGACGAAAACTTTTACTGATCCGATGGGAACGATGTATCCGAACTCGATGCGATCTGCCTCGGGTCCCCACTCTGAGTCGTCGATGAAGGGGACCCCATTGATGTCTTCAACTTGGCCGATGGCGATGTCCTTGAAGCCTGATTTCGATCCTGCGCGGAACGTGACGCTTTTGACCGCAGGCCCCACGGTGGGCGCCAACTGTCGTGGGTTTGTCACGTCAGGTGTCATAGATGACTTCGTAGGTGTGGGATTACGCGAGTCAAGCATCTCCGAGCTTGGGATCGCAGGAACAAAGATCAACACAGATTTACCCAGGTTCGGCCCCCTCAATGTGAGGTAAAAGACCTACTTCCTGCCTACCCTAGATTGGTATTGATATGATAATCGAGGTGTTACAATGGAGGCGATCCGATCTGGTACTCGCCGTATGAGCTAGGGTTTGGGGCTTGATAGCTTGACCCGCTCTAAGTCCTGCGAGTCCTCTTTATATACACAGAGGCTCGCTAGGTTACAAAAGGAAACTTCCCCATAAGGAATACATCCACAGAGGCCTACTCGGAGACTACTTGGTCTTCACGTCCTCCGGGATTGTCTTCTAGATCTTTCTCCTTATGGCGGTTCAATATTGGGCTTGCTCCCAAGTGGGCCTTCATCCGTGCGAGTAAGTTAAGTCGCACTGGGCCGCGGGTTAATCCAGAAAGTATTCCCCCGACAGTGGCCGCGGGGGCCGTGGAGGAGGACGCGGCGGTCAAGGTGGTCGCGGGTATAACACTCCAGAGGCCGCCCACGACGGCAACGGGGAAGCTCCGGCTCCCAAGGAGGCAACGACGGAAGTATCAAGAAGTCACTGGAGTTGTCGGGTGCATCCACGGAGGGTCTTCTCTGCCTCCCTCCAACGGCGCCTGCAAGAGACTTGTCCGGGAGCTGAACGCGGTTGCTTCTGCTCCGTCCAAGCCCCTGGACTGGTCCAATCAATTCATCACCTTCGACCCAGAAGACCACCCTGCCAACACTGTCGGGGTTGGGACTCTGCCGCTGATCGTGTCGCCCGTCATCCACAACTACAAGGTCACCAAGATGCTGGTCGACGGAGGCTCTAGCCTCAACTTGCTGGCGGCAAAGGTCCTGGCTATCCTTCAAATTCCCCTGTCTCGCCTGCAAGACACCGGAGTGTTCCGAGGCGTGAACGGAAGTGTTACTCGACCCCTCGGGAAGATCACCCTTCCGGTCACCTTCAGCGACTCCAAGAACTTCCGCACCGAGGAAATCGTCTTCGACATCGCCGACACCCCACTCCCGTACAACGGCATACTTGGCAGACCTGCTCTGGCCAAGTTCATGGCCATCTCCCACTTCGCCTACAACATGCTGAAGATTCCGGCGCGTGGGGCGTGATCAAAGTCAAGGCCGACATCGACGATGCTATCTACTGCGTTCACCAGCTGAACCAGACGGTGGCAATCATGGCGGATGTCCCTCAAGGTGTACAGGAGGATGATGCTGGGGCTCTCCCCAGGGGCGAAGGGCACCCTGGGGGCTCCACATCTACTCCCCCAAGAAGGCGCCATTCCATGGCGATCCGCAGCTGACCAAGAAGGTGGCGCTAACCAGCGACGGAGTTCGCTCCATCACCATTGGCGCCCGCCTCACCGACAAATAGGAAAGCGCGCTCGTCGCCTTCCTTCGGGAAAACTCTGATGTCTTCGCGTGGGAGGCGTCAGGTTTACCCGGTGTTCCAAGGGAGGTGATCGAGCACAAACTGGCGGTCAATCCGGGGGCTCGCCCCGTGAAGCAGGTTCTTCGGAACCAAAGCAAGGAAAAGCTGGAATTCATCATCGCCGAGGTGGACAAGTTGATAGAAGCTGGTGTCATCCGGTCGGTTCCCCATCCAACTGGGTGGCCAATCCCGTGGTGGTACCGAAGCCCATGACCTTCAGGTGGAGACTCTGCATCGACTTCACAGACCTGAATAAGGCATGTCCCAAGGACCCATTCCCCCGGATGCCTTTTGGCCTCCGGAACATGATCGTGGACTCCACGGCCGGGTGCGAGCTGCTGTGTTTCTTGGACGCCTTCTCCGGGTACCACCAGATCATGATGGCGCTCGAGGACCAAGAGAAGACGGCCTTCATCACTCCCAAGGGCTGCTACTGCTACACCCGGATGCCTTTTGGCCTCCGAAACGCCGGCGCTACCTTCCAGCGCGCAATGCAAGCATGCCTTGGGCCGCAGCTGGGCCGCAACGTTGAAGCGTACATCGACGACATCGTGGTCAAGACCCGGTACAAGGACTCCCTCATCCAAGACCTGCACGAGACCTTCGAGAACCTCCACCGGGTCAACTTCAAGCTCAACCCCAACAAGTGCGTGTTCGGGGTCCCCTCCGGCAAGCTGCTGGGTTTCCTGGTCTCTCACCGAGGGATCGAGGCGAATCCGGACAAAATCAAGGCAATCGAGCGCATGGAGGCACCCCGGCGGGTCAAGGATGTACAGCGCCTCAACGGGTGCATCACTGCACTCGGGCGCTTCATCTCAAGGCTTGGGGAGCGGGCCTTACCGTTCTTCAGGTTGCTCAAGAAGTCAGGCCCCGTGGAGTGGACCCCCGAGGCCGAGGAAGCCCTGCAGTCCCTCAAGCGCTACCTCGCCTCGCCACCAATCCTCGTGGCACTAGAAGAAAAGGAGCCCCTGCTACTGTACATTGCTGCCACTAACCAGGTGATCAGCGCTGTGCTTGTGGTAGAGCGTGACGCTCCTCCGAAGAAGTCAAGCAAGATCAAGGGCAAGCGACCCGGGAACTCTCTCCCGGGATAACCATGCAAGAAAAGGCTGCCGGGTGACCAGGGGTCTAGCGATCCTGGACGTCACTGCAACCTTACCAGACGGTGCGGAGCCCGTCAGCAATGGAGAATCTCCCTCCGACGAGACTTCGCTGGGGGCTACCTCGTCCCCACCCCAAGACATCGACATGGAGGAAGCCGAGCCCTTTCAGGACTCAGCGACCCGCAAGGTGCAGCACCCGGTCTACTTCGTCAGCGCAGTGCTGCGCGACGCCCGGGAGCGGTACCCCATGATGCAGAAGCTGCTGCTGGCAATCCTCATTGCCTCCCGCAAGATGAGGCCGTACTTCCAAAGCCATCCCATCACAGTGGTATCCAAGTACAACCTAAGAAGCCCCTTGGAGAACCCACTTGCCACTGGACGCATATCATGGTGGGCCATGGAGCTTCAAGGTTTCGGCCACAAGTTCGAGCACACGGACAACATCAAGAGTCAGGCGCTAGCGGACTTCACGGCTGAGTGGACCGAGACGGCGTTCGACGACCCGGAAGAGGAAACCTGCCTCCCCGGGAAAGAAGATCCTAGCGCCTGGACCATGCACTTCGACGGCTCCTACACCAAGGGGAAAGGAGGTGCGGGGGTTGTCCTAACCTCACCAACTGGAGATCGGCTGAAGTACGTCGTCCAGATGCACTACCAAGGGAACATCTCCAACAACACGACGGAGTACGAGGGCCTGCTCGCAGGACTTCGTGTTGCCGTCGGCCTCGGCATCAACAAGATCGTCGTCAAGGGTGACTCTCAGTTAGTCATCAAGCAAGTGAACAAGGAGTACGCGTGCCCTCAGATGGCACCATATGTCGAGGAGGTCTAGAAGCTGCAGCGGTGCTTCGACAACTTCTGGGCTGTGTACGTCCCACGGGGAGAAAACACGGCCGCGGATGAGCTATCGCAGGTGGCGTCCAAGCAAGAACCAGTGCCTCCCGGGATCTACATCGAGGTCCTCAGGCGACCTTCGGTCCACCCGAGAGGCTCGCGGCAAGATCTGCGCCGGGGGCTGGCGACCCTTCTACCTCGACAACACGGGTAGCCAGCCCAGAAGCTCAAGACCCGGCAGCCCCTCTGGCGGAGGAAGCTATGCTTTCTTTCCATCGGATGGTGCTACCGGTACAGGACGGAGCACGCCCTCCCGGAGGATGACCACGACCCCGAGCGGGTGGCTCGTCAAGCCAAGCTCTACATCATGATCGACGGCGAGCTCTACCGGCGACGGGACAACAGAGTCAAGCTCCGCTGCATTCCTCAAGAACAAGGCCAAGTACTGCTAAGGGACATCCACGAGGGCACATGTTCAAGTCATGTGGCATCAAGATCACTGGCGGGTAAAGTCTTTCGTCACGGGTTCTACTGGCCAACAGTCCTCAGTGATGCCGAGCAGCTAGTCAAGACCTGTGAAGCCTGCCAGTACTATGCGAAGAACATACATCAGCCCGCAAGCTTGCAGCCAATTCCAATCTCCTGGCCGTTCGCGGTCTGGGGGCTGGACATCGTGGGAAAGATACCGAAGTCTGTCGGGGGCCATGAGTACCTTTTCGTGGCCATCGACAAGTTCACAAAGTGGGTGGAAGTGATGCCAGTACCACGGCAGACAGCTCAAGCAGCCATCAAGTTCATTGAAGGGATCGTGTACCGCTTTGGAGTACCCAACAGAATCATAACGGACAATGGCTCTCAGTTCACAAGCCGATCCTTCCTCAACTTCTGTGAAGAGCTGGGCATCAAGGTGTGTTTTGCCTCGGTGTCCTACCCAAGGTGCAATGGGCAAGTGGAGCGAGCCAATGCGGAGGTCCTAAAGGGTTTGAAGACCAAGGCCTTTGACAAGTTAGAAGACAAGGGCAAGAACTGGATTGAGCATCTACCAAGTGTCTTGTGGTCCCTCAGAACCACACCAAGCAGAGCCACTAGAGAAACACCATTCTTCCTTGTCTATGGAGCCGAAGCCGTCTTGCCAACAGAACTCAGGCATGGATCCCCCGGGTACTTGCCTATGATGAAGACACACAAGCTGAGAGGAGGATTGATGACATCAACTTCCTGGAAGAGGTGCGGTGTCGAGCTTCTTTACGATCTGCTCGATACCAGCAAGGGCTCCGCGCTATCATGATCGCCATATCCGTTCACGGGTACTGGAACCCGGAGACCTGGTTCTCTGCAAGAAGCAGAAACTTGATAACATGAACAAGTTGTCGTCCAAGTGGGAAGGACCTTATCGGGTGACGCATACCCTGAGACCCGGAGCTGTTTATCTGGAGGACGAGAAAGGCAGGCCGGAGGGCAACGCCTGGAACATCGAGAATCTCCGGAAATTCTACCCCTGAATACGAACATGAATCGCAGATAGTTCGAGTCAACTAAGCACGCCCAAGGGGCTAGTGTTCTGTATAAGGGTGTAAGAATCGTCGCCAAGGAATAAAAGATAAGTTTTTCAATTCCGTGAGCCTCTCTTGTTGTCGTGAAGTGTGTTATCCGTAACAACCCCAAGCAGGGGGCTGACATGGTGCCGGTGGCTGACAGGTCGAGCGCGAGTAGCCTATCAGTAGGCGCTGCCACCTGATCGTGCCGTACTGCCGCGGTAAGAAGTGGAACGGGCAGTGCTGTGTTTTAAAGAACATAAACACAGAAATGCACATTCAACTTTGCTTGCGGGTTGCTTCGGATGAAACACTTTCACGACATGTAAGGGAGGGTCCATTCTTTTCCTACTGAAAGTTTGTTATGTGTAGCGCCTCTCCCGGGACAGGAATGGATGCTGAAGAGCGGCTCAGGAGCTGGATACCCGGGAAGGACAGAGCAGATCAAGAGCACGGCAAAAATCAGCTAAGTCTTTGCATGTGCATCTTGCATTCTAGGCATAATATCTCGCTCGGAGTCAATATACCACCAACCTGCGCATGCTTGACAGTTGATGAGAACCTTTGCGGGGGTAATGCGTCCTCCCCGGCGAACGGTCAGATTTCCCTTCTGGCCTAGTACCCGTGGCTGTGGAGTGGACTCCCGGAAGGCATAGTGCTCTTAGGGGTACTGCTACCGGTACAGGCGGTTAGAGTACTTGTCACCTAAGAGATCTCCTCTGAAAACTTGACGGCGCGTTAGTGCAAAGGGAGGTTTGGGAAATGACCCCGGGAGTTGAGCCCTAGGGTTGCATTCATCTGAACTTACATTCTGAATTTACAATTCTGAATTACATTCAGTTATGCTTTCCCTGGATACATATCTAGCCTATGCTACTAAGGCCAGCTCAGAGCTCCTGGCTGCGTAGACCTGTCTTCTGTTTTATTGCCTGCCGGGTGCACTCCTTTCTTCCGGGGACGCCTGGATGAAAGGATGACACGCGTGCAGGATCTTGTCAGGCGCGTCGAAGAGCTCGACCCCCTTCTGCCGACCAGGGCGCTCCAGGGCCAAAAAGACGGAGGATTCCGTCTGCCAGTTCGCCTATGGACTGACTCTCGGCCTACGAAAAGCAGTCCAGGTCAAGATCGAAGTCATCCAGGAAAAAAGGCGGAAAAACAAAGAAGAAGCAAACAGTGAACCTGTTCGACAGCCTCGAGCTCAGCCACAACCAAGGACAGCTCCGGAATACCGGCAGTCCTTTCCTTCAGAATGGACCACAGGTGCGCCCTCCTCACTGCCCTTATCCTTGCCTCTTCTTGGGCAACAGGACCGGAGACAGCCGCCAGGCGAGCGATATTCTGGGCAGCAGAAGAGCGGGACGCAACCTCGCCATCAGCGGCTCGGGCTCCAGCTTCGCTGGGTGCCTCCGCCGCGCCTCGGAAGACGGACTCCGCCGTCGACACGTCGGACAAGGCCATCTCTGCTTCGCCAGACATTGTTCTGCGGGATGTGGAGAGGCAAAGGAAGAAGAGGAGCGGAGCAAGGCGAGAAGATGTGGCGAATAGGCTGGGTTTGAGGGCTTTTTATAGGCCTCTCATCCCCACCTACCCCAGGCGGTACGGCTGCCGCTGTAATGGGAGCGCGTTTTGCAAAAAACTCGTTCTCATTCACCGAGCGCACACGGAGACAAGGAGGAAACAAGATCTTCTTCATTTACAAGGACTACAAGGGGACGATCTTTTTTACAACAAAAAGGTTGGCTCCCATCGAGCAAGGAGCACCGCCGTACAATGGAAGGCGCTACTTCCAGAAGTACGTCGTCAAGGCCGCCGGGAGGAGGTCAACGAGATCTCCATGGCGCCCGCCCGAAGCTCCTCGCCTTCAAGAAGACGAGCTCCCTCGACCTTGATGTCAGATGAGCTTTCCTCATCATCATCCTCGTCGTAGGAGCTCGAGCTGCCCTGCTGCTCTCCATGCAGCACTCCACGCGTCCGCCATCGACACCGAAGATCTTCACGGAGAGCGTCGCATCTCCATCATACCGGAACGCCAAGCATTGCCCCCGGGACAGGCGGCGGGCACGGGAGAACGACTTCCACCCCTGACCCAGGAGCATGGCGCCTTCAGCGGTGCGCTCCGCCAGGGCCCAGGAGGGGCCATTGGGCAGCCTTCCACCTGCAGCCAGAAGCCGGAGGGTCTGATGTCCTCCGTCGCCGTCGCGAAGGAATCCGGCAGGAGAAGCCGGCTACGAGGCCTGTGGTTCAGATCCACGATGAACTCGAACGGCGCGAAGCTAGTATGAACCATGCTCCTGGGAGGGGGAGCAGCGGTGCCGCGGCCTCCACGGCCGCCGCGACCGCGAATCCCACGACCTCGCGGAGCAACTCGACCACGAGTGGAGGGGCCACTCTCCGCAGCAGCTGAAGAAGAACGAGGGCGCCCAACTCCTCTCTTCACTCTCGCCATTGGCGCTGGCAGCTTGTGGGGAGGCCTGGAGTTGGACTGAGGAAGAAGATGGACAAAAATGCAAGGGGCGCGCCTGCTTTTATAGCCTCGGCGGCGCCTCTGTCAGGCGTCTCCTCGTTTCTTCCATTACTGGGAATCGAGGGGGCCATCGCAGTTACTCCCCCAAGCGGAGTAACTCCAAGACCTTCAAGGCCATTAATGAAGCAGAGCAAGGAAGACCAGGTGCCCGGGGACCCACTTTGACCTATCTTTAGGCCATAGCCCCGGCAGCTGGAGCAAGAGCCACCGGGACCATGCCCGGGGGCTACTGTCGCAGCAGTGGAACACGGGGTTCCCTAGTGCTGCTAAAGTGGGTCCACCCCATGTGGGCCCAAGATGAAGATGGACAAGACCAAGACTCAAGTCAAGCTGGCGGGTTCACCGTCCGCCCCGCGAAGGCCAAGCAAGGCCTACGTCGACAAAGGGCTCCGGTCCTGGGGGCCTGCCGGGTTCCCGAACCAAGCAAGAAGGCAAGGAAGGACCCGAGAGCCCGAGTTCCCGGCAGGAGGCCAGGCTCCCTCTCGGGTACTTCCCCACATCACTGTGGATAAGCTCTCCACCTCACGCTAGAAGACCTCAGAAGACTTGGGAAGCAAGGCGAAGGTAGCGCGGGCAGGAAGCACAACCCGTGGTGGTGTCAGCCCCTGTCCACCCCAAGGCGGACGCTCCCACCTAACCCAAGGGAGACGCTAGGCTGAGAAGAGGCCACGTCTCCCCCTAAACTAGATAAGGAGGGTCCTTCACGCCGAAGGTCCCTCGTGCCCCTCACGTGACCCTGTGGCAACCCCTTAGCCTATAAAAGGAGGACCAAGGCACGGAGGAGAGGGGGGTCGAACCGAGGAAAAGGTCGAACCGAGGAACAAGTCGAACCAGAGCAAGACTAGACTAGGGCTGCGAAGGTAGAGGGGAAGGTGATCTCCTCCGGGTCAGGATCTGTCCTTCTTCTACCTCCAGCCAAAACCCTTCCGGGTACCCCATCCGGGAGGCTCCATTGTAAGCCACACTATGAAGAACCCATCAATCCAGACATGCAGGAGTAGGGCTTTTAGCCTCCGGGCGGCCTGAACCTGGGTAGCTCCTTGTGTCCCTTTGGTTGCATGCTTTGATCGTGGAGAGGAGAGCTTGATCTAGACTCCGCCCGAGAAGACGATTCTCAGCCTCCTTCGCGCCCCGTGCCGAACCTAAAAGGGGGTATCCTCTACTCCCGGTGTCCGTGCATCGAGACACGACAGTGTGTTTGTATGTTTTTGTCTGTTGTAGTATAGTTAAGAAAAAATTGCTAGAGGGTCCTAGAGCTTTTGAGTCTAAGGAATATCTCGATAAAATTTTCCATTGCAGTATAGCCTTGCAAAAGTCATCATTTTTTTATCTTATTTCAGTCCACATAGAAGCGAGAATAGTAATTACCGACCTATTTCTAACCACCCGAAATGATCACAACCAATGAAGTGAAGTTAGAGGCTGATTAGAGAATCATCTATATGCCGCCATGGAGGCGAATGTAATACATGCTTATGGAGATTAACCATGCCCGGGAGAAAGGAGGCAGTGCCAAACATGTGATGACTAAAGAAGTAGACTCAGTTTATTTCTTTTCCATGGCTCTCTTGGAGTTGCTATATCTCTTTTGTTTTTCCTTGTTGTAGTCCGAAACGCCGGTATGGCCGAGAGGCTTTGTTAATGATTTTTAACCAAACAATTATTTGTGTCAGTAAAGTTAGAGAGGTTTTATATTTTTTAGCAATCAATCCAATTATATTAATTTTCGGACAAAATACATCCCATAAAATAAACTGAAACACACACAAACAACACATAGTATTTACAAACTAAAGGCCTGTCGAAGTTAGAGTCTAGAGACGTCGTACACCTGTTTGACAAAAATAAGATAAAGGTGATTATTTCTTTGTCCAAATAATCTAAATGTACTTATTGAAAAAAATCATACAATATAAATGTTCATATTGAAATATCGTTCAAATAAATAAATGTTATTTTCAAAAAATCTTTTACATAACGTAAATGTTCATATTTGAAAATTTCAAATAATATAATTGTTCATATTTGAAATGTTCAAATAACCTAAAGGTTCATATTTGAAAATTGTTCAAATAACATAAATATTTATTTTTTAAATCGTTCAAATAAGATAAATGTTTTATTATTTCATTTTTACATATGCGAATATTTTATTTTTTTACAACGAATTTGTTATTTTATTTAAAAAAAAATGTGAACACATTCCTTTGCTATGAAAAAAGAAAAGATAAGAGAAAATAAACAAAAAAAAGTAGAAAAGAAAAAAGATAAAACGATTAAAGATTAATAGTACCTGTTATCGGGCCGTATTGGAGCGGCCCATGACGGAATGGTTCTGGTCCTCGTTTTCAAAGGGAATTTTAGGCCTGTAGAAAGAAGGCATTCCGAAGCAGGCCTACTAGATTTTCTATGTGAATGAAATTCACCACCCGCTAGTTGTGAAGCAGACCGGCCGTTGTGTCACCTTTGTTTAGACCAACAAAGCAACAATAGACCGCTCGGCTGGATTCCTGCCCTTTGTATGGACAAAAAAAAAGTCTCATCCAGCTTATGAACACGTCAATGCAAACCGCCGATATAGACCACCATTCTAGCGCACTAGGCGAGTGTTTTATTGTGTTCAAAGAAACGGTGACTGCTTGTGAAACACAGTCCACGCTACTCTAGAGCACCGGTGAATTGATGCAGAACCGAAAATATCTTGTGAGAGTGCATGGTTAGAGTAGTGCGGTAAGGGTTTAAGTTCCAATAAAATCTCAGAAATCTCAGTAATTACATGATCCGAGTTCCCAAATATATATACTTCAATCATTTCCGTCTAGATTTAGACCAAATTAAAATAAATTTGAAATGATTATGAGTGCAATTTATCAGGCACGCGGCAACTATCCATTTAAGAGAGTGCGGCCAAAGACAGGGGTGGACCTGCCATACAAGCAATGGGGTCAGCTGACCCCAATGAATATTTCAATTAGTTTCATTGCATAGTCCTAAAGTATGTTTATAATTTCAAAAAGTTGCACTAAACAACAAGCTCACACTAATGAATTCCTTCTCTAGCTTCGCCCTAGGTCAAAGAGACACTCAACATAAAAAGGGCACAAGGTAAATAGAGTGTATGCCGAGTGTTATGCCCGACACTCGGCATATACATGCCAGTATACCGACATCGCTAGCTAACATTACACAGGGTGTCCCAAGCAACTATGTCCGAGCTAGAAATTCAAGGTTGAAATGAGTAGGGTAGATGGTCGACTGAAGAGACTGGGCTGATGAGGCTCAGGAGTGGCTTAATGAAAACTATATAACCGAGAAAGATGAAAGCCCAACACAATCGACTAGGATTTGAAAAATGAGTCTTCTATTAGGCAGCCTCGTTACTTACGATCAATCACTCATACATAGTCTTCGACTGATCGATGCGCCCGAGCATAACGAAAAAACAACCAATTCTTAAATTTACACTACGAAATTTGAGCAATTTTAATGCAATGATAGCTTAATTTGAATCAGTAGTTCATATATGATGCTAGATGAGATGAGAATGGCTAGACCGACGGATTGAAGAAAAAATATTACTCGACGTAAAGACATACTTTAAGCAACTTAAAAAGAGACTACCCCTTTTTAACTTCCGGTGCCATACCTTTATTGGTGTCTCGATCGTGTCCAATAATCTTGTTAAAGCCAAAAATTATCATTTGTTTCTCTGAGCGATCAATCACGTAGGTACAAAACCACAACAAGTTGGAACAGCTACACTGAATGCACAGTATGTGCACACACTAGCTGGGAATATATGAATCTATGTAGGTGGTATATTAGCGTTTCTTTTCCAGCTAGCAACTACTCCTTTGCTTTACGACGATAGCTACCACTACAACTCAAGTGCTCAACTAGCACACTTTCTCTTTAATCGTTTAGATTTGTGTTTTGAAAAGTTTGTTTGATTCATTTTCACCTATATAGCCAGCTTGCTAGATATCTTTCCGGCTTTATCCTAGTCCGGTTCCGTGTGAATATATCACGGTACGATTCTCGCAGAATATGGAAACGTGCCAAAATTCCTTCATGAGTTCGACCGGCCGAGAGAGGATCAAACTATAACAAAAGCAGACACAGTAGCAGACAAGACTCGGTCGATCGGTTATACTCCCTTAACAATCGTCACGATCGACGTCATATATATTCTATATTCTCTCACGCGCAAACAGCTAGCTAGCCAGTATTCATAGTCAGGAGGTATAGTATGCGTGTTCGAGTTACGATCCTCGGACTTGTCACCTCAAGTTACAAGCATACCGCCACGATTTAAACAATCAACATGTATGGCCGGTAGAACGACCTCGATCGCCGGCGGTCGCCGTCGCCATAGTCGGGGTCGTCGTCCGTCGGCGTCGTCGCGCCAGATCAGTGCGTCGTAGGCGACCTACCCTAAAAGACATAGGCTCAGACCTGCCGCGACGATCGATCATCAGATATTAACCTCCTTCACACGCTTGAGCGAAAGTGAACTCAAAGAGATCATGTCGTTGTTGATCACAATCTGGCCGGGGATTATGGAAAAGTAGAGATGAGTGAATGGAAAAAAGAATGGTGGCGATCATAGATAAAAGGATAGATAGATCATGGTGACGATTAGTTGATGTTGCACCAGTGAACGGGAGGAGGTGGTATATGCATGGAGATGAGATCAATAATGGCGATCGCTTTCGGAGGGGACGAGGCATGAAGCTTGCTTAGCTAGCCAATTTAACCACTAGCTAGTCGAAGAAGAAGACATGCCATGTGTCGATTGGAGAAGCTATACGTGCCTCAGGTGAGAATGCATGCATGTACAAATGGTTACGCCGAGGAAAAATCCACCCAAAGATGTCTCGTCGGTACGTACGTGGAGTGGTATGTACACGTGCGTATTTATACGTACCCTTGCTTGACACGTCTGTACATGCTCTGTTTTTTTTTTTTGAAAACTCACACCTTTATTCATATCGAAATAACGTTTACATGTAAATTTAATCCAGCAGGTGGTTCTAAAAACCAGACATGTCTCCCTCTCGACAAGGACGAAGCAAACCTTGCCAGTCGATCAGCTTCCACATTCGTCTCCCTTCCTTCATGGCTGAAGAAGGTCCGACCCCTTTGCCTGTACATGCTCTGTTGTATCTTGTATGTGGATGCTATCTAGCAGCACCTGTGGTCCGTGGCCGTCTCCGGTCTCCGTTCCGTGGCAATAGTTACAGTAGTCTGGTGTTGGCTCTACTATTTCAGTTGCTTTAAGTTTACAGAGTGACACCTTTTTTCCACCTAATCCCTTCCTAGAGCTGCGTGAAACCTAAAAAAATAGAGTTCTCGAAATAGGCTAAAGCCCCGCTATATTAATATAGCAACAAATTTAGAGTACATGATTTATATTTTGATCTGATTCGAGATTGTTGGGTTGACCGCGTCTCGCTCAGCGATTACACGTGCGATACGGGGGAAACAACTTGCCCAGCCACAGGCACCCCTACCTCTCCCTCCCGCCGGCGGATGCAGCCAGGCAACGCCAGTGTTGGGGACGGTGGTGGCGGGGCCACTAGTAGAAAACAGGCCATCGGTTTGGCCCTTTCGTCCCGGTTCCATTACGAACCGGGACCAATGGGGGCACTAGTCCCGGTTCGAATGTTCAGGGCGCTGGCAAGCTCCAGTCCCGGTTCGTTGGGGACCTCTAGTCCCGGTTCGTGATACGAACCGGTACTAAAGGGACGCGGCAGGCGGCCGCAGAGGTGGGGCCAGCGCGAGCACCCTTTAGTCCCGGTTCGTATCACGAACCGGGACTACAGTTTCCCCATATCATCTTCCACCCTCGAGCCGGCCATGGCCATTTTTTACCTCGAGTTCATCAACATTTTCTCATCTATTTCCTCTCCCGAGCTCGAGTTTGTCCCCATTTTTTCCACCATTTGTCAAGATTGACGGCGCCCCATCTATCAAGGGTTAGCAACTTCATCCTTTCTTCCGGCGTTGCTACTTTAGCTCATTTCGTTGCTTATTTAGCTCATTTCATTTTTTTAGTGCTAGCTAGGTGTTTGATGAAATGCCTAAGTTAGGGATTTCATTTGTTTTATATACAATTTGAGCTCAAACTAAATTATGATTTGTGGATTTTAGTGTCGTCCCGTCCTCACCGCCGTCGATCGCCCGCGCCGTCCCGTCATCGGCACCACCTCGGTGAGCCTCTTGTTTTTATCTTTTATTTTAAAAAATATTAGTTGTATGATTTAGATGCATAATTATTACTTGTATAATTTTTTGTAATGTTCTTACTTGTATAATTGTTTGTTATATATAGTGCCATGGTTTTGACATCTGTCCACACCGGCTCTCGTCCGCTCTATTATTCGGATGTGGTATGATTGTTTGTTATAATTATTTGTTTCATTTCGTGTTTATGACAATTATGCCGACCAACTTGACATAGATATATTTTTATCTAGGAGGTAGTTGAGCCGGAAATTCCAACCGACCCTATTGTCGAGTTTTTTGAAAAAGAAAACAATGATTTGAAAGCAAAATTGAAAAGAAGTGAAGAACTTCGTCTCCAATGCTTAGAAGAGAAGATGAAATTGGAGTTCAAGCTTGCCGACGTCGTCGATGATCACGAGATCAAGATGGATGCAATGCTGTTGGTTCAATAGTTACCTTAGTTGCGATTTTGATCGCATTTGTTGTTGGATTTAATTTTTTTAGATAGTTGTATGTTAGTATCAATTAATGTATGTTTTATGAGAACTATGTATTACATTTGGTCACTACTCTACTTTGCTTTTAATGTGATGAATTTGTATTAATTTATTTGGTCACGTATCTATTCATGATGTAGTGTAATGGTTTTTGATATACTTATATAATGCAGATGAACCGACAATGGATGTACGATTGATTCATGATCGCAGTCCCGAGTTCATTAGTGGCATGCATAATTTTCTCCACGTGGCTGAGGCAAACAAGCGGTCGAATGGTTTTATTTGTTGTCCATGTAGTGCCTGTAAGAATACGATTGATTACTCTACCTCAAAAACCCTTCACGTCCACCTGATTCAGAACGGATTCATGCCCAGCTATAACTGTTGGACCAAACACGGAGAAAGAGAGGTTATAATGGAAGACAATGAAGAAGAAAAGGATAATGACAACTATCCTATGTTCACCGATGAACACGGTGGTACTACAATGGGGGAAGACGAAGCTGAAGAAGAGCCCATTGTTGATGAGCCCGATGACGATCTTCGTCGGGACATTCTTGATGCAAAGATAAACTGCTGAAATGAAAACGAGAGGTTGAAGTTGGAGAGAATGTTAGAGGATCACAACAAATTATTGTATCCAAATTGCGAAGATGGCCAGAAAAAGCTAGGTACCACACTGGAATTGCTGCAATGGAAGGCAGAGAATGGTACTTCTGACAAGGGATTTGAAAAGTTGCTGAAAATAATAAAGAAGATGCTTCCAAGGAATAACGTATTGCCCTCCAGTACGTACGAAGCAAAGAAGGTTGTCTGCCCTCTAGGATTGGAGGTGCAGAAGATACATGCATGCATCAATGACTGCATCCTCTACCGCGGTGAGGAGTACGAGAATTTGAATGCATGCCCGGTATGCGGTGCATTGCGGTATAAGATCAGGCGAGATGACCCTGGTGAAGTTGAGGGCGAGCCGCACCCCAGGAAGTGTTTCTGCGAAGGTGATGTGGTATGCTCCTATAATACCACGGTTGAAACGTTTGTTCCAAAACAAAGATCATGCCAAGTTGTTGCGATGGCACAAAAAAGACCGTAAGAAAGACGTGATGCTGAGACACCCCGCTGATGGGTCGCAGTGGAGAATAATCGACAGAGACTTCCCGACCTTTGTAGGTGATGCAAGGAACTTAAAGTTTGGTCTAAGTACAAATGGCTTTAATCCTTTTGGGGAGCAGAGCTCCAGTCATAGCACCTGGCCTGTGACTCTATGTATCTATAACCTTCCTCTTTGGTTGTGCATGAAGTGGAAGTTCATTATGATGCCAGTGCTCATCCAAGGCCCGAAACAACCTAACAACGACATTGATGTGTACCTGAGGCCATTGGTTGAAGAACTTTTACAGTTGTGGCGTGAAGAAGGTGTACGTGTGTGGGATGAGCACGAACAAAAGGAATTTGACCTATGAGCGTTGTTGTTTGTAACCATCAATGATTGGCCTGCTCTTAGTAACATTTCAGGACAGTCAAACAAGGGATACAATGCATGCACGCACTGTTTAGGTGAGACTGAAAGTATATATTTGGGAAACAAGAATGTGTACCCGGGGCATCGTCGATTTCTTCCAATACAACATCCCGTAAAAAAGAAAGGCAAACATTTCAAAGGTGAGGCAGATCACCGGACGAAGCCTACCCGCCCTATTGGGGATGTTATATATGATATGGTTAAGGATTTAAAAGTAATCTTTGGAAAGGGTTTTGGCAGACAATCTGTTCCGAATGACGCTGACGGACATGCACCCATGTGGAAGAAGAAATCTATATTTTGGGAGTTACCCTATTGGAAAATCCTAGAGGTTCACTCTGCAATCGACGTGATGCACGTGACGATTTTTTTTTGCGTGAACCTGCTAAACTTCTTGGGCGTGTATGGGAAGACGAAAGATACACCGGAATCACGGCAGGACCAGCAACATATGCACTAACGAGACAACCTGAATCCAGAGAAGTATCAAGATACTGCCAGCTACGCTCTTACCAAAGAAGAGAAGAAGATCTTTTTTGAAGTCCTGAGCAGTATCAAGGTCCCGTCTGGCTTTTCGTCGAATATAAAGGGAATAATAAACATGACAGAGCAAAAGTTCCAAAACCTAAAGTCTCATGACTGGCACGTGATTATGACATAATTACTTCCGGTTGCATTGAGGGGGCTTCTGCCGAAAAATGTTCGAGTACCCATTGTGAAGCTATGTGCATTCCTCAATGCAATTTCTCAGAAGGTCATCAATCCAGTAACTCTACCAAGTTTACAGAAGGATGTGGTCCAATGTCTTGTCAGATTCGAGTTGGTGTTCCCACCATCCTTCTTCAATATTATGACGCACCTCATAGTTCACCTAGTCGAAGAGATTTCCGTTCTCGGTCCTGTATTTCTACACAACATGTTCCTCTTTGAGAGGTTCATGGGAGTCTTAAATAAATACATTCATAACCATGCTAGGCCAGAATGAAGCATCTTCAAGGGCTATGGAACAGAGGAGGTCAT